>CAWUFW010004590.1:1200000-1506326 GCA_963921515.1 Calotriton arnoldi | reverse complement strand
AACATCAGCAGAAAAACAAGCATTGACAATGACAATAGGTCTGGCGCTGTCTGCCAACTTTTTGACTTTGTCACAGTTTGCTTTGGTTTGTCATGGTTTTTGCTAAAGGGTATCATGGGGGAAGCTGCTGGGCTCTCATATAAAAAAATTAAACACGGGCTAAAAAAGCATCATTGCTGTAGTAGTTTCTGGCACTTAAAGGAACTACTTTGTGTGTGGATATTCTTCTTGTGAGAGGGACAGAATGCCGTCAGTCACAGTAAAGTTAGCCAAAGGTTGAAGTGAGCTGACCTATTGCCCCATGTTGTATGCTGTAGTCGGTAAAAAAATGTTAATGACTCAAAAAGACACCAATGGATGAAAAAGGCTGGCTAGAAGCCCATATAAATATATTATACATATAATTTTACTAAATTCAAAGTGTCTTGTCTTACGCCACTCCTAATAAGAGTATTTATCAATGAGTCTCATATACTCCTCTGAATGGGATGTGGCAGGGAATTCACACTCTCAAGATAAGGCCCAAGGGGGTTCTTTGCACCAGATCACCACCCTGAAGTTGTATACTAGAGAGCACAATTGTTAGAGGTGATCAAGTATTCTCACTCACAACTTTTCTACTTCCAGATGAAGAAACTCATTGAGTCAATTGCACATGGTTTTGCTAGAAATAGGTGTGGTTTTCTTTTGAAGTTCTCCTGCCTTACTCCTGGAATTCAGGGGTAAGCCAAGAGTACTACAATAGTCAGTCGCAGCAAAATCTTTGAGAATCTGGCCAACAGCTTGTGATATCACCCCATAGAAGGCATCTCTACCAGTGACAAAAATGAGTTAGGGCCCCTTTCAAGCTCACACAATTAGGGGTATATTTATCATTGAGTTGCGTTGCCCTTGCACCATGACAGGGGGCACAAGGGCGATGCAACAACTAAGTCTGATTTATCAAGCCATGCAAGGCCACCTTGTGTGGTCCTTAGTGGCTTGATAAACGAAGAGTAGAGGCAATGCAGCACAAATAGCTGTGTTGCATTACTCTGCCCCAGGGAGGCGTTCAATGGGGGGAGTGAGAGTGTTCCCACACATCCAACTATGCATTTTGGCGCATTCCCAGATTTACCTAACATTACTGGTAGACCTGGGAATGTTCAAAAATGGTACGCCTTCTCAGGCGAGGCGTAACGGGCAGAAATATTTTTATTTCTCCTCGTTATTTTTCTTTCATTCTGCAGCACACACAGAAAGAAGAAAATGCCTCTGTGGATTGTTTTTGTACAGGAAGGTGTCCCTTCCTGCACAAAAGCAATCCTGCTTGCAAACCAAGCACCCTTGCACCCCAGCCCAAGGGTGTCTGCATTAGCGCTAGGCAGCACTTGTATGCCAGCACAAGGATAGGACAGGAATGCGCCGTATGATGATAAATACAACACATTCCTGCCCGTTTGCTTTTCACGGTGGCTTGCTGCGTTATGCATCGTGAAAGCTTAATAAATGTGACCCTTAATATAGCCGAATTGCAGCAGAGCACCACCTTTTGTTATGACAGGAGTGAACATAAAAAACAAATGAGTGCCAGTTTTGTGGCTAGTACTTTTCTTGCAGTGCTATCATGCGGATGACAAAGTATCAATGCAAAGGGTGCGTCCATGTACATGTACTACTATGCTAAGTTTGCGTATATTTGTTTACGCCGAGGTAATTATTAAACTATTCCATCACTGATATTGGTTTGCATGTTTATTTATTTTGTGAAAGAAATGTTTATTCGAAAAATTACAAAAACATCTCCCAGTGACTCTGAAAATTTCCTTTTATTTAAAAAAATAAACCAAGAGCTTTAGGGGAAAGGCGAATATTATATATAATAAATATTGTGTTCATCCTATAAAAGCAAAGAACATGGAACTAAGTGAGCAATTAGAATGCCAGCTGCCTGGTCATAATTGTGAATCTGTTCTGATTTGTAATCGTTGGACCATCATCCCCTTTTGTATCGAATCGTTGGACCTTAACCAGAATTAACAATAAATACTGTTGAGGCATTAACAACGAAGCAAAAACGTCGTGTCATTGTTTTTATTGTAACAATGTAATCTCTGTTTTAGAGGGCTGTAACGATGATTGCTTGTCCCGTGAAGTGTAATTTAAGTGATCTGTTGTGGAGGCGCTGATTAACCTGTTAAAATAGTCCCTCGCGTAAAAAATAGGCCTGCAAGCCTCCTGCAAATGACCAACGTGTGCTTAAGGGTCTCTAGCCCTGGAGACCGGGGTAAGTCAAGTGTGAGGAAAGGTGATTGCTTAACATCTGTGATCATGTGATTGGCTAACAGATAATCAAGACACATCTGCAGAGAGGTGCTCACACACTTGAAAACCACAAACGATGCATGATTAACACACAGCGATATGTGATTTGCTGTCACTTTTTTCATAATGGTTAATCAGCTCTAAAGTCATAATTGCTCCATTTCTGTAGGATTCATGCTGATTCTTGCAACTATAATTTGGGTGAGTGACCATGAAAGGGAGGCTTTTAGTCGAAAAGGCAGGCGAAATCCGAGGAGGGCAGAGAAACATTTCATGGACACAGAGAGCACCCTTCTCCTCGTGTTCTGGCTTTGATTTTCTTTTCTTTCATGTTGCTTGCTCTATGCTCCATTTTAATTCCAAAACACAATGATGAAAATGATTTCCGATAACTGTCTCATTTTGCTTTAGGTAGGGATTTGTCAATAGTTGCAATGTATTTCACTTGTCTTTGTTGATTTATCTCTTCTCCTTGATCAGTAAACATTGTACTAGTTACAGGATCATGTAGTATTAATTGTGATGCAGTTGTGTGTTTGAAAAATAGGTATCACACAACAGGAGCCATTTTTGTGTCTTTTCACAATTGCCATATTAAGTAATTAAAAATATATGTCACCTTTCCTTGCTTTCCTTGTGTATGTGACTACTTGGTGTTCAGATCTGTGGTCCTGGGTCCCATTCCGGAGTCTTGGAAAACTGCCACGTTAGTTCCTATTTTTAAAAAAGTGTGATCGGTCTCAGACGACCTGTTATTGGCTGATGTCACTGATTGACTCCAGTGCCAAGATTCTAGGAAGTATACTATTGGCCCGTCTTGAGGATTGGGCCCTTGCAAACAATATCCTGTCAGATGCCCTACTTGGATTCCGAGTGGGTAACAGGACCATTGAGCAATGCTTAAATCTTTACCTAATCTGGCTAAAAAAGGCTCTTTGCACCTCGCTTTTATAGACTTATCAATCGCCTTTGACCTTGGGAACCACTCTAAACTGTGGGAACTAATGGGCAAAATGGGTGTGGAACCTGGTCTCCTGACTCTTATTATGGGCTTACACCAGGATCTTACAATCAGGGTTCGTTATGGTCCCTCAGGAGAATCCTCCCCTTTCATGAGATCAACTAGGGGTGTTGGACAGGGGTGCATCCTGGCTTATTTTCTTTTTTGACTTTATATAAATAATATTAGTAATTATTTGGTTGAGAATAGTAAGGATGTACCTCATATGGGAAAAAAATCTATTCCCATTTTATTATTGGCGGACAATGCAGTTCTGATCGAACATACCGGTAATAGATTGCAGGCTCTTTTAAATCTGTTTTCAGTTTATATGGAAGACTTGGATCTTAGAGCAAACTTTTCAAAGTCACATATTATCACATGTGGATGCCCCAGCACTAAGTCAAAGTATTTTAATATGGGGGATTCCATTTTGACAAAAGTAAAAGATTTTAATTATCTTAGGATTCTTTTTAACGAGTCTCTAAGTTGGTCCCCGCTTTCAGCACTTTTTTAACAGAAAAATTGAGGCCATTTTTAGGTTTGCCCCCAAGCTACAAAATAAACCGATCCCAGAAATGTTTCCCCCTCTTTAAGAGCACGTGCATCTCAGTGGGTGTCTATGGTGCTGGCCTCTAGGGGTACAATAAAGCAGAAATACTACAACGCGCCGAAAATCAATTTTTTGCCCAGATTGTTGTCAGTCCAAGGAGGTACAGCTACTTTTAATTGCCACGAGGAACTTGAGATACCTTATTTTGAAAGGTTTATTGCCCTAGCACCACTTCTATTGTGGGTAAAACTATGGTCATCCTCAGAGGCTGATCTGACAAGAACTTGTACGTCTGATTGCCTGTCATTAGAGGGGGTGGACCAAATTCAATGGTTTAGGTATCTGAGAGATTCGTTTGACAGCTTAGGCCTACTAGATTTATATAGATTTCCACATACATTTGGCCCAAACCACAAGATGCAGGTCAAAAAACTGTATTTTAAGCAGTGTATGAACAAACGATTAGAGTTGTTTACGTCAGAGCAAACAATTGTAATTTATGCTGATGTCTCAACCACTTGTAGCACTTGTAGTTTGGGGGTGGATTACAAACCCGACATATCGCCACTGGCTTACCCTTTTTAGATTATGCATGTTGCACTTTAAATTTGTCCCCTTTCTCTTGGGGGATGGAACCAGACTTTACCTTTGTGTGGGTGTGACAACCTTTCAATCCAAAGCACTAGCTATTCAATTCTGTTTTGTTCCTTATATCAAGAGCCAAGATGTTGCTTCTTGGTGCCTCTATTTCTAAAGGTTAATGTGAGATAACCTAAGGATGGGCTAATCTTTTTGCAGTCCTTCGGATCCCTTGAAATTTGTTTTGCAGTACCTAACTTTATAAAAGCAGCTTTTCATTTCAGGAGGAGATACAAGTTACAATCAAGATTGTATTTATCCTTTGTGCCATGGCATTATCTTTATCTATTTTTAAAAAACAAACACATTTAAATATTTGTCTATTGCTATTTTGAATTACATATTAACTTCTATGAGCTAATAATTAATTGGAATATTAATAAGGTACTGTTGTGTAACTATTTGAACTGTGCTCTTGGTTTTTAGATAGGATGTGCTGCTTTTTATGGTGTTTTAATGGATTTTTATACTATTGAATGTGGATTTTTAATTGATGTTTTATTATTGCTTTGTGCTTTTTTAGCCTTTGCCAAAATATAGCTTATCTTGACTGACTGACTGACTGACTATATAACTCTTAAGTGTCCTAAGTGTCACTACATATTGCAAATCGTGTAGCCCCATGTAGGCAGACCCCAAAAACAAAGTTTTCTAAAAAGTGTAAATGCATTCAAGTAAACCATAGTACATTAAAACAATTATAGAATCCCACCCCAGTGGGCTATTTTTAAAAGGAACCTACTAGTCATAAAAATGACAAGGGTCATGTGTGTAACCAATATGTGTCCAATCTGTACATACTAGGAATGTGATGCATCATTGTTACATGATTTTATAACTACCAAATCTCCTAAGGAGTCAAAACCGAAGTGAACCACTGCATCTAGCCCAGCGCAAAACCAACCATTAGGCAAATCCCAAATTGACATAACAATCAAGCAATAGAAAAATGTTGGTGGGTGGATTATTGGTTGGGGTAAGTATGCCCCTACCACTAGCAATAAGGCCACTAATGCAATATATGGTCCAGACAAGGTCTCAGTAAATCATTCCCTTTCTGAACCCTTGGTAGCTGGCAATGAGCAGGCAGGCTTAACTTAGGAAACAGGTTTGTGAAGCATTGAAAAACACCAACACATTCAATAGGTAAGACACAACACACAATAAAAATCCACAACCAATTTATAAAAATAGGAAATAGTTTTATGATGAAAATGACAAAAATCCAATATAGGAAACTGGAGATATGAATTTTTAAAGAATAAACACTTTCTAGTGCTTAAAAACAAATAGTGGCAGCTTGGGACATCCGGCCTCGTTTGACTTGGACAAAGTCAAAGTTTCAGGCTGACCGCAATAGATCCCTGGTCGTATATACTAAGGGGGAGGCCTCGGTCAAAATGTTACCTTCGCACTTAGAAACGTTTCTGGAAGATTTTCTCTTGTCATCGAGCTAGGCTCCTCTTCAGACTGGGATTCGAGTCAACGACGACGGCTTGGCTCAGTACGAGGCCTTGGTGAAATCCTGGAAGTCTTGAGCTTTGGAGCTTTCAGCGGCACAAACCTGAAATCCAGGCTGGGTCGTGGTTCAATGTCGGCGGCCTGACTCTCGTTGACGGGTTGGTCACCTTATGGAGCTTTTTCCAAAGGTTGCTCCAATCTTCTCCAAACATCTTGAACCTCTTCCTGAAGTTCCTGTTAAGGGATCAAAGTGCCCAAAACACAAATCCAAGTGTATAGAAACTCTGAGATGGTCCTTAGAAGGTTGGGACTACAATTCCCACAATGCACCTGGCCAAATCCTTAAAGGTCCACTGGATGCACTCTAGGCTGGGGACTTCTTTGGGGAGATGATTCAGGTGAGCTCTGTTAACCTTTTGCTTTCAGAGAGTTCACTCCCTAATCCTTTTTGAAGCAAGGCAAAGTCCCCAGGGCTGTAGTTCCCAGTGTGCAGCAGGAGCAGTCCTTCAAAGTGCAATCCTTTGGGGTGCAGACCAAGGTTCCAGTAGGGCAGATCTTCTTCTCCTTGTAGTTTCAGGCAGCAGATCTGATTTGCTATGCAGCTCTCACATATTTATCCAATGTTCTGAGTTGACAATTGGTGGGGCACTCCTGACTCATGGGGTAGAGGGTGCCACCCAATAGAATTGTGTGTCTTTTGCTTCCTCGCCCTAATTGCACCGGGTATGCCCAGACGGTGGTCCCGGGCTCACTGTGCCACTGGATTCAAGCTATCCTGGCTGAAGAGGGGTGAAACCCCAAAACCGGTCCTAGGATGCTTGATTCCGGTTCAGGGAGGACCTGGCTTAGCAGTTCGGGCTGGACTGTTCCCATTAGGCACAGGGTCAAGACTGATTTGTATATGGCCAGGTCTAAACTGGGGTGGCATGGTGAGCAAAAGAATGATAGATTTAACCCAGATCTCTTGACTGGGGGTGAATGTTTTGATTTGTTCTGCATTCCGTCCATCAATTGTATGTCTTTTGCTTCCTCGTCCTAAGTGCGCCGGGTTTGCCCAGACGTGGGTCCCGGGCTCACTGTGCCACTGGATTCAAGCTATCCTGGCTGAAGAGGGGTGAAACCCCAAAACCGGTCCTAGGATGCTTGTTTCCGGTCCAGGGAGGACCTGGCTTAGCAGTTCGGGCTGGACTGTTCCCATGAGGCACAGGGTCAAGACTGATTTGCATATGGCCAGGTCTAAACTGGGGTGGCATGGTGAGCAAAAGAATGATGGATTTAACCCAGATCTCTTGACTGGGGGTGAATGTTTTGATTTGTTCTGCATTCCGTCCATCAATTGTGTGTCTTTTGCTTCCTCGCTCTAAGTGAGCTGGGTATGCCCAGACGTGGGTCCCAGGCTCACTGTGCCACTGGATTCAAGCTATCCTGGCTGAAGAGGGGTGAAACCCCGAAACCAGTCCTAGGATGCTTGTTTCCGGTCCAGGGAGGACCTGGCTTAGCAGTTCGGGCTGGACTGTTCCCATGAGGCACAGGGTCAAGATCGATTTGCATATGGCCAGGTCTAAACTGGGGTGGCATGGTGAGCAAAAGAATGATGAATTTAACCCAGATCTCATGACTGGGGGTGAATGTTTTGATTTGTTCTGCATTCCGTCCATCAATTGTGTGTCTTTTGCTTCCTCGCCCTAAGTGCGCCGGGTATGCCCAGATGTGGGTACCGGGCTCACTGTGCCACTGGATTCAAGCTAACCTGGCTGAAGAGGGGTGAAACCCCGAAACCGGTCCTAGGATGCTTGTTTACGGTCCAGAGAGGACCTGGCTTAGCAGTTCAGGCTGGACTGTTCCTATGAGGCACAGGGTCAAGACTGATTTGCATATGGCCAGGTCTAAACTTTGGGTGGCATGGTGTGCAAAAGAATGATGGATTTAACCCAGATCTCTTGACTGGGGGTGAATGTTTTGATTTGTTCTGCATTCCGTCCATCAATTGTGTGTCTTTTATCCAATAGAATGCCAGCTTCATCCAAATTGTGGCATTTTCTTGTCCCACAAGGCATTGCACTTTAAAATTCAAGATGGTGAATTTCTCTCCTTGGGATTAGGAGCTGGCTAAGCCAACCCACTGGTGTGGCTCATTTCCCTTAACACTCCCTTTCTAGACCTCTTGCAAATTCCATTCTTTGGGCTGCCTTCTGACTAGGGGTTACAGGAAGAGGGGGTAGGCCTTGCTGGCATTCTTGATTGCCCTGCCCACTTTGAAACCCAGTTTGATTTACCCAGCCCCTGTCCTAGCCTGTTCTATGCAGCTGCAGAGCTCCCCCCATCAGATAACCTCTGTCTCTGTGCAGGACACTTATCACCTCATCAAAGCAGTTTGGCTAAGCCTGTTAGGCGTTGGCCAATCCGAAAAGGCTGCTAGAAGGCTGGATTTTGGCTTGTACAAAGTAAAGTATTCGTTATGACAAATTCAACAGTGGCAAGTTGCTGGATTTAACATTACCAATCTTTTAAGTCCTAAAAATATTAGCCCACTCCTGTCATTAGATACACTGTATTACAGTATTCCCATGTTAACCTATGGAGCTAAAAAGGCAACAATGGAGGAAAAATTAAATTGGTAGTTTTTCCCTCACTAAGGAATATAAAACATATTTTAAAATGTACCTGCCTATCTTTGCATGGCACCCTGCCCTGGGGGCACCTATGCAAATATAAGGTAGTTTAATACTTTGGAAGTACCTTCAAATCCAAAGTCGAATTTGCATATAATTTGACATTTAAATGCAGCTTGCAAAGCAAGGCTGACTTTTAAAATAGCAGCAGGCAACACAGCAGTGCACACTTAAGTGGCTCAAAGCTGCTGGGCCTCCAAACCTACGTGCCCTACCATATACTAGAGACTTACAGGTAGGTTGTCAGTGCCAATTGTAATTACACCTAATTACCATATACCTTTTCAATCAGGCAGGCGAGGGGGAACCAGAGACTTTCAAAGCACATTCCTAGGAGGAGGCATGTAATGTACTGCATTGGGCGTATTAGAGAACAAACGTTGCCCTTAACAACAGTTAAAAATTTCTCCATCAATTGTAACAGAATATATGGACTTAAATGCGAGGAAGGATGGAACATTTTACTTTGCATGTTTATAAAATAACAAGTTTTAGTGTTTTCTGATATATACTAATCAATGGCAAGATTGGGATATATGTGTTAACTTTACTGGAACTTACCTGTAACACGAAAACTGCCAAAGGCTAAAGTCCAACATTTAACATGCAAATATGGCGGCCACAAAAAAGAGAATCCAGCTCAGACTGCCTGTCCTTCCTCTGTCTCCACTATGCACTCTTCAATGGGAGTGTAATCAGGTGCATTTAAGCATCGTAGCTGATGGGTTGTTTTATTCAAGCAAACATTGAGAAAGGCAACATTGCCGAAACCGATCTGTTTGCTAAATAAATCTAGTGGAATTTACCCCCGTGTGTGCCCATCTTCTTTTGAAGGATTTTATTTATGCACACGTGAGTCCGCCCTCACGAATGGAGCACCCGCCTCAAAGTGTTCGGCAGCGTTAGGTGGAACTTGTGGAAACGAATATATATATATATATATATTTTCTATGTCCATTGACTATGTGATACACGTCAGTTACTTTTTCAAATGCACGTAGCACTTTAAATACTGCACCATTCCTCCTGAAGCGTCATGTGATCATGGCCTCTTGGAGGCTGAAACGCGTCATGGCGGACATGAAGGGTTTACAATAAAAAACTTCGCACCGAATTTGGGTCTGCTTCGTCTGTTGAATTGAGGGATTGCAGTGGCGAAGGCTTCCGCATTTATATATATATGTGTATATATATATATATATATATATATAAAAAAAAATATATATATATACATTTATATATATATGTATATGGAAAAAAAGAAGCAGAGAACTCTGGGTAGTTCTCAAGTTTAGGTGGAAAGCAGCTCCAGTATAGAGCACTCTCAACACCACCAACACTCTAAATTTGCTCACCTCAAATGTGTGCTTTTCTATCAAAGTCTTTAAGCATAGGATTAGCACAGTCCCATCCACACCGAGCTAGAAAGGGACAAAGTATTTTGCCATTTGTACAGCAAAGTCTTTAAGCATAGGATTAGCACAGTGATATTCATGCCAAGCTGTAAAATGGCCAAAGCCTTTTAGTACTTGTGGCGCGGTGGAGAAGCAGACCAGGACACAGGGATTAGTGGGTACTCGTGACTGTTTTATTTATAGTTCAAAGAGGGGGATTATGGGACTTGTAGTCGCGTGTTCAGGAGTTCACTCCCTCCTGATAGGGTCCTTGGGGAATCTTCCTTCTTCTTCTTTCAGCGTCTTGCTTTCCAGAAGAAGCTCCCTCAGAAGGTGGCAGGTACGAAAGTAATATGGAACAAAACAAAAGAAAACCCTGTTAGGGACAATGCCCTTTCGAATGCGACGGTCGCAGGGAGCGAGGGAGTGCTAGGGAAATCACCCGTTCCACCACCAATGTGTAGGCGCACGCTGCGCAGGGATACGGTGGCAATCAATCTCCTTGCCCTCCGCTACACCCTCCCTTGTGTATAACTCCTGTATGGCCCAGAACCGAACCCAGATGGCCCCGTACCTTGTGAAGCCACGACCCTCCAGGGCCGTGGCGGGCTTCTGCGCGTTGCCAGCTAGGGTCTGGCGTCCCTTCTTTCTCTCCTCCGGTGCGGCTCGGCTTTCGGGCTTCGTCCTTCCGCGACTCTGACTCGTCTCCTTCAGGGGTCTCGGGTTCTCCAGCGGGAGGGATCAGGAAGGTCTGTACGGCGCGTCTCTCCTCACGGCAGTCGAGTCCTTCTTCCAGGCTCCACACACCTTCCTCTTCATCGGCGTCCTCCTTTGACGTAGTCAGCAGGTCACCTGACTTCCGCACGTGACCCAGAATCATCATGGGCTTAAAGGCACAGGGATCCCATGCTTCGCTCTGAAAATATAGAAGGGGACATGGAGAGAGGTAATGGGGAAAACGTCCTGTTATGGCCTGTGGTTCCTCCCTGGGGAGGCTGTCTTCGTCACACACCCCAATCCTAGCCTGTTCACGATCGGGGAACAGCGGGACACGGGAAAGGAAGTCTGCGTTCCCATTGTCCACACCTTTTCGATGGATAACCTCAAAGGAGAAAGGTTGGAGGGAGAGGAACCAGCGCAGGATCCGCGGGTTATTCCCCTTGTTACGGCTCATCCAGAGCAATGGTGCATGGTCAGTGTACAGGAGGAAATGGGCACCCTCCAGATAGTATCTCAGCTTGTCCACGGCCCATTTGATCGCAAGGCACTCTTTCTCAATGATTGGGTATCGTTGTTCGCGGGGAAAGAGTTTGCGGCTGATAAAGAGGACGGGATGCTCAATACCCCCAGGTGAGATTTGAGACAAGACGGCCCCTAACCCATGTTCCGAAGCATCCGTGTGTAATACAAAGGGTTTAGAGAAGTCAGGGAGCGTAGGATTGGGGCCGATGTTATCGCAGCTTTCAGCTCTAGGAAGGCTTTCTTCGCTTGGGCCGTAGGTTGTTGGAGGTCTCTGGTTTTGATGTGCTTTTGTAGTAAGTCCGTAAGGGGGTGGCAATCTCTGAATATTGAGGTATGAAACGCCTATAATAGCCAAGGAGCCCCAGGAACGCCCTGACTTCTTTTTTTGTGGATGGAAAAGGAGCCTCAGCTATCGCTTTCACCTTTTCTGTCTGGGGTTCTATTAGTCCAGTTTCCCAGCAAAAACCCTAGATATTTCACCTTCCTGAAGCCAGCCCTTGATTTCTTTGCGTTGATGTGCAAACCCGCCCTCTGCAGAGCCTGTAAGACTTGAGAACAGTGCTGGAGGTGTGTCTCCCAAGTGGGACTATAGATGATAATATCATCAAGATAAGCAGATGAGTATTCCTGGTGCTGTAGCAGTACCCTGTTCATGAGTCTCTGAAACGTGGCAGGTGCGCCATGTAAACCAAAGGGCAAGACCGTAAACTCGTATAAGCCGGTTGGTGTAGAAAAGGCGGTTTTTCTTGGTCCTCTGGTTTAAGGGGCACCTGCCAATACCCTTTCGTTAGGTCAAGAGTTGTGATGAATTGGGCCTCGCCTAGCTTCTCTATTAATTCATCGACTCGGGAATGGGATACGAGTCGCATTTGGAAATTGCATTGACTGCTCGAAAGTCTATACAAAACCGGACGGAGCCGTCCGGTTTTGGCACTAGTACGATCGGTGATGACCATTCACTCTGTGAGGGTTTTATAACACCCAGGGCTAGCATGGTTTTCACCTCTTTTCCTATGGCTTCCCTACGAGCTGCTGGTATCCGGTACGGTTTTTGTTTCACTATTTTTCCTGGTAGGGTCTGGATGGCGTGTTCCGCAAGGGTGGTTCGTCCTGGGAGGTCTGAAAATAGGGGTATGAAGGGACGTAGTGTCTCTTGTAGTGTTTTCTCCTGGTCTTTGGTCAGCTCCGGGTTGATAACCAGCTCGGGTAAGGAGGTCTCGGGGTCTGTCCCGTACTGTACATGGTGTACGTCTTTGGGAAGAGGACCAATCCATTTCTTTAAAAGGTTTATATGGTATAACTGTCGCCTTTTCGGGTTGATCTGTAGGTGATACGTGGTTAAGCCTGCTTTCCCTACGACCTTGTAGGGACCCTGCCAACCTGCTCTGGTCTTGGTTATCGCGGATGGCGTAAGCACCAAGGCCCAATCTCCCACGTTTAGGTGTCGCCACTTTTTACCCCTGTTGTAGAGCAACTGCTGCTTCACTTGGGCTTTTTCGAGGTTGGCCTCGGAAAATTCCCTCAGCTTATGTAGTCTAGTGCGCAGACTATGTGTATAGTCCAGAAAAGACTTGGTCTCCTCTTCTTTCTCTTGTTCCCAGACCTCTTTGGTGATTTCTAGGAGGCTGCGAGGCTCCCTTCCATAGAGAAGCTGAAAAGGAGAACAACCGAGACTACTTTGGGTCTGGCTCCTGACCACGTATAGTGCTAGAGGGAGTAACATGTCCCATTCCTTGCCTTCCACTGTCAACAATTTCTTCAAAGTTAGTTTTAATGTGGCGTTGTAGCGCTCACAGAGTCCGTCCGTCTGGGGGTGGTAGACCGAAGTTTTAATGTGCGATATGTCTAGTGATTTGCAGATTTGTGACATTAAATTGGATACAAAAGGAGTCCCTTGATCTGTGAGTATTTCACGCGGGAAACCAACCCGCGAAAACATTTCAAGCAGTTTCTCACTGATGTTCCGGGTAGTGGGGGTTCGTAAAGGAAAGGCCTCTGGATATCGGGAGGCGTAATCCACCACGACCAGGGCATAGAGGTGGCCTTTCCTGGTTCGGGGAAGAGGACCAATGAGATCCATTGCTATCCTTTCAAACGGGATACCCACAATCGGGAGAGGCTGTAGCGGAACGGCCAGTGGTTTGTACGGTTTTTCCTTTGGCACACCTCGCATTCCTGACAGAAGCGGGTGACCTGTGAGAATATCCCGGGCCAATAGAAATGGTGTAACAACATCTGTATGGTCTTTTGTGCGCCTCTATGCCCTGCCAACAAGTGGGAATGTGCAAAAAAGAGAACCTGCTCCCGAAAGGCCTGGGGAACTAGTAGCTGTGGAGCATCGTCCTGTTTTCCGACCCTATACAACAGCTCGTTCTTGATCAGAAACAAGGGATAAGTGGGATTAGCCCGGAGAGCGGATTGACGGGCATGATCCCAAGCGAGTTGGAGTGTTGGATCGTGTTTTTGGGTGTATCGGAAGTTTTTATCAGAGAGCCAGGGAGCCTGGGTTAAGAGAGCGGGGCGCGTTTGGGTTGGGGTTTTCACGGCCTGTAGTTTGTCCTTCAACATCCCTAGGAAGGACGGGTTATCCTGTCCTATTATCATTTGTTCTGGTAGGGAGGGTACCACCCCGAGTCTGGCTTCCAGTGTCTGTCCGTTAGGAAGGGTGACCGGGAGTTGTATTAAGGGGTATACCCTCACATCCCCGTGCACGCATCTAATGGGTACGGTCCCTACTGCTACAGAGGTAACGGGTTTAATGGCTGACTGTAGAACGACAGACTGTCGACACCCTGAGTCTAACAAGGCCCTCACCTGTACTCCCTGTACTCTAACACTTACATGAAAGCTGGGCCCCATTTCTGCTGTACACAGGATGGTTCTTGGGATACAGCTTATATCCATTGGTTCTTCTGGCGGTTTCTTTCTTGGACAGTTCCGGGCTATATGACCCCAGTCTCCGCACTCAAAGCACTGAGGGTTTCGGAGCGTCGGGGGTTCGGGGCGATACTGTCGTGGCTTTGGTGGTTCTGGGTTGGGCTTGATTGGCTTCCTTTCTAGTTTTCCCGGGACTCCTAGGGGACGGGTGGTTTTCTCCGTGTCCCACAGTATAGCACGGGGTTGAGCCCTGTAGAACGAGGTGGCCATATCCACAGCCTGTTCTGCCGTCAGGTGATGATGCTGTCTAAGCCACCGTTGAATAGGAAAAGGGAGAGCCTCAAGGAACTGCTCTAAATAGACCATGGTCATGATTTCTTCCTTTGTATGTAGCTGGGGTTTTAACCACTTGTCCGCGGCAGCCTTCAGCTTAAAGTACAGGGTTTTCGGGTTGTCCATGGAAGAGCCCCTCTCCCTTCTAAAGCGAACCCTGTAAGCCTCTGCGTCCATGCCCATGTGGTC
Organism: Calotriton arnoldi; assembly: GCA_963921515.1. NCBI lineage: Eukaryota > Metazoa > Chordata > Amphibia > Caudata > Salamandridae > Calotriton > Calotriton arnoldi. The sequence goes on along the minus strand of CAWUFW010004590.1, from coordinate 1,491,662 downwards.
TAAGATGACCTGTTTGATCTCCCGGTAAGCGGTATCACCATTAGGGTTGGCTACCTGATAGGCGGCTTGTGTTTCCCCGTAAGAAGGGGTGCCAAAAAGAAAGGCCACTTGCTTTCTGGCCACCCTGACGCCCGTGCAGCCCTTTCGAAATTCAAAAGGAATGCATCGGGGTCCTCTCCCGGAGTGTACTTTTGTAGGGACACGTTGGGGCCATGTCCAGCACGAGCTTGCAGCTGGTGTGTCAGTTCCAGACGATCGTCCGCAACTTTCAGCATCTGTTCAGCATGGTTTGTCATGTTGGTCTTCAACAACTCCCTGTCTGCCTGGGCCGAGGTCATCTGCTTTTCGACCGCCCATTCTAATTTCTCCTGTCCCCGGATCAGTTGCTGAATCAGGTTTTCCATGGGGACCCAAAGGGAGGCGTACCTATCCCACTTCTGACACCACGTGTGGCGCGGTGGAGAAGCAGACCAGGACACAGGGATTAGTGGGTACTCGTGACTGTTTTATTTATAGTTCAAAGAGGGGGATTATGGGACTTGTAGTCGCGTGTTCAGGAGTTCACTCCCTCCTGATAGGGTCCTTGGGGAATCTTCCTTCTTCTTCTTTCAGCGTCTTGCTTTCCAGAAGAAGCTCCCTCAGAAGGTGGCAGGTACGAAAGTAATATGGAACAAAACAAAAAGAAAACCCTGTTAGGGACAATGCCCTTTCGAATGCGACGGTCGCAGGGAGCGAGGGAGTGCTAGGGAAATCACCCGTTCCACCACCAATGTGTAGGCGCACGCTGCGCAGGGATACGGTGGCAATCAATCTCCTTGCCCTCCGCTACACCCTCCCTTGTGTATAACTCCTGTATGGCCCAGAACCGAACCCAGATGGCCCCGTACCTTGTGAAGCCACGACCCTCCAGGGCCGTGGCGGGCTTCTGCGCGTTGCCAGCTAGGGTCTGGCGTCCCTTCTTTCTCTCCTCCGGTGCGGCTCGGCTTTCGGGCTTCGTCCTTCCGCGACTCTGACTCGTCTCCTTCAGGGGTCTCGGGTTCTCCAGCGGGAGGGATCAGGAAGGTCTGTACGGCGCGTCTCTCCTCACGGCAGTCGAGTCCTTCTTCCAGGCTCCACACACCTTCCTCTTCATCGGCGTCCTCCTTTGACGTAGTCAGCAGGTCACCTGACTTCCGCACGTGACCCGGAATCATCATGGGCTTAAAGGCACAGGGATCCCATGCTTCGCTCTGAAAATATAGAAGGGGACATGGAGAGAGGTAATGGGGAAAACGTCCTGTTATGGCCTGTGGTTCCTCCCTGGGGAGGCTGTCTTCGTCACAGTACTCCAGGCACAGTCCTGGCCACACAAGTAGAAGCACACTCGTCTGAGCTTGTTTTAATGAGAAGTTATTGCCACCATGAAAAACACACTGGACAGACGCGTTTTGGCACAGTCGCCTTTCTCAATGTCCTATGTGTGTGTGATATATATATATATATATATATATATATATATATATATATATATATATATATATATATATATATATATATATATACATATATTACCTACTGGCGGTCGCCAGTAGGTAGTTATAGTTAGGACCACGTTTCCATAGGAAAAGCATTTTTTGATGTGCTTATAACTTTGGCGTCGTTTGACGAATGTTTCCGAAATTTTCTAAAAGGTTCCTCTTTTCAGGTCAGCTGCTAACCTAAAAGTTAGGGGGATTCATCAAGGGGGGCTAAGAAAAAGGGGGGTCCCAAAACGTGTTTTCTCCATGCAATTTCCATAGGAAACTTTAGACAAGGCTACAGGTCAAACTGCTGAACGGAATTACGCCAAATTTGGCACAGAGAAAGGTCTTGGTCCAGAAAGCACGCTTTTGTTTAAATCAGGTAAATCCGTTCAGTAGTTTTAGAGAAATATCACATTTTCCAGATATCAATATTTAAGAATTCTGACATCTGATTGGCTGAAGCGTTACGAGCACGAGCTTGTGGCTGATTGGCTGCGAACTGTTGAAACTAGGAAGTGTTGGCAGCCATTTTGTGATTCAGTCCGTCAGCTCACAGCTCTCCCTCTACAAGGCATCAGGTCTGTAGTTCTACCTCTGCGAGGCAACACTAAAAATATACCGCAGCTCTGTCTGTGCGAGATACCCCTTTCACGGTCCCTCTCCCCACATCACCAGCTCGCGGCTATGCCTTTAGAAGCGAGTCCGTCGGCTCGCAGTTCTGCGACTGTGAGCTGTGAGCATTTTGTGACTCAGTCCGTCAGCTCACTTGTCTCCCTCTCAAAGGCATTGGATCCGTAATTCTACCTCTGTGAGGCAATACTGAAAATATCCCGCAGGTCTGTGTGTGCGAGATACTCCTTTTACGCTCCCTCTCCCCACATCATCAACTCGCGGCTATGCCTTTAGAAGCCAGTACGTCGGCTCGCAGCTCTGTGTCTGCGAGCCGTGGGGCCTGCAGCAGTACCTCTGTGAGCCACCTAGTTAGCTCGTAGCTGTGTCTGTGCTAGCAGGCCCGTCGGCCCGTTACTCTCCCTCTGCAAGTTAGCCCGTCGGGTTGCAGCGCGGAGGGCTCGCAGCTGTATCTCTGTGAGCCAGCCCGTTAACTCATAGCTGTGTGTCTGCTAGCAGGCCTGTTGGCCCGTTGGTCTCCCTCTGCGAGTCAGGCCACAGCTCTCCCTCTGCGAGCCGGTACGGTGCTGTGCTTTTGCGAGCCAACGGCTCGTAGGTCTCCCTCTGCGAGCTGAGCCCACGGGCCGCAGCTCTTTCTCTGTGAGGCTTACCGACAGCCCGCAGGTGTCCCTCTGCTAGCCGAATCGCAGCTGATACTCTGCGAGTCGAAATTGGGAATATAAGGCGGCTCTAAAAAAAACCTTCTGTTTATTAGTTGGAGCTACATGCAAGTGCGAATGCACAGCTTCAGGTTAATAAGGAAAATTTGGTTTCCCTCATCTGTGAAGTGTACTCCATCAATTCTGTAGATATCAGCGATATCAAAATGTATGTTGTTGTTGTAAATCGACCCCATTCTATGGTCTCTGAGGTATGCAGACACAGCTTTGTTGACATTCTTCCTAGATTTTTCAATCTTATGACAAAATTGGTTTGACCATTTCCACTTCAGTCTTTGGCATATATTGGAATATACAAAGACAGTTTGAGGCAAAAGTAACATCAATTGTCCAAAGGTGTCCTTCATAAGCATTTCCAAACCTACCCAGTCAATGTGCCTAGCTTGTTACCACCACAGTGTACAATCATGAGATCAGGGTGTTGGAGATGCATACAGGTTTTAACCAAAGGGAGGAATTGGTGCCACTTCAATCCTCTCTGTGCAAACCATTTAATGTACACATTTTGTAAACCTAGGTCTAAGTCAATACGTCTCTGTTCTGCATACCTCTTGCACCAGAAAACATAGCTATGTCCTACAATCCACACTAGCATTTTGAAGGTATGGCTAGAAGATATGGATAAATGTCTGTAGCTCATGCAGTCCGTTCGTAGAATAAGAGATATGTTTAAACATGGGGAACTACTTTTTTTTTTACATACAACACGTTAACGGATTGGGAGATGAAATGTATTGTGTCCTAAAAAGTAGGGTGTATATTAGTTTTGATAAAAAGCATCTTTGTGATTGGTTAATAAAAAAGCAGTTTATACGTGGAGTACATATTATAGGATGAAATTTGCTCAGCTCAACCACACCTGCTAATTGTATTTGGAAGGTGCAGTTCAAACTTGAAAGAATGGTGAACGTTTGACCTCCACGTGCCGTTAAATGTTGGAGAAAATGTTGCAAAAAAAAATATCGGTAGGTTTAAAAAAATGATGAACTTTTAACCTGCACGTGTCGTAGAATGTTCTAGAAAGTGTTGATACAATAGCTTGAACTTTTCACCTGTATGTGCCCTTAACAAAACAGTTTATATGGAAAGTTCAAAAATAAGCAATAAAGAGAGGTTTTGCAATCTAAAAAAAATAAGGAACTATTCTGATGTGTTCTTTACATGGATTTATGTGTGGAGCAACAGGAAATTGTGCCATTACTGGTTCCATTCTTGATGAAAGCGGTGCATTACATGTACTGTGTGACAAGAAAAGAATTGCATGCGTTTGTGACATTTGAAATCTGCATACCAACTAGGAAGGTAAATTAGAAATTAAGAAGGTTTGTTATGTGCGGGGGTGTATCCCTTTGGCAAGCTCCGCCTCTGTGAGCCAGACATTGTTTTTGCATAGGTGCTGGACGACATCTGATGCAGCCCCATCACCTACGCAGTCTGATGTGTCAGGGGAACACAGCCATGCAGCCATCACCCCGCCACACACACCGGACACAGAACCCATATGAGGGGAGTTTTGTACCACATTGCCTTTATTGCTGATGTTCTGTGATTGATATGTGTGTGGGCTACATTGTGGGGGAATTGCCTGTGCACGGATGGCGATGCACACACACATGTTCGTATGTGGAGCCAGGTGCCTGTGCGGCCTTGCGCTGCTTGTGCTATCTCACTCCGTCTCTCTCCCTCGCTCTCTCCCGCCCTGTCACAGCAAACTTGTGAAAGCGATGGGTGCGCGGCTCTCAGCGCGGCACTCGAGTACTCCTTAAGTCTTTCATTCACCGAGGGGTATATTCTCAAGGACAATCGCCGAGTTAACGGCACTTTATTGCAACCAAAATAGTGATACATTTAATGCACCATTCACAAGCTGGAGCAACCTGCCATATCACCAGTTTACCAGCGATAGCAGCCTCAAAAAGCATTGTCACGGATGAGTCCGGCAAATATTGCTAATGAGATGTAGAGTAGGCGTTCTCATGCAAAAGCAGCGAACACATCACTTCGCAAGTGTCTCAACCACCAGCAAGATCGTTGAAGAGAGTACAAAACAGGCGATAAGGTGCGTTAGTAGCAGAAAGTTTACACCTGCTCTGAGCTGGTGTAAAGTCAGACTACAACCTGCAATATGAAAGGGAGCCCACCCAGAGCCATACGTGAATGACAACAGATGCAATGGAGCCAACGATCATGCAGCTCGGACACCCAACACTGCTCCGACTTCCCCGCCACCAGCCCCTTGTCTGTCATCCCCCCTCACCTCCCCCCCACACAAACAAATGTGACAGCAACGTTAGGAAATCTGGAACGTAACAAATTGGCTGATGTCGCACAATTATAGTAAAGAAGATGCATGTGAGGTTGGACAAATAAGAATCTCAGTCATCTATGGATTTACATATAAAACATTTTATTTAAACAAAACAACAAAATAAAAGTAGGTACAGGTATGGCGTGTCATCCCTCGACAATTTGTGAATCACAGCCTGCAAGACAAAAGGAAAGATAAGATTGTGCGTCATGCGTCCATGAAAGGAGAGAGAGAGAGAAAGAGAGAAAGAGTGAGAGAGAGGAAGAGACAGAGAAAGAAAGAGTAAGACAGAGAGGAAGACAGAGAAAGAGAGAAAGAGTGAGAGAGAGAGGACGAGATAGAGAAAGAGTGAGATACAAGGAAGTGAGAGAGAAAGAGAGAAACAGTGTGAGAGAGAGGTAGAGAGAGAGAGAAAGAGTGAGACAGAGAGGAAGAGAGAGAGAATGAAAGAATGAGAGAGAGAGGAAGAGACAGAAAGAGAGAAAGAGTGTGAGAGAGAAAAAGGAAGAGATACAGAGTGAGAGAGAGAGAAAGAGTGTGAGTGACAGAAAGGAAGAGATGGAGAGGGAGAGTGAGTGTTGACACTGTGGAGAAAATCCTTACAGCTCACCTTTCTGCCACCGGTGTGTCTCCAACCACGTGCCGGGACATAGTGGAGTCTTGAGGTTTAGTCATCTGAAACATAGTATAGAATCAGTAATGGCAGAGTACATGCAACTGCACACGCCTAATTCTCTGTTTCGCCCCTGGGCACCCAGGCTGCTGCACCCCATCGACTCCCGCCACCCAGAGGTGTCTGCCCGCCTCTGCGTACCTAGGCTGCTGTATCCCATCCACTCCCACTGCCCAGAGGTGTCTGCCCGCTGCTGTGCACCCAGGCTGGTGCACCCCATCCAGTCCCACTGCCCGGAGGTGACTGCCCGTTCCTGCGCACCCAGAGTACTGCATCCCATCCACTCCCACTGCCTAGAGGTGTCTGCCCGCTCCTGTGCACCCAGGCTGCTGCACCCCATCCACTTCCACTGCTCGGAGGTGTCTGCCCACTCTTGTGCACCCAGGGTGCTGCACACTATCCACTCCCACCACCCAGAGATGACTGCTCGCTGCTGCGGAAACAAGGCTCTCTGCTCACCTACCACCACCGGCGTGTGTCAAAGAGGGTCTACCACATGCTGAAGCAACCTCCTCAGGCGCAAGTTGCGTACACGCGGTCAAGCTGAGCTCACAATTCAGAGCAGGTGTTGATTGCAGGATGGCCACGCATCATCGCAGGCTGCACACGCGCACAGCTCTGGTGGCACTAACTCAGTGGAACTGAAGTCATCGCCTCGTGGCGGGAGGTCCGTGTCGGGGGGGGTTGTCAATCTGTGAATCACAGCCTGCTATACAAAAAGCAAGATAAGATTGTGCGTTATGCGTCCATCAAAGGAGAGAAAGAAAGAAAGAGTGAGAGGTAGAAAGAGAGAAAGAGAGAAAGAGTGAGAGAGAGAGGAAGAGAGAGAGAAACAGTGAGAGAGAGGAAGATAGAGAGAAAGAGAGAAACAGTGTGAGAAAGAGGAAGAGAGAAAGAGAGGAATAGTGAGAGACAGAGAAAGAGAGAGAGAGAGAGGTAGAGAGAGAAAGAAAAAACAGTGTGAGAGAGAGGAAGAGATAGAGTGAGAGAGAGAGGAAGGGAGAGAGAAAGAGTGTGAGGGAGAGAAAGAAAGAGATGGAGAGGGACAGCGAGTGCCGACACTGTGGACAAAACCCTCCCAGCTCACCTTTCCGTCACCGGTGTGTCTCCAACCACGTGCCGGGACATAGTGGAGCCCTCAAGCTTAGTCATCTGAAACGTAGTATGGAATCAGTAATGTCAGAGTACATACAACTGCACACGCCAAATTCTCTGTCCCGCCTTTGTGCATCCAGGCTGCTGCACCCAATCCACTTCCACTGCCCAGAGGTGTCTGCTCGCCGCTGCGCACCGAGGCTGCTGCACCCCATCCACTTCCACTGCCCAGAGGTGTCTTCCCGCTGTTGCGCACCCAGGCTGCTGCAACCCATCCACTTCCACTGCCCAGAGGTGTCTGCCCGCTGTTACGCACCCAGGCTGCTGCACCCCATCCACTCCCACTGCACGGAGGTGACTGTCCGCCACTGCGCACCCAGGCTGCTACACCCCATCCACTCCCACTGCTCGGAGGTGACTGCCCGCCGCTGCACTAACAAGCCTCTCTGCTCACCTTTCGCAACTTGCATGTAGAAAAGAGGGCCTACATTGTGCCGCTGCAAGCCCCAAGCCCTGGGCCCACGGACACGCACCCTTCATGTCATGCAGCCCCGCTCCGCAGGCCACCAGGTCTCACATTTGGTGCTGGGTTTTGATTTCGCCATGGCAGAGGACATACCAGTGCACCGGGCTTTTCATCGCAGGCTGCACACCTGCTCAGCCCTTGCGGTGCCACTAACTCTGTGACCAGCGAGGCGACGCCACGTGGCGGTAGGCCTGCGCTGTCTGATGGCTCAGGCCTACACTGCTGTCCAGCAGGGCACACAAAACCTGAGCTGTCCAGGCCGCCGGAACGGGCCATCACCGCAGGCTGCACACCCGCTCAGCAGTTACGGTACCCGTACCTCAGTGGACCGAAAGTCACTGTCCCGTGCCGGTGTGCCTGTGCCGGCCGCAGTGTATCCGGTGTGAGCAACTCTGAAATGGCGTCGAGCACGTGCGCCCGGTCTTTTTTATTGGCAGGGTCACGTGTCTTGTGACGCGTGTGCTGGATTGGTGTGGTGTCGGTATATACTAGCCGTGAGGGAGTGGCTGTGGCGTACTGACAACTAGGGTTTGACCGGCAGATCAGTGTAATGAAAATCTGGGCCATGTAGCGTTGTTGTCCTTCCCTGTAAGCGTATGCGGAGTGGGCTGGCCTGGCTGTGAAGAATGACTCCAGAGCTATGGGCGTGGCTCCGTCCTGGTCTGTATGAGGAATCAACTGATGCGGGTGTCCCTGTTGTATTGCTGACGTCACCCGGGTCGCAAGCGCCAATGTGTCACTCTGTGAGCCAAGTCCCACAACATGGCCAACATGGAAGGTACGGGGAATCACTGACCCTACATTCATCCATAGTTCCACACATGAAAGATGGTGGACATGACACATCTGTGTGGATATGAATGTTTATTGCACTACAGCAATACAGGGCCATGGAAAGTTTAAGTTTCAGTTTTTGGCACATGGAGGGCAGCCAATTAGAGCCAAGCTTGTGTTCGGGGTTAGGCTGCGCCAACATATGTACTTATAGAATTACTCCGCCAATCCCCAAGCACTTATAAATTCACTATACACTCTCCTTGCAGTACTGTAATGATCCAGTCTCTACGTACGTACTTGTACAATGACCGGGAGAAAGTTACATAACTGACGTTTTCCCCACTGCCAGAGTAACATGGTTGCATACGCTGTCCACAGCACAATGTAATGTGGTAGGGCCCAGGCACAGCATCTTGCATACATAATGAACACACGGACACAGATAGATAGTGGAACTGGGTACGGGCACGTGCGCTCGACTCATTTTTATTACCAGGGTCACATGTCCAGTGACGTCTGTGCTGGATGCGTGTGGGGTGAGTGTAAGCCAGCCCTCCGGGAATGGTTGGTGCTGGCAACAAGTACAACAGTAATCATTGGATCAGACACATAGATTCAATCATAAAGGGTCAATGATTTGTGCTGCACTAAGGTAGGGGCAACAGATGTGAAATAATACATAGAAGATTGTATCGTAAAGGGTCCAAGACTTGTGGTACACTGAGGTAGGGACAGCAGATGTGAAATTATACACAAAACATTGTATTATAAAGGGTCCATGAGTTGTGCTGCACTGAGATAGGGGCATGAGAAACATTCAGCGTGTGCACAGCCAGCGATGATGCGTGGTGCGGGCGAGCCGCACTGGGAGCAATGTCTGTTGCCTACTGGACTGAGTCATCTGCAATCGCGACTCGATGTGAATTGTGAGCCCTGCTATCCACAGTGTAGATCGAAGGCAGTAGTCAGCACAGACATCGAAGAATGCTTTTAGTCACTTCCTGTTTACAAAATTCAAGGACATAGAGTACAATTCTGTCTGCAATTAATAAATCAAGACTGAATTCAAATTGTGAGCTCTGCTGTCCGCAGTGTAGACTGCCATTCAGTGTTCCTTTGGACTTGCAAGATGAAGTTGGTCATTGTACTAAAGCTATAACTGATATAAAACAAGTTCTTGAAGCAAGGATACTAAAAGGATATTATGTAGGTTTTAGGGACGTAATACTTAGTTGCCTACTGGACTCTGCAATTAATGAATCAAGAGTCAATTTTAAATGTGAGCCCTGATGACCGCAGTGTAGGCCGGAGGGAGCGATTAGCAAGGGCCCACAGCTACGTGGCGTTGAGTTGAGCTGTACAGTTAGTGTCACCTGAAGCAACCAGCGTGTGTGGAGCCTGCGATGATGCCTGGTCCGGCCGGGCCACACTGGTAGCAATGTCTTTTGTCTAATGAATTCTGTCTAAATAAGTCCACGTGGCGTTGACTTGTGGTGCACTGAGTTAGTGGCACCTGAAGCACTCAGCGTGTGCGCAGCCTGCGATGATGCCTGGTCCGGCCGGGCCACACTGGTAGCAATGTCTTTTGTCTAATGAATTCTGCCTTAATAAGGCTACGTGGCGATGACTTGTGGTGCACTGAGTTAGTGGCAACTGAAGCACTCAGCGTGTGCGCAGCCTGCGATGATGCGTGGTCCGGGCGGGCCGCATTGGGAGCAATGTCTCTTGCCTACTGGACTGTGTCATCTGCAATCGGGACTCAATCTGAATTGTGAGCCCTGCTGTCCGCGGTGTAGATCGAAGGCAGTAGTCCTTACAGACATAAGTCTGTGGTGCTCTGCTGCTGCGTTCGCAGGGGGCATGTGTCGAGGAGGCTGGCGGTCACGGCGGAGGCCTTGTGCCAGGGTTAGGGCTGCCGCCCTGGCAGACGTTTTGGCCTTCCCACAAGTGAACCACACCCAGAGCCCCAGCCTATTTATTCATACTCCTACGCTGGAGTGGGGCCGTTGGACCAGCCCACTCCGCTTCCGCTTCCAGGGGGGGACAACACAGCTACATGACCGAGATCTTCCCCACTGCCTGAGGTAACATGGTTGCGTCTATTGTCCACAACACTACAAGTACCAGCAGCATATGTCCACATGGAGAGGTTTGTGCTCTGCATAGTGAGGTCTGTCCACCACATCACTGCTACACTTGGTATTGTGTGCATTTTTATTTATGGGTGACTTGCGTCCTTCACACATACTTGGTTGCCACATCTCCCAACATTCAGCTATTGTGTGGCTGAGGGACCATGCCAATTTTGGAGGGTCCGCTGTCCTGTTCTGCACTGCCTCGGTGGTAGTAGGGAGGGGGGTCCGGGGGGGAGGTCCTGAGGGTGATGGCAGTGGGTGTTGTGGCCTTCTTGGGTGTCGGAGCTGCACGGTCAGTAGCTCTATGACATGTGTTTGTCTTTAGATGTGGTTATGGGCTGGGCTCCCTTTCACACTGTAGGTAGTCGTCCTGCTTTACACCAGTAAAAGGCAGATGTTAAATTCTTACTGCTAACGCAGCTTATCGCCTGTTTTTGGATCGCACCCCAGATTTGGCTGCTCGTTGAAAATATCGGGAAGTGGTGTTTTCGTGTTATTTTTGCACGGGAACGCCAACTCTGCATATTATTAGCGTTAGTTGTCGCTCTCATTTGTGGCAAAGTTTTTTGCGGAACCTATTGTTGGAAAACTGGCGATATCGGCTGTTTTCACTAGGTTGAGAATGGAATGATAATTTAAAATCACAGAAAAAAACATAGGTTTAATGAACATTATAATTATAAATTAGCATTTAAAAAACATTTGAAATTCACTGAAAAAACCATAGGTTTCAGGCAAGTTATAGTTAGAAATTAGCATTTAAAAAACCTTAGAAATTCACTGAAAAAACCATAGGTTTCAGGGACGTTATAGTTAGAAATTAGCATTTAAAAAACCTTTGAAATTCACTGAAAAAACCATAGGTTTCAGGGACGTTATAGTTAGGTGGACATTTCACTCCATAGAAATTCCACCGTTATAGTTAGTTCAGTTAACTATAACTCGCGCCCCCGCAATGCACTGCTCATGACGTCAGATATTACATCATTCATGGCATGGTCAGTGACATCACAGATGACATCACTGATGACATCTCAAATGACATCACTGATGACATCACTGATGACATCATCCACGTGGTAATCTGATGCACCTCATCACACCCTAATATAACCTTTAATACACCCACTGTAAAATACACACTACCATTTTCGAAACGATCCACACACCAATACCAGTTACTACATACTCACTCACTGATTCCTAGGTCTGCACACACATCTACTCATTCATGTATACAATCACTTATACATGCAGTCACTTATCAATACAACACTATCATATGCACTCATACACCTATTCAGACACTCACACACCGCCACTCATCCGAGGAGTTACTCACACACCTAGTCAGTCATGCAAAGAATCAATCACACTCCCATTTACTCACCTAAACAGTTATACACACACCACCTCACTAATTCATACAGACAGTAACGCATAGTTACTCTCTTATGTAATCACTGAAACAAGTACAGACTCATCCATACATGCCACTCTCACAATCACTCAGTCTCACATATAGTTATTTATATACACCATCACTCACATATACTTCCTTTTACATATGTAGTTACTCACATATGTACCACTGAGACATCCATTCACTCACCAACACACCCATACACACACTTAGCCACCCATACAGCCCTTCACAGATGCACTCTTGAACCCATACACCCAGTGAATCACCTACTCACATATCTATGCACAGAGTCACACACCTCCAACCCACCCACACACACACTCAGTCCCCCATACAAATACTCAAGCAAACAATCAATAACCCATATAGACACTAATGTAGCTACTGACCAACCCATGTAGCAGCTTACACAACAACAGACAGACTGATACAGACATTCACACAGTTTAGTCACTAACCCATGCATTCAGTAAGACACGTTTAATCAGTCACTTATACAATCAGTTACATTCCTCCTAAATCCTCCATCCAGACACTTATACACCCACTCATTCTTCAATACACCTTGCCATATATATATAAAACATATTTAAACTTTACAGAAACACACAGTCACTGGGTGATGTCATCAGTGATGTCATTTGCGATGTCATCAGTGATGTCATCAGTGATGTCACTGACCATGCCATGAATGATGTAATATGTGACGTCATAAGCAGTGCATTGCGGGGGCGCGAGTTATAGTTAACTGCACTAACTATAACGGTGGAATTTCTATGGTTTTGTACGAGTGAAATGTCCACCTAACTATAACGTCCCTGAAACCTATGGTTTCCTTCACAGATGCACTCTTGAACCCTTACACCCAGTGAATCACCTACTCACATATCTATGCACAGAGTCACACACCTCCAACCCACCCACACACACACTCAGTCCCCCATACAAATACTCAAGCAAACAATCAATAACCCATATAGACACTAATGTAGCTACTGACCAACCCATGTAGCAGCTTACACAACAACAGACAGACTGATACAGACATTCACACAGTTTAGTCACTAACCCATGCATTCAGTAAGACACGTTTAATCAGTCACTTATACAATCAGTTACATACCTCCTAAATCCTCCATCCAGACACTTATACACCCACTCATTCTTCAATACACCTTGCCATATATATAAAACATATTTAAACTTTACAGAAACACACAGTCACTGGATGATGTCATCAGTGATGTCATTTGAGATGTCATCAGTGATGTCATCAGTGATGTCACTGACCATGCCATGAATGATGTAATATGTGACGTCATAAGCAGTGCATTGCGGGGTGCGAGTTATAGTTAACTGAACTAACTATAACGGTGGAATTTCTATGGTTTTGTACGAGTGAAATGTCCACCTAACTATAACGTCCCTGAAACCTATGGTTTTTTCAGTGAATATATATATATCAAAGACCAACTCCGGCATACAGATTCATTTAGCCAGACACCGACACCTCAGCTCCAGTCTTCTTAATCAGGTTATTTTTATTAATGTGCTGTTACGCGTTTCGGCAGGGTCCCCTGCCTTGTTCACACAAGGAGCTATACTCCTACATTACATTTATGTCAGCAAGTGTGGTCACATGATCGCATAGACATAGACAACAGATGTACATCACTTAAGACCATTTCTTTCTTTTTTCTTTTTACCAAATTGAGTTTCAGTTTACCTATATTTTGTATTTCAATTTTTTAAAACATTTTATCATTTTATATTCATTTTATGTTTTCTTTTAAACTATAAATTCGTGTGTCCACCAATACAGAAAACGATCATTTGTGTGCTACCTCTATTTGAATCCCATAAATGTTGCACAATTTGCTTTACAATTTGCCCATTCCATATATCTTATAGAAGTTGTCTCTCAATTGCACACATGTTCTATGGTGTATTGTTAATGGGCTCGAACACCTATTGCTTTGTAGGTCCAGGATGTTTTGGCAGTAGCACTGGATAACCAAATTGGTAATGGGTTCGCTATGTTATCAACATATTCACTATGTTTTCTTTCTGTGGATCTTGGTAAATTCTCCATACATAAAGTGCCTAGAGTATAAAGTGCCTAATTGACTAAATATTTGTTACAATAAAGCGCAAGTGCAGCACAGTTTTACTTTGGATTTCAACATAAAGTGCAAGTGCATCTTTTGCAGGATTGAATGATTATATGATCCACAAAGCATAATCACTGATATGGAATTAGTGTAGGGCCTCACACTATACTGCTGTTCGACCACAGGTATCTATGGGCAAGTGCCCTCTACTCTGTTAGGCAGTCCTACATGGCATAATGATAACATTTCGTTCACAGAATTAAAGGGCAAATGCAAGCTAATTTCCAATACAAATTGCAAGTACCTTAATTGTAAACACTTTTAGAGAATTCACATAAGGGCAACAGCGTGTTCATATATACATATACATACCCCCGACGATCTGGCTGCACGTCGCCAAACGTAAATCTTCATAATGGTGTAACCACAACGCGACGTGCCCCCTGCTCTATGAGGACAATGAAGGTAAGTGTACTGCGAGGGATCCGGAGGGGTCTCGATCAGACGTACGGCAAACCTCGTGTGTTATTACTTAGAGGCGGGAGGCGGCTGTACTTCAAGCTGGGTATTTCTCAGCGATTTGAAGCACTGAAAGGGCTGCGAGTGAGGGGGCATTCTGGATACTGTGGTTGTGAACTCTTTTTCACCATGGCAGAAGACGAAATAGAGCACAGGTTGAAGTTAGCTGAAGGGTTATTCAGCGAATTGAATACGAATAAAGGAGAGGCATCAGCATCAACTTCTAAGACCAATACTGATTTAACATCATTTCAATCTATCACTAACAAATTGGAAAGACTCACTAAAACTGAAATTTCTGAATGGTGGGAGGTACAATCATTGAAAAAATATCTCAAAGTGGGCAGGGTGCCAAGGGGACTCAGAATCATGATTACCCCTACCTACGAGAATCCACATCCGGATCTCATAAAAGAATGGGCGGAACTGAACGCAGAAAGTTCCCATAGGATGATTACTCTGCTGGTGAATTATGTTGTAATTGATAGAGAAAACATCATGAAAAGTATCAAAGAACTGACGGAACAACTACATAAATTGGAGGACCAAGACAAAGTGTCTAAATTTGAAAAGGAAATGAAAGCAAGAATGAAGAATCATGAAAAAATCATTATGGAAAGGAAATCACACAAATTTCAACGAGATCGTAAAGATTATGAACAAGGCAGAATTTACACTTTCTCGAGAAAATTCGACACCATTAGGAGAGAGAGACTGGAAGCTAGCAATCGAGTACAACAGGACAATACTCTAAGTGATCTGAGTTCCGACACGGGTTCGGAATCCAATCGAGACTCCCTTTCGGATAAAAGCGGGCCCACAACATCAGTCTATGATGAATTTCGTATTTTACGCTTGGGCAGACTAACAAACCACAGACCGCAAAATCAGAGAGAAAGAAAAAGAGGAAGAGGAGGCAGAGGCGTGGGGGTCAAGGAAAAAGAAAATGGAAGTACACCTGGAGTATCAACGAGGAGCCACAGCAAGAGATAGTGGACTCAAATATGGTAATCAACCTCTTGAATGAGACTTTGACCATTGAGGACAAACAGATAATAGAATTGGGTTTATCTTATTGTTTGCATACACCATTTGATTATGTGCAAAGTCGCATTGACCTGTATATGTTTACAAGGAAACTAAAATTAAAGAATTTCTTTAAGGGTAAACAGAAATCAGGTACAGGAACTACATTGTCTTCTGGTCAAAACGTACTGACGGTCGCAGATGCAGATCTTTTGAGAGATATGATTGACCTAGAACAAGAGGGACGAGAGGAACAGGCAGGTTTTAGTGAAACCATCTCATCACTTGACTGCTATAGCAATGAAAGAAGTGTTACCCCTTTCAGATCCAAATCTCGTTTCTATCCTTCTATGCCACATAACAACTTAGATGTCTTCAATGAGAGTGTAACTGCGATCTAAACAAACTTAGACAACAAAAGAATCGAGGAATAAGACCAAATGCTGATTTCAGCCGAAAACTCGATAATGTATTGGATAAATGGTCCAAGAATGATAAATGTGTTATTTGTGCCTCGGACAAAGGAGGCAACATAGTAATTTGGCCCAAGGAGATGTATCTACAAGAAGCTTATAGCCAATTGAATGATAAGCAATGTTATTGCAAGATTACGAAAAGAGAGTATGAGGAGTTGAAAGAGAGGTTTCATAAAGATCTGAAAGGTTGGCGTGAAAGTAATCTTATAAGCAAAGAGGAATTTGATTTCTTACATATTAAACATCCATGATTGCCAATTTTGTATCTTCTACCGAAGGTGCACAAAAATAGTACATGCCCTCCTGGCAGACCAATTATATCGGCAATCAGGAGTTTTCTTGAAAATGTATCAAAATACGTAGATTATTTCCTACAATCTTATGTACGTGCTTTACCCTCGCACATCCAAGACAGTACAAACTTCTTGAAACATATATCTAATATACAGTGAGAACCAGACTTTCAGATGGTGTGTCTAGATGTAAACTCACTGTACACCAGTATACGACACACCGATGGAATCAATTCCATACGTCACTTTCTGAAAACAAGGCCCATTCAACATTTAAAACACAATGAGATGCTTGTAGGTATGATTGAGTGGTGTTTGAAGAGTAATGTGTTTCTATTCAATAATGAGACTTTCCGACAGTTGCAGGGGACTGCGATGGGTACCTGCTTTGCCCCCAGATATGCGAATTTACACATGGGCTGGTGGGAGGAGCTGATAAATGTATTGTTGAGTAGTACCACATATATAAGCTTTCATTGTGTCCCATACAATGAGAGGAGAAGCCGTGTGATATTGGATCGTAAAGACTGAGCAAATAAAACTCATCAGAATAGTGTGAAGTCAACTTGCAATACATTAGAAATTATGCACATGGAGGAGCTTATGTCTAGCAGCCCAAATAGTGATCTAATATATGCTTCTCTAATAAATACGCGCTTACTTATGAGCAGGAAGCTCAAAGAAAAGATAGCAGCCGCTTTTAACAAAAATAGTTCTCACCAATATGAGTATGGGGATCAGGTTGGGAGGATTTTGGCATACCATATTGCGGATAAAAAAATCTAAAACACGGATAGACGCGATAAAGGGTAGAGATGGCCGATTACATACTTCCCCTGATTCAATTCTAGAGCAATTTACCCAGTTCTACACTCTGCCCGGTGACATAGATAAAACTGCATTGGAAGAATACTTACAACTTGGCGATCCCCCATCTCTGAGTCTGGAGGCAGCTGATTTTCTTCAACAAGATATTACTGCTGAAGAAATAACTTCTGCTATAGTTGCGCTGCCTTCCGGCAAGGCTGCTGAGGATGATACTTTGCCAATAGAATTTTATAAAATCTTTAAAAGTTCTATTCTCCCGTTACTTCATGATGTAATACACCAGATAGGGGAATGTATGGAAGCTCCCAAGTCCTGGGATATGACTAACATTGTTTTTTTTCTTAAAAAGGGGAAATCGGGGGCGTGGCTGGGCAAGATGGCCGAGCGGACGTAATCCGTCTCGGCTCCCGGTCCGCGCTTACGTCTCGGGGGCATAACAGCTGAACTACGATGTCGCCACTCCCGTTGCGAACACCGAGCCAGAGCCCTGCGGCTTGTGTGTGTGGGGAAACCAAGATTCTGCAGCAGGCTTCTCGTAGCAGCCAGAACGGAGCCCCGACAGTCCAGCCGCGACATCACACAAAATGGTGGCCGCCACTTAATGAGCGGCTGAAGTGCCTGCCTGATGCAGGGGAGGTCACGGAGATAAAGCGACTTGGAATCTCCGCTCCGCGCAACACCTGAGCCACATTGCTGTCCATTATTCCCACCCCTGCCAAAACGGAGAACAAAGAGGGGCAATCCTCAACATCGGCCAGCGCGGGGGACCCGCACTTCACGACCGCCGCGATCAGGTGTGTCGGGGGCCCCGAGTACATGGAATCCGGGAGGTGTTATATAGAAGGGGACGTTTACACTTGCCATATCGCACATGGGTGGCCTGGGGTGTAAGAACAAATGGCTCCCAAGGATTAAGCCACCAGCGCCTGACTTTAAAATGGCGGTCGTGACACATGCGAGCAATGCTGGGGGTCCCGCGTGAGGCCCGCAACCGTCTTCCGTTTTCTAGTGACAGGGGTGACATACAGTGATGGTGTCCAGCGGACGTGTCCAGGCGGGAAGCTAGGGTGCATGAGCGGTGCCACAACCACTCCGGGCTACCACGCTTCACCGGGAGGACTGGGACCCTACTCGCCTGGGTAGCCATACGCCCAAAACTCAAGATGAACCCGATCGCCGCCCTGCCCCCGCGGGTTGAGCCGGCAGAATTGAGGGGGACGACTGCACATCTGGGCCCTGAACTGCGCCGATCCTCCCCACTGCAACAGGAGCACATAGTGGGTCCTTCCTTTGCCAAGAGGAACAGACAAGCTTCTGAGTAACAAGGCGAGACCCCTGAAGATGTGAGGACAAGGGGAGTATCCGACAAGCTGGCCCTCGCACTGCGGCCTGTCCCCTAAGTGGCTGGTGCATACGCTCTAAGAGACCGGTGACCTACTGGAGGGAAGGGAATAGGCTCCTGTGGACACCCCCGAAATTCAACAGCGGCACCCACCTACAGCGGTAAGGAAGGGCGTTAAAGGCTTTTCGTAAGGTGGAAGCTGAGCCATCACTTGGTCCACCTCTATGCCGCCAAAGAGGACGCTGAATAAAGCTATAACGAAAGTTTCCAACTTCTTCCCACCAGTGGATAAGCATTTGCCTACAGGACACGATGACAGCACGGACACCATGGCCCTCACGAAGGATGACCTCATGGCTTCCCTGCGGGATTTCAAAATGGAACTTCGAAAAGAACTTAGCCAAGATATTAAGGCCTCCATCAATCAATTGAAGACTGACCTGAATGAACGACTGGCCACCCTCCAACAAGATGTGGACTCGGTGGGGGTCAGAGTGGTGGATCTGGAGACCCAAACTCACAACGTCGACCAACGGACCTTGGACATGCAGGACAAAATGCGCACCCTCCAGGATCAGCTTCTCCAAACCCAACTGAAAGCAGAAGATTTGGAAAACCGGGCTCGAAGAGACAACCTACGGATCCGTGATCTAGAAGAGGGGGCGGAAGGTCCAGATCTGGAAGCTTTCCTCGAAGGCCTATTTGCTGAGATCCTAAGCCCACAAACTCTTAAAATCAAGCTAGAGCGGGTACACCAGGTCGGGGGCCGCCAACCGGAGAACGGAGACGAACGCGAGACATATTGGTGAAATTCCACTCCTATAAAGTGAAAGAAGCAGTCCTGTTGGCAGCCAGAAAACACAATGTGATTTCTTTCCAAGGTCATACCTGCAGCGTCTACCAGGACTTGGCGCCTGCCACCTTAGCGCGACGGCAACAGTTTCGGCCCATTACTTCCAAACTCCGCAACGACAAAGTCAGATACCGCTGGACCTACCGGTTTGGCCTGAGTTATGAGTACAAAAACAGGCAACACCACATTATGGATCTGAGGGAAGGGCTCGAGTTATTGGGTCTCTCTACCACCGACGCTGAACCTGCCCAAAGTAAAGTACAAGGGTCACAGCGACCAGGCTCTTCACCGTCACAGTGGTCCACGAGCTCAAGAGGGAACCACAAATGAAATGGGAGATGAGAGATTACAGGATTTGACTCCTCAAGGACTCCTCAAGGATAGTCCTCAAGGACTGCGGAGCAACGCTCCTTCCTTACTCAGACTTTCGTGCACTGTCAAAAGCCATGATGTTTTCTAATCCTGACACCAGCCTCAGAGTAAAGGATAAAACAGATTTGCTCAACTTCGAAGGGCCACCTTTCAAGGCGACCTTAGCTACCTTTGATCTCCCGAGATGGGCGCGGATGGGGTTATTGGTCACGCCATCCACCAACGCGTCCAGATAGATGGTTACATCTACAGTCGGAGACTTACCATCGACCCGACATGTGTTATTGTTGGTAAAGTTGGGGGTAAAGTTGGGAGTTGGGTTTTTCTTTTTTTTTCTTATTTTTTTGGGAGGGGGAGGGTTAAAGGAGTGGTGGCAGCTTCGTTCAGATAGGCAACACACCGACCTTCTGGTCAGGGAACATCCAACACAACAGGCATTCCTGGGAGGTCTACGCATGTCTGCTTGGGAATTTGATACCATTGTCTTACTTGGGAGGGATGTGAGCGGGGGGAAGAAATGTCTTGGAGAAAATGGTAATTACAATAGGTTCGTGGAATGTTAAGGGGCTCAATTCATCACAAAGGAGGCAAAAAATCTGGAAATATCTCACTGATCACCACTTTGACATAGTGGCGCTTCAGGAGACTCACCTCTGGCGAGATGAAGAATAGCGACTCAAACACAAACAATACCCCCTTATCTACAGATACTCAGCACTCACTAAACACCGGGGGGTTGCGCTTTTATTTCATTCCTCGACGAAATTTCAACCATTGGCCATCCAATCAGACAAGGAGGGTAGGCTGGTTATGGTCAAGGGTGCACTGAGGGGTAAACTGAGTACCTTTATCGTGGTCTACGTACCCAACACAGGACAAACGGGTTTTTTAACTATCCTACTGGACAAGATAGATAATTTTGCGGAGGGGCCAACGATTCTCATGGGGGACTTTAACCTCACTTGGCAGGCAGATTTAGATAGCACACACTCACACTGAGCTGAATCTAGCTCCTTTACCGCAGACATTAAACGGAGAATATCTGACTCTGGACACCGCGACGCCTGGCGAACTATGTACCCTCAGTCTAGGGATTACACATTTTATTCCCACGTGCACCACACCTATTCTAGGTTGGATTATATTTTTATCAGTCAAAACCTATTAGGTTCCCTCAAGGAGGCTAAGATTTTCCCCCTCTCTCTTTCGGATCACTGTCCTGTTTCAATTTGCTTACAGTGGGGGCGGCCTCGACGACCACGCCTAAATGGTATTTCCCGATCTCCCTTACACGAGATAGGGTGCTGCGCACCGAACTCCGAGAAGCGATCACAGACTTTTTAAAACTAAATAGAGCTGAGGACACCTCTGTGGGCAATGCTTGGGACCCTTTTAAAGCAGTCATCAGGGGAAAATGCATAGAGCTCAACTCCACATTAAATAGACAACGTACTAAAGAGAGGGAAAACCTAGAGACAGAATTGGAATTGGCAGAGAAAGCACACAAATCAAATCCATCCAGACCTTCTCTTCGCACCCTTACAGCGTTGCGGGGTAAACTGAAGGCTATCTATAATAATAGGGCGGAACTCACACTTTTGAAACTCCGTCACATCTCCTATACCCAGGAGAACAAAATAGGCAAACATTTAGCTAGACAATTGAAAGAGAAGCGCGAGAGGAAATATATTGGAGGTATACGGGACGGGAAAAACAAATTCATACTTACAGATAAGGACAAGGCAGACATCTTCGGTTCCTTTTACAGATCCCTTTACACTGGGGAATCCAGAGATGAAGAGCTGCAGGAGAACTATCTCCGGGCCTTGCAATTCCCCCAGGTGTCGCAGTGCACGAATGATAGACTCACAGCTCCCATAACAGCAGCAGAAGTGACAGCGGCCATCACTGCTCTTAAAATACACAAGGCCCCCGGCCCTGATGGCCTGACGGCCCACTTTTATAAAACATTTGCACCCGACCTCATTCCACACCTCACAGGCCTTTTAAATCACATGGTGGAGGACGGAGAGGTGACCCCCTCAATGGCCGAAGCTGTAGTGTCGGTTATTCCTAAACCCGGGAAAAATGTGCAACTATGTGCCTCCTACCGCCCAATTGCGCTTTTGAATTTAGATGCAAAGCTTTACTCTGCTATTTAGCGGCTCGGTTGAACGATCTGATGCCAGATCTCATCCACCCTGATCAATCCGGCTTCATCAAAGGACGTCAGACACACGACAATATCAGGCGCACAATACACCTCATCGAAAAAGCAACCAAACGCAAGATCCCAGCAGTGTTGGTGGGCCTAGATGCCGAGAAGGTCTTTGATCGGGTGGATTGGACCTTTCTCTTTCGCACGCTAACGCATTTTGGCTTCGCAGATAAATTCATTCAAATGATTAAAGCCAACTACGCACACTCCCGCTCTAGGGTGCAGGGCAATGGAGTGCTTTCGGCCCCCTTCTCTCTAACGAGAGGCACTAGGCAAGGGTGTCCATTATCACCCTTACTATTTGCGCTTAGTATTGAGCCATTGGCAATATCTATTAGAGAAACCCAGTCGATTAAAGGGATACCTTTTGGGAGTGACACTCATAAAATTTCTCTTTTTGCAGACGATGTGCTCCTGTCCCTCGCAGAACCCTCAATATCACTTCCTGCACTACAATCTGAGCTGGTCAAGTATGAGGCAGTAACGGGCTTCAAGATCAACCTCGATAAATCACTTATACTCAACCTTACGGTCCCAGAGGTCGAAGCCAGCGAACTGCGGGCACACTCCCCGCTTCAATGGACTGACCGCTCTCTTCAATATTTGGGGATTCAATTAACACCGCGGGTGGAAGGGCTTTATAAAGCTAACTTCCCGACTGCTCTTCTCCAACTCCAAAATTACGTTAAGCATTGGAAGGCCATGTTCATCTCCTGGCTTGGTCGAATGCATGCAATCAAAATGACGGTTCTCCCCAAACTGCTATATCTCTTTCAGGCGCTACCTATTGACCTGGATACGACATTCCTCCCTAAAATTAAATCCATGTTCACCCGGTTCATATGGAAAGTGGGGAGGGCACGTTTGTCGTTCACACTGCTACGGCGCCCCAGAGCGGAGGGATGAGTGGGACTGCCTGATCTAGGCCTATACTACAAAGCTGCTCAGATGCATGTAGTGACGGAGAGGTTTAAAAGAGAGTCAGAGAAACACTGGCTTTATATGGATAGATCTATTGCAGGGAGGACAGTATGGGACTTAATATGGAAGCCCAAGAAAGAGAGGCCGGCAAACGCATATAGCAGCACCCCCACTCGCACCACCTTGAAAGTGTGGGACTCGGTGATGGGGAATGATCAGTGGACCACGTTCCCCTCCCCATACACGCCAATCCATTTTAATCCGACCTTTCCACCGGCCATACGAGAAGGCCCCTTTGACGCCTGGAGAGAGGGAGGTTGCCTAATGTTAGATCATTTATTTCACAATTACGATATCCTCACATTCGATAGTTGTAGAAGAGACTTCCATCTAAACCAAGACGAACACTTTCACTATCTCCAACTTCGCCATTGGGCTCTCACTCCTTCTGTTCACGAAGCAGCTAAAAGGATGAAAACGGGATTTGAAAAATTCGTGAGGTCGGTGGGCTCCATGAAAGGGGTGATTTCATTCCTATACACTATCTGCTCTCCTCCACACACTCAGCGCGTCCTCAATATATGTCAATGTGGGAGGGGGTGTTACAAAGAGACATACTAGATACAGAGTGGAAAGCCCTATGGTCCGACATCACGAAATTTAACCACTCTCTAGAACTAAGGGAAGCACATTTGAAAACACTGATGGACTGGT
The DNA here is from genome assembly GCA_963921515.1 of Calotriton arnoldi. Lineage (NCBI taxonomy): Eukaryota > Metazoa > Chordata > Amphibia > Caudata > Salamandridae > Calotriton > Calotriton arnoldi. Next base: position 1,468,198 of record CAWUFW010004590.1, on the reverse strand, counting down.
ACCTATACCCCGCCAAACTCAAACACATCTTCCCGAACACGTCAGACAGGTGCTGGAGGGGATGTGGTTTGCTCGGGGATTTTCAGCACATCTGGTGGGATTGTCCCATCATAAGATCATTTTGGGAGGAAATCCTAGCGCAAATTAAGACCATATTGGGCTACCCTATACCGACTACTATGGAGGGGGTCCTCTTGGGCATCCGTGATCCTTCCCTTAAACATAAAACCAAAGCAGATAAAGCTATCATGTGGACATGCATAGGAGCTGCGAAGTTAACGATCGCAGCCGCCTGGAAGAGAAAGTCAGCCCCCACTCTTTCACTTTGGCACTTGCGCCTTTGGAAATTACTATGTCTAGAGAGAATGGTGGATATCTTCCGTGATGATTATAAAAGCTATGAACACAAGTGGGGTCCACTGGTTGCCTTTCTCACACAGGTCTTGCCATTGGCAGTATGTCCACCTTCACTCAGAGACATGCATCTCTTCCAATTTTAAACACCTGCATGTGACCAGACGATGAAATACTCTCCATAGTTAGAGCTGCTGCCACTAACCTTGTTGCTGGGAGGGGGGGTCATTTTTTCCTTTGTGTTTTTTCCTTTTTTTTTCTTTTTTGGGGTTTTCCTTTTTTTTTTCTATATTTGAGTTCCTAGTGGGGGACCTTCCCGGTTGGAAGGGTAGGGTAACAAACCTGCCGCAAAAGAAAGGCGGGTTATATGTTCGCTTCCCCACAATGGGGGTATCCTAGGCCTGAACAATACTGGACACTGTACTGGACATTATAGAGTTCCCATACAGGAAGGCTTGGATGTGTTTGCATAAAGCGAGTTCAACCTCACTACTTTTCATGTTATAATACTTTGTACTGCTGCTGATCTTGAAACTCTTTTTGCTGTAATGTACGAAGTGAGTGCCCAACAGAAATGCTAATAAACATAAGTTTGATAAAAAAAGGGGAAATCTGTGGATGATTGCAGGTCTTATCGCCCAATATCCCTAATTAATTCTGACGCTAACATTTTTGCCAAAGTACTGTCTAACCGGCTAGCGCCCTCTATGCCGGATCTTGTATCTGATCAACAGCATGGGTTCATAATTGGTAGAGATACTACTGCTCATGTTAATACAACCATAACAACGTTCGATATCGCTAACAGGACATCTCGCAATTTGGGGATGGTCCTTTTAGATGCTGAAAAAGCATTTGATTGCATCGTGTGGGATGCATTATGGGCATTATTGATTAATAGCGGACTACCAGGTCGTTTTCTGAAATGGATCCACGCGCTATATATCAACCCACAGGCTAAACTTTCATATACTAACTTGCACTCTGCTCCTTTTCCGATATGTCGTGGTACTCGGCAGGGGTTCCCACTTTCCCCCTTGCTGTTTGCTTTATACATTGAGCCATTCATTAAAGCACTAAATCGGAATACTCTTATTACTTCATTTAGTAATGGGATGTGTCAACTCAGGGCTATTGCTTATGCCGATGATATTGCGTTTTTACATCTGACCCAGTAACAGCATTGAGTGCAATCCGTGAAGAAGCGAAAACTTTTGGTCATTTTTCAGGGTATAAACTCAATTCTCATAAAACCCAAATTCTCCATAACTTAGATTTGCCTACACCTATAATTGGTGGTTGCGCTGTCGCAACTTACTTAGGGGTTCGGATCTCTGCTACTATCGAACAAATATGGAGACTTAATTACGAACCATTACTTTATTCAGTTATACAAAAATTGAAGAGCTGGAATAAAATTCCAATAACTATTATTGGTAGGTCTAATATAATTAAGATGGTAATCCTGCCTAAGTTTTTATATTTGTTCCGAGCTATTCCTATACGTGTCCCCAACAATTTTTTCCAAAAATTGGAGGGTGCTATCAACAGTTTTATTTGGGGTTACAAGCAAGCACGCCGAACGATATGCTTTCTTAAACTCCCCTATAAGCTCGGTGGATTACAACTTCCTGATTTCAAACTTTATTTTTGGGCAGCATTTACTGGGCGTTTGCAAAGCTTATTAACTGATAAACAACAATATTTTGGCCTTTCTCTTGCATTGGGCACAGATAGCAAAATGTTATTGTATAGGATTAATGATCCTAATTATTATAAAAGGGTCCGCTTCAAGACCATTAGGGACATGGTCCGTCTATGGCACGAAATCCTCGATTACTGCTCACTTACTTTCAAAGATCTCATACAACATGACTACTTTAACCCATTCTCTGCGGTGCAAATCTCCCCGCTGTGCGGGCGGATTTTACGCGTGCGGAAATCGGATGGCCCCCAGCCACACGCCCACCGTGACGTCAGACAGCCGGGGGCCGTCCGACGCATGGAATGAGTTAAACTATAGAATAATCCAATGCTCCCAAGCATATTTCATTATCTTACTGCTTGTAGGTGGGCAAGGTGTTGACTTGAACGGCTTGGCCAGCTTTATGATCTCAACGGTTTTTGTACCTTTGCATCTTTACAATCTGCCTTTAGTCTTCCACAACAATCTTTCTTTAAATATTTACAAACCAGAGATTATTTTTTAAAACGACAACGGCTGCAACTTCCACATTCTCATGAATTATTGACATACTTCTTAAATCTTTCGCTTAAAGCCAGAATTAGTTCAATATATTTACAACTCTGCCGTTTCAGGTGTGATGATACCTGCCGTCTGGCTTCTAAATGGAGTCAGACATTAGGTATTATTACGGATACCTCTGAGATTGTTTCTGATTTGGACACTTTAGATTGGGGTCTCCAACCAGTCGATCGCGAGCTACCGGTAGCTCGCCGAACCCCCATGAGTAGCTCGTGCCCTGCATCTAAATTTTGTAGCCTGTTATTCTCATTTATTATTCTTAGGCCTTTTTTCATAGCTGTTGCCTGCCCTCACCAAAACCAGTTGCTCAGATTGGCCTAACTGAGCCTAGCTTGGGCGGGGCAGCCCAAAGATGATGATGCTGTTGCTGAACTCCATCTGCACATCACCTGGCTTTCACAGCCTGGCACCGAGGTCTTGATTGTGCACAACGTATGCCGGAACAAGCAGCAGGTGGGCCTGAGTGGAGCAGCAGGTCCCGGAAAGCCTGCTAGCATGCAGGTGGCACAAGCAGTATTGAACTGCTACGAACCCACGCTTCCTGCCTGGCACATTATATTTCAACAGCAGATAATCGGAAAGCACTGGCCTGGCCAGTAAACACCTTAATCCTCTGTTCTCCAGACTGGAGTTGCGATGTGCGCCCTCTATACTCAGCCGCTTGTATGCCACGGGCACGAAAGACTGGGAATGTCTTTTTCTCACGCTTTTCAGCTCTGGGCTATAAATCAGGAGAAGCAGGGTGAGTTTCAGTTTCCTTTACGTAAGGCACAACACAAACAAAGCTCTCCCCGTCTGCACTCCTAAAATGAATGTAAATTGTTCCACTCTTCAGAACATCAATGAATTTATGATCCAGTGTCAACCCTTTCATACCTGTGGCCAGGTTACTGACAGAGCCCGGTCACACTCGTCCAAATTATAAATGTGTTTATAATATATCCAGTATTCAGGGATAGTGATGTGTTTATTTAACACAGCAGCAGCTCACTAACATTACTGCAAATAATCTGTGACGCCGTCCCATTTCTAATGTGATATCCTATTTCGTTCTAAAAGAAACTTTTTTATGGATATTGCATGAAATATTAACACAACATTTCTCTGCAAAATGTCTGTAACACTCTCACGCATTACCCACATTCAAAATAAAAGAAAGGAAAATTATATTTAAAGTAATCTGTTTAAAAATTATTAAAGGTCATTTGGGCAAGGCTCTCTGCAGAACAGAGCTGGCTCTATCGGTGCCCTCTGAAATGTGGGGCTCTGGGCCGGAGCCCACTTTGCCCATGCCGTCTCTGTTCCTTGAGCATGTGGTAATCAACACCAACACTACAGCAGTTTCTCTGGGTTCCGGTTCATGGACAGATCTGGAGTATTCTAGTTAAATCCTCAGTTTTGAGGTTGAGTTTGACTGTCTCTTGGGAACAGAGCTTATCTGTTAAGAGTGCTTAGACTCCAAAATAGCCAGCCTTACTCTTTATTTAATAAAAGCAGTTAAAAAACAACAGGTGTTTAACATACTTTCATAAAGAGTCAGATCCCAAAGTTGTTTTACAGATGCATTCATTGTGAGCCTCTGCCCTGGCCTAGTATCTGCATTGGCAAGGCGGTGTTGCAGATTTTACTTGCACATTAAATGCTGTCTAAAAAAAAATGGTGTGAAACTCTGCTTTATTAATGACTACATTTAATCATTGAAATAAAACAGCGTTTCAAACTCTTTTTTCTCCAAATAAATAGCCTCTGTCTCAGAAGTTATCCTGTTTACAAAGTAAGCGATGGGAGGGTACGTACCTGCCGAGACAGAATAGTCACATGAAGAACTGGAAACCTTCCCATTGGCCCTGAGCCTAGAGCATCTGTGACTGTTGAAATTGTATTTTTTTCACAAATTCAGTGAAGCTTGCACTTGATTGGGCCATGTATTAAGTTGAAAAATATGTATTCTACATAAAAAAAAATCCCTTTTCAGCTCCACAAAGAAACCTATTGGAAAATAAAGCCCTTAATAAATCAAATGAGTTAAAAAATATTTAAATCTGAACCAGGATGGGACATTTTAAAACTGTAAAAAAAGAGTATGTGGTGAAGGAGAAATAATTGAGGTTATTCATAATAAAATGAGTGTCTTTTTGGAAAACTAGTGACTGCACATCTAAGCTAGACTTCAATAATTAACATTTGGTAAGGAATATATGTTGAGGTTTAACTTTTGCAGTGTGTGAACAAGTTGATCGAGGATCACAAAAGGAGGTCATAGGCTTGTGTATCCTGCAATAGCTCGTTACACTTTCCAGGAATTCTTCCATGCAAGACAAGCTTTTGCTTCAGGTGGCTCAACCTGTAGCTGTCTGTAGCTTCAAAAGAGGGAGTGTGGCCCCTTTTGTTCAAACCACAGTCTGGGCTCCGAAGAAATTAGGCTTACAGTCAATGAAACTGGGCGTGGGGGGTCTCTCAAAAAAATGCGCGAGTTGCTTGGCCTTTAGTAGCTTACGACGATTTTCACTGATCAGAAGTAGCTCTCACTACAGAAAAGGTTGGAGACCCCTGCTTTAGATAATTCTATCCACTCTATAAGTCTAAAGCTGCAACAATTCCGGACTATCTGTATGCTTTACTATACTCCTGAAAGGATTAGCAAATGGCAACAAAAGGCACAGGGGTCTGTGGGAGATGGTGCAGATAGATCATGCTGCCCCAAGTGCGGTCTTATGGCAGCTAACATTCTCCATATGTTCTGCACTTGTCCTATGTTATGTGATTTTTGGGAAAAAGTTACACAATATATTGGTCAATGTTTGGGTTCTAATCTCTCTCTCACTAATAAAGAGATCATGTTAGGGTTTAAGGAGAGTGATAATCGTGCCATGAGAAGCTTTTTATCTATTGCACTAGTTGCTGCCCGTCTCTGTATTGAGAGAGCATGGATCTCGCCTAACCCTCCTATTTTTTTTTTTGCATGGTTGGCTCTCATGAAAGATATATATGAGAGGGCACTGGCCAAAACTAGAACTATACGCTCATTGCAAACATTTGGCCGCATATGGGAATTTTTCGTGTGAATCATGTGATTTCCTAGACATATATAGTTATTCTTTTTCTTTTCTTTTCTTTTTTGTTCTTACTCACTTGCTTGATATGATTATCTGCTATATGTATGCAAATAATTGCTATTCTTCTTTGTTTATTTATTTCTTGTTTGTATACCCTCTATATTTAAAAAAAAAAAAAGGGCTGGTGGGAGGAGCAGGTGCTCCGCAACACAGAGGCAAATGATTGGTCATCGAATATTGTCATCTGGCTGAGGTACATTGATGACCTCTTCATACTATGGAAGGGTGACAAAACATCAGTTGAGGAATTTGTCAGCAAAATTAATGTGAATGAATTAAACCTCTCCTTTACCTGTCGAGTAAGTGACAAATGTATTGACTTTCTCGATATCCGGCTAGAAGTCATTGGGGATAGAAATACAACTAGAGTATATAGGAAAGCAACCTCAGGTAAATCAACCTTTCAGGCTACCAGCTCACATCTGGGTGCTCTCAAAAGGAGCATACCATACGGAGAACTATTGAGAGTTAAAAGAATCTGTAGTACTCAAGAGGCATTCCTAGTAGCTGAGAATGACATGACCAAGAGATTGAGAGCAAGGGGATACGATGAGGTGATCCTTAGACAAGCCAGAGAAAAGGTCAGCACTAAATCTAGGATAGACTTGTTATTTAATCCACAGTCTACTTCAAAAGCACACAGAGAAGAGAGGTCAACAGCAGAGGATGTTAGTAAATTGACTGAGCAATGCAGGTTCATCACTACATACAGTACGGCACACAATCAGATGAGGAAAATGTTGCACAGACACTGGCACTTAATCAAACAAGACCCTACAATAGGGATGGAAATGGAAGATAGACCTGCCATAACTTATAGGAGAACCAGGTCTGTCAAAGACAGCATAGTTAAAAATCATATCCCGGATAGAGTAACTTGGCTTAAACCTGTCAAAGGATTCAAAAAATGCAGCAAGTGTAAGGCATGCATACAGGGTATGAATGCCACAACACTTTACACAGATTTAGGAGAAAAATAATTATAACAAATCCCTTAATTGCAAATCTGAATTTGTGGTGTACGTACTAATTTGCCCTTGTGACAAAAAATATGTAGGTAGCACTATACTGCAAGTGCATAAAAGAGTCCTAACAGCACCTTTGGGCGATTAAGAACGTAGATGAGTCCTATCCTGTGGTGAGGCATTTTAAACAGCATCATGATTGTAATTCCAACCTTTTGCGGTTTACAGTGATTGACCAGATAGAGAAATCTCCAAGATGGGGTGATAGAGAGAGAGCACTCAGGAAGTTGGAGTGCAGATATATTCTCAGATTGAATACGAGAGAACCTTTTGGCCTTAATGTCGACGAAGAGATGTATACCTACCTTTAAGAACAGTAATAACTCAACCTGTCTCTATAAGTATTTTAATGTTTTTTAGCCTTTGCAGTTACAAGTGGAGAGGGGAAATATGTACATAGAGGAGTATGAGCTAACATTATGCTTGGACTTATACATATCTTTTTGTATTTCTTAATTTCCAGGCCCTGGTCAGAGGTGAATGTCTCATTGGAGTGTGGATTTCCAGTTCAATGAGTGTGACGCAAACGAGCTGAGATATCCTTTTTTTTTCTTTTATATTATTTTTTTCATAAATCCTTATGTGATTAGTCTTTCTTTCCCTGTTGTAGTTAAGATATTAAGTTGAGTATAATGTGTATGGTGGAATTTTAAGCCATAGTACATCTTGCATAACATGTTTAAATTTGATGGAGGGGCAGAATTTTCACTGCAACTGAATACTATTAGACCCAATGGGGTAGGTTTGTCAGTATTATTTTTTGAGCATTTGCAAGATGTCAAGTAGCCACACAGTATCAAATAGCCAGAGACTTACATGGGTTTGTTAAAACTGCCCAATAGGGCATGAGATGTGATAGAAGGCATCAGTATCTATAGAAATTGCCTCTTTTTGTTTTTTCACACTAATATCAAATTTAAGGTTATTAGTTGTAATTGTATGTGACGTAACAAATTATTATTTCATATTTTGATGTATTCTTTAAACACTAATTGTGACAATTTTGACGTTCTTTCTGACCTAAATAACATGTTAAAATATGGCCACCATTATGTGCACAGTAATTACTGAGATGCGCGCATATCCCTCTTCTATGTTTAGTTATGTCTGCTAGATTAAATAATGCCCGGTAACTGCGAGTCAGAGTCGCGAGAAAGGCTTTGCGCCGAAACGCGTAGACGCTCTTTTACCGATTTGTAACCTTGATGGAATAAACCACATTTTGATTGAAGCAAGCCCTGCGGAGTGCTGTTCCTTCCTGTTGTGGACTTCGGTATATATATACACAACAAAGAGGTGGCTTGCTGGCGTACTATGGAGGTAATTTTGCCTAGTGGTGGGAACATGAGACAGTGACATTTTAAACACAGCACTTGACTTTTCAGCATCGTTATGCAGTTCAAAGACATACTCTGACCTCCGTGCAAATGGATTTTAATATACTAACACCTGAAATATCCAAAAGCTTCCTATAGAAAATAATTCACACATTACTGATTGTGATATCCTATCACAAAATATTTATTATGTGATATATAGGTGCATGCGTGAAGGATATAGTATTTTGTTTATGTTTGCCATAATAAAATCATGTGAGGTGGACATATAAAAATGGTACAAAATGGCGCTTGTGAGTTGAAAAAGGCTGATTAAGCAGCTGAAATGCGTTCTCAGAGACAAGTGCTGTTTAAAATAAAAGCAGTGATTTCCCACGCTCCGGAGTGCAGTCCTTTCTCTTGATGGGGAGGAAGATTGAGATATATATATATATATGTGTGTATATATATATATTACCTACTGGCGGTCACCAGTAGGTCATTATAGTTAGGATGTAGTTTCCATAGGAAGAGTGTGTTTTCATTTGCCAATAACGTTGGCATCATTTGACAAATCTTCTCGACATTTTCAAAACTAATTTCCCACTCACATCAGCTGCTGTGTTGACAATTTCATGGTGATCCATCAAGCAGGGGCAGTAAAAAAGGGGAGCCCCAAAATGCCTCTTTCTCCATGTTAATTTCCATTGGAAACTTTAGACATGGCTACAGCCCGAACTTAAGAACAGAATTACAGCACATTTGGCAGAAAGGTAGCTGTTGGTCCAGAAAGCGCCCTTTCTGTTAAATGGTGTAAATCTGTTCAGTAGTTTTGGAGATATTTAAAGAAATTTCCAGTTGTATAGCTGGGGACGTGGAGGATCCGCGACCCCTCCCGAAATCGTGCCTGAGATCTGATTGGCTGCCAACACTTCAAACCAGGTCACAGAAAAAAAAACTGAAAAGTGGGCAGGGTAGAAACACCCTGACTGCTTAGGCCTCTTGGGTGGGTCCCACAGGGCGTCCCAGGCCCAAACAAGCATTTAAAAAAAAAGAAATTGACAGGAGTTGTGCTGGATCCGCGACTCATGCTGAAATAAAAAAAACAAAGAGCGGGCTGCCGCGCTTCATTAAATATAGGCCCCTGGGTGGGCCAGGTCCCGGAGGCTTTATTTATAGTAATGCAGGGGGTGCCCATGCAGCACCCCCAATCCCCGGGGACTGCCACCTCCCAGGGGTAAATATATGTGAAGTGATGCGGGGGGACAGCACAGCCCCCGAAGCCCTGGGGACCACCACCTCCCAGGGCTAATTGTTGAATAGGTATGGGGGATCCCTGTATGACCTCCCCCACAGTCTAAGGGACTGCCACCTCCCAGGGGCTAATGTAATGGGGGCCTTGTGGACCTCCCCTGACCCAGGGACCACCACATTCAAGGGGCTTAAGTTGGAAATAATGCGGCCCCCTGCAGCCCCTAGGAACCCCACCTCCACAGGGTTTCAAATGTAATGAATGTGGCGGGGTGCAAGGCCCCCCGCAACCCTGGGCACCACCACCTCCCCGGGCACATATAAAGAAAGGAAGGGAGTGTGCAGCCCCCCTCTGGGAGCCCTAGATGCCCTCGGGACCCCCACACCCCTGGGCCGCATCCAGCAATGTCCTGGGGTGCGCACCCCGGGACATTGCAGTTTGCTATGGCTTGGCAGGAGCACTGCTCCCACCAAGCCATAGCAAACACTGCTCTGCTTCGAGTAAGCAAGAGCAGAAAATGCTCTTGCTTACTCAAAGCAGAGCAGAATTTCTTTTGGCCAGTGGGAGCTGCATGTTAGCAGCTCCCTCTGTCCAAAAGGAATTGCGGCTCCCGGAGGATGCGGGGAGACGGCAGGGACCGTGGCAGCCTTGAGGCTCCGTCCACGGTCCCCAATGTAAGAAACTGGGTGCACTGGATGGGAACAGGGCAACCAGGATTGTGACCAGGCCCCAGGAGAACGGGTCCCCGGGGTCGGTGCGGACCCCCTCCCATATTTAAAAAATAAAAAAAGGGCAGGCCTTTGTATTAGTGAGTGGATGTGTGTGCAGATCAATGAATCAGTGAGTGGGTGTGTAAATACTGGTAGGGTCTGTGAATGGGTTTGTGCATGGTTGTGTGGGAGTTGGTGTATGAAAGGTTCTATGGGAGTGTGAGTGGGTGCGTCAGTGATTCTGTGGATGATGTCATTTGAGATGCTCTTGCTTGCTCAAAGTGGATCACTGTTACTATGGCTTGGTAGGAGCACCACCTCCCTGGGGCTTCTTATTTTTAATGTGGGAGGCCTCACAGACCACCACCTCCCTGGGGCCAAAGTCTTTTGTATGGAAATGGGAGGGGTGCCACAAGGCCCCCTCCCGGGCCTTTCTCGGCCCCGGCTACTGCCACCTCCCTGGGGCAGGCCCCTAGTCAAGGGAGGAGGGGGGCCGAGTGGCCCCCATTCTGGAGCCGTAGATGGCCCTGGGGACTACCATCCCCCACAGCGGGCTCCAGTAATGTCCCAGGGTGCCCACCCCGGGAAATTGCAGTTTGCTATGGCTTGGCAGGAGCACCGCTCCTGCCAAGCCATAGTAAACACTCTCAGTAGCGGCTGCTACCGGATGGGGTGGTGGGGTGGGGAATGGGAAGGGGGAGGAATGAAATAAAAAGAAAAAAAGGACTTAGTTAAAACGTCCGGCTGTTGCCTCTCCTCCATCTTCGTCCTCTTCCTGCTTTCTGTTTGGGCCTGCAGCAGGAAGCGCCTGGGCACACAGGCTCCCCTGAGCCAATCACAATGCTGCAATGCAGCGTTGTGATTGGTCTGAGCGCCGTGGTCCGGAAGGGAGCCTGTGCATTTTCCTCACCAGGCTGTAATCCAGCCTGGTGGGGAACATGCAAAGGGTGCATCAACTGTTTGGTCTGCCCAAGAGTGCCGGCCAAACAGTTCATGTGCACTTAGTGAGTGCACTCCACTCCTCCCCCTGTTCTGGCCAGCCCCGCCCCACCCCGCCCTGAGATAGTCAGAATAAAATTATAACAATGATACGTTATTATTGTTTTATTTTTCCTTTTGAGCAGAGGGGCGACACTTAGCGGCGGAGCCGCCACTGAACACTCTGCTTTTAGCAAGCGAGAGCAAAAATGCCTTCGCTTGCTGAAAGCGGAGTATGTGTCTGTTTCCCTGCCCGCTGTCAAGCGAGCAGGGAACCAGACACATTGCTTTGGGATCCAGGGAGCTGAATGTGAGCAGCTCCCTGGGTCTCAAAACAATGCTGCAGGCGGCAGGGAGCTGGCAGGGACCGTGGGGGCCTTCAGGCTGCTCCCACGGTCCCCAACGTTTCAAGAGTGGGTACCCTGTGTGGGACCAGAGCACCCACACCACAGGCCAGGCCCCGGGGGATAGGGTCCCTTGGCGTGTGGTTTGTGGCCTCATTGTCTGCATTGCTAAGTTGGCTTAGGCCTGGCTGCCATGATGCCTTTTTATGCGCACGTTACTTCGTGCCTTTGTTTTTCCAGCCTCTGCTTGTGCCCAGCTACATTAGAACTGTCTGGCTTTCTGCCTTTCACCTTTTCTCCTGTTCCCTGTGGGTTTCGTCTGCACAACATATACAAGGTCGAAAAACAACGTCCCTTGTTCTTGCTGATCTGGCCAGTCCCTCGCACTTAGACATAACACTAGGTACAGCTGCACTGGAGAAATTTGTGTGCTTTTAATATGGTGATCTCGCTGTTTGTGGCACTTGGAGAGAAACCTTTCCAGAGAGAAGAGCTGTGCTTGTCTGATGATGTAAACCTTGCATCTAGATATTGAGGTATGAGGGTTCGCCTGACAACGCCCAGAGGTCTTCTATTTTTATAATAAACTAGTTAGTATCACGGGGAGGGTGGTAAGGTCATTTAGCCCTATATCCACTGCCTTAGGAAATGCTTTCCCCGTTTGTATTCTATGGAATTGTAACTATGCTTATTATTTTATCATTATGCATTATGTTGATAGTACTGGCACGTGTACTGTATCTTAGAGCACGATAGTTGAAATAAACATTTTAAACTATACTGTGTCTCTTACTACGGACGCGGACAGGTATGAGTGAGTAATGAAAGGGTGTTCTTGCTCCTGCGAGTCCTGAGAGAGAGATACCGTGTTCTGGGTTGTCTAATCATTGGTAGCTTCGCTGCTAATGAGACGCTAAAGCTAGTCGGATTGGGATTATGGGTACTAAGGTGCATGGTTGGTTCACCACTATACTCCGAGGTCCTATTATCCTGTGCATAGCTCTGTGTATGTGCAGAATCCCTACAACATGGCGCTACCAACATAGTGGGCTGCTTATCTGCGAGACGCTTGAGTAGTACTTGTGCTTGTCCACAACACCCTTCGCATACGCTTCCGGAAACGTGTGTGAGTGTGATACCTCCTATATTGACGTTTTTATAGGCTCTTTCAAGCTTGAAGTTATTAAGTAAATAGTAAGTAGTATTTAAGTAAACCCTATATTGTGCTGCCTCATATTAGGTTGTCGATTATTTCTGGTCTTAATGGCGGATATAAATATACCGGCACATAGCCGCGCTGCGCTCTGGGCACATTTACTGGCTTATGGAGTGCCTGACGCGGGTGTCTCACTCATCTTTGTGGTGCAGGCTGACCCGGCTCACCACTTTGAGGTGTTTTATTCTTGGGTCACTTTTCCGGCGGTGGATGGAGCGGACGATTTGTTCCATGAGTACACTATCACTGCCCTACCCAATGCTTATCGGCCTTATCAGGCTCTCGAAGTACCACTTACGGCATGGCAACACCGTATTTGGTTTAATGGCGCCCTCCCACACCCGGTCACACCGGTTCGTTTAGGCCTCCTATCGATAGACGGGGCCACTTGGCCAGTCTTGGCCGGGTATACCCCACATCCGCGTTATTTGACGATTGCGGTTGCTGAACTGCGTGAATTACATACGTCTTTGATACGCGTTCACAGAGCTTTAGTACAGTATGTTACAGGCAACGTACAGGGAGCCCCTCCTGGAGTTGCAGTGCATCCAGCTGGACCAGGCGGTGTAACCATAAGTCCCGTCATGGTTAATTCGGTGATGGGCAAGTGCCCACAAAATAAGGACGATTTGCCTTATTGGCTTGCAGAAAAATTTGACCAGCTGGAGGCAGTTTTTCCCAATACTTCTCCTGTGGACAAACACAGGATTTTGACGATCAGATTGCCAAAAGACTTAATTCCCGAGTTGACAGAATGCAACAACTGGGGCAAGGTATTCGCAGCAGTATATGCGAAGTGTTTCGGCACTCCTTCCATGACAGTTCTCCCCTCTGTAATTAAACGAGTGCAGGATGAGCATGGCCCTGAAGCGGCTGTGGAATTAGGGATGAGACTGGTGGGAGTGTTTGATGTAGTGGCTGACTTAATCCTTGCGAACGTCAAGGGCGATGCAGTTAACTTTCAAGTAACTAATGCTTTGGCTTTGGTCCCAGAACCGGACAGGCCACGCAAATTACCGAAAATTATTGCACAGGCTTATAAAACCATTGGTCGCAATAGTTTGGGAGTTAAGCCTTTTGCTAAAACGCAAACTCAATCGCAGCCACAACAGAAAACTCAATCTGAGAAAGATGAGAGACCGTTCTTTACTAAAAAGAACTGGAGACTGAAGAAACAGGGTAAGCAACAGAAAAAACCAGGGTCACGTGGCGCATCCCTGGTTTCTGAATCTTCTGAACGCACTTATGATTTGCGCGATAGAGCGAGAATTAAATCTCCAGAGAGATTTCAAGTCCCTGATCCGCGTTCTCCTTCACAGGCACCGTCGACCTCCCAGACAGGTGGAGGAGAACGCCAGGATAGAGGCAGGGGTCGTGAGGCTCAACAGGGACGAGACCAACCTCGACAACAGGTCCGAGGGAAAGCCGAAGAATTTCCACGTTCTCGCCCACAGTTTCAGAAGAAGAAGGTTGCAGTTTTAACAGCGAGGTATGCCACAGACGGTGAGAACGAGACTCCTGAATTGGACGTGGGCAGTGACGCTCCTAGACAGCGCCGCGGAAGTTACCATAGTGCGGGAGGCACTAAGTCCTCATGTGGAGGCGACAGCAACTGACACCTTCATTACTGTCGAGACAGCTGACACCAGAGTGGCACCCCCTGACAGACTATATAATATTGTCCTTCAAATTGAAGGTGACATACAGCGTGTTATTAAAGGGATTTTTGGGGAGAATCTGACCTCTTCTTACGATATTCTGTTAGCAGAGGCGGATTGGCCGCCCCCATTCGTACTTGCTGCGCGTAGAGGGGAGGAGGTAATCCTTCCGAGCTTTACTCGTCATGTCCCCAAGGACAAAGCGGAGGCTCTCGCAGCTGAATGGGCTGGTGCCCTGGCTCCGGCGTTATACCGTAATCACGTGGGCTGGGATGAAGACTCTCCCCCCCCCATGACATTCCTTTGCGGAAGCTGCCACAGCCACAGCCACAACCCCAATATCCCATCAAGCAGGAAGCTAAAGGTCCCATTTCCGACATTCTGACACAGTTAGAATATCAAGGAGTAATTGAAACATGCGTATCACCTATGAATAATCCCCTTTTTGCGGTTTCTAAACCCGATGGATCGTACAGCCTAGTTTTGGATTACCGACATTTGAACTCTCATTGTCGGACCTTTGCGGTGCAAAATACACACAGTTCTGCGCTTGTAGACAGTCTTGTTCGTAAAAAATATAAAACGACACTTGACCTATCCAATGGATTTTACACGCACAACTTGTCCCTGGAGTGCGGCCAATGGAGCGCTTTCACTTCCGGTGGTAAACATTTCAAATTCCGGCGTTTACCCATGGGCTACAAGAACAGTCCGGGTGTCTTCGCCGCCCGTGTTGTCTGTTTGTTGGACAGCATAGACCCAGATGCGTGTTCGTACGTCGACGATATTTATCTGACAGACGACGAATTATGGCCGCATCTTTCCCGAGTGGACCGCATTATTCTTGAATTTGCGGTCTTAGGATACAAATGTAACTTTGCCAAATCTCACATTGCTGAATTTACCGTTTTGTTTTTGGGCTATGAGCTCAATAATGAAGGTAAGGGCTTAGCCCCCCATTTCTTGGAGAAATGCGCACTTTTGTGCCCTCCAACTACTCTGAAGAAGCTTCAGTCTTTGCTGGGTTTTCTAAACTTCGGGCGTACTTACATTCCTGAATATGCCCAGCGTATCAAGCCTCTTTATGCCTTGATACAACCTAACTTTTCGAAGTCATGCTGGCTTCCCGAGCATTCCTCTATACTGCAATCTTTGCAGGCAGATTTACTTGAATCGAAATTCTTGTTGACTCGTGACAACCACACTAACCTGGTGATTAGAATCATTCCAGGGGCAGTGGGTTTCACGTACTTAACCTTTAACGAAGGTGACACAGTACCGATTGCATACAAGTCACATCTTTAAACTTCATCAGAAATGCGCTTTTCCTCTGTGGAGAAAGTTTTGACTGCAGTGCAAATGGCGATTCTAAAGGAACGCGCACTGGCACAGGGAAAACGCATTCTGGTGGTAACATCATATCCTGCCCTTGAGGCAGTGACGAAAGCGAGTGTTCCGAACTCTAAGGCGTTGCACCCCCGTTGGATACAATGGGCTACATCTCTGACATCTCCGGATGTCACTTTTATCTTTGATTCCTCTCTTCAGACACAGGAGTTTTTACAGTATGAATTTGTTCATCCTCCTCCTCTGTCCTTGCTGCCGCTTGAGGAGTACAAATGTATTATCTATACCGATGGTTCGGCACAATCGGCCACGGGTTCCAAGCATGCTTATTCAGCAGCTTGTGCTATTGTTGCAGGTACCATGGTGAACGGTGAGTTCAAATCGACTGTAGTGCACACTCACGAACTAGGAGACAGTACTGCACAATTGGCCGAGCTGCGTGCTTTGGTGCTCGCACTTGAGTTCGCTAATCCGGACGTGACGACTCTTATTGTATGCGATTCTTACTACTGTGTTCAGTCTTTCAATTACAATCTATTCTTTTGGTCGCAGAACGACTATAGAGATGCAAAAGGCAACACAATTAAGCATAAGATGCTTTGGGTTCGAGTGGCAGATCTTAAACAACGTCTGCCTCTCACACAGGTGATTCACACCCTTGGCCACCAGCGTGTGGGCGCACACGCTGTCGGTAACGGTTTGGCAGATGAAGCTGCCAAATCAGCAGTAGCCACGTGCTCAGTAGCAGCAGTTACAAGATCCATGACTAAAATAGATAATGATATTTTGGCAGCTATTGCTGCAACAAAGGAGGGTGGTAATTACCCACGGGGTTTCCCTTCCAAATACTCTTATCAAGTAGGTCCCGATCAGGTTCCTTACGTAAAAATTCCAGACGTTGGTGATCGACTGATTCCCAACGCGGACCGCAGACCTTCCTTGATAACAGCCGCACACGAAGGCTTGGCTTCGGCCCATGCTGGCGTGTCTGCGACGGTTTCCATCTTGCAGCAGCGTTACTGGTGGCGTGGTTTATATAAACAGACCCATACTTATGTGCTTTCTTGTGACGTTTGTCAGCAAATTAAGCCTTCAACGGTTACACGACCACCACAAACACTGCTCTGCATTTCTAATAGACCTTTTGCGTGTGTATACCTGGATCACTGCGGTCCATTTTCTTCTGACACTGCATACAAATACATCTTAGTTGCAGTAGACTTGTGCACAGGTTTCATCTGGGTTTGGCCACAATGGAGTGCTGATGCTCGAAATGTCATAAGGGATTTGCGTGTCTTTGTGGGAATTTTTGCCTGTGGCACCTTCCATTCTGACCAAGGTCCGGCGTTCGCCTCTAAGGCGTACAAGGACGCAATGGGGTCACTGGGGGTGCGGGTGGAATTTTCGTCTCCATATCGGCCTGAGGGCAATTTGATTGTTGAACGAATGAACCGTGACTTAAAGCAATCCTTGACAGCTAGAGTCTTATGTACTGGCAGGAACTGGCTGGCCCACTTGTATAGCGTGCAACGTGCACTTAATAATCTCCCTAGAAGACCTCTGGGTGGGCGGACCCCATATGAAATGCTCTTTGGCATCCAAATGTTTGTGCCTGACCTTGATGGTCTAGACATGGCAGCGCAATCCGCAATCTTTGATGTAGATAACCATTCTACTATGTTGCAGGACTTACAAGTAGCCCGTGACAAACTTGCAAACGAACATTTACCTTCAGCCACAGACGCTGCGCTGCAGATACCGGTTGCCGGCTGGCTTCCAAAGGTTGGAGACCTGGTCCGAGAGAAGGTGGAGAACAAAAAAGAATTTGGCCCCTTTTTCGTGCATCGGTTCCAGTCCTTGGCTTGAAGGGTACTCGAACTGTCATCTTACCACCGCTTCCTGGTCGCAAAGAGAACAGATACATCTCAGTGGAAAATGTCAAGCTACAACATCTGGCCGATCCTGAATAGTGTAACACCAGCGATCTCCTGTCCAGCCATTTCTAAGACACATGTTTGTGGCCCTCCAGCCGAACGGTCACTGATGTTGCCATTGAGATGGTAGATGTGCCTGATTGCCTGCTCGACTACCCGGATTCCCCTGCAATGAGGAGACCGAGTACACATACCCTGCCAACGAGTCGGTGGCTCACCTACCAACAACGCCACTGAGCCCAACCCGTTATTCCTTTGATTCGGCTTCCACCTCATCACTTATCCCGTCCAGATTCAGTGTTTTTATCTCCTGGTTCAGAGACAATTTTTGATCCCACCATGGACATACATCTGGTTGGTACTATTCCTGATTTTTCTGTTCATGTCCATTGGCTTTGTCACAGTATTTTTCTACTCATCAATGGTCACTATTTACCAGAACGCTCTGCTGTGAACTGTGTCGCTGGAACTTTGGCTCCGCATTCTTCTTCTCACATCATGAAGCGTGACCACACATTCGTGAACATTTCAGCTTTCCCAGTCGCTGATGGCATCGTATGGGATGCGGTAAACTTCCAAATTCATGGACCCACCGAAATTATTAATGTACCAAATGTCCTTCGTGTTTCAATGGGTGATGTCGTTAAAAGTAATATTCATTCTGACGATTGGGATGTGCATGCCGTTGAATCGTTATTTACTGATTTGAAATATTATGCTGCTTTTAATGCTGAAGATTTGTATATGAATTCTGCAAGTTATGCCGATTTATATTGTTACCAGCATTGGGGCAACCACTTTCTCCATAAACCAAGTACTCTGCGGGGTCCCTTTAATTACACCCAATGGGAACATTGTCCGACCCCTTTGCCAGGTAGCTCCCCCACACTTAAAAGTAAGTTTACTTATTTTACGGACTTTGATAGATCAAACCCTGGGTCCTATTATTTTAAATTGAATAATTCGTCCACACAGAAGATTATGTTGACCCACACCAAATTGCTATATTCGGGTTCCTTTTTGAACGCCTTAGCGGTGGGTGGTTATGAACACTGGAAGGACACCATTGACTTAAAATCTATTTGGGGCACCAAATCATGGCAGGTGCAGGGAACGGAAGCCTTGCACCGTGCTTGTCTAATCCCGACCCAAATTTTATTTTTAAATCATACCATCTATCAAATGACCTGTTGGGGTTTGGCTACTTCAAAACAATTGAATGCACCCTCCATTCCCGCATTGTCTTCCACTCCCAACGACAGCTTGCGTTTTAATGTTTCCCTGGCCGATTTGCAAGCGTTGTTTCAGAACAATTTGTTTAATGTCTCGACGTTTGTTCAGTCACCCTGGTTGGCTTGGCCAACTGCTTCGAATGCCTGCCAAATGCGTTTTCATGATTCGGTTCCTGGTTACAAACAGGATAGACTGGATCCAAGGTTTTCTGACTCTCGTACTGTTACAACATATTCTGTTGGTAAATTGTGTAAACAGTGGTTGCAGCACTCTTCCTTAGATTCTGTGAAACAACATTTATCCCTCCTATCAGGCAACATTGATCTGTCCAATTTTGCTCTGGGGCCTCGTGGTCCTCGACCTAAGAGATTCATTTATGAAGCTTACAATGAACTCTGGAAGCTTTCACAAATTGAAGCTGCCTCCCGTCATCGGCAGATTGATCAAGCAAATTTAGAAAAGGTGCTTGCTGTTGTTGACAATAGTATTAATACCCTGTCTTCCCGCATTTACACATTAGAGAATATTGTTTCAACTGTTGTTGATATTGTACAAGATGATGTTTCTGTATATATCATGGTAAAAATCAATTGCATTCAGTAATGCAGTTTGCATGGACTTTGCAAACGCTTAAAATGGGGAAAGTTCCTTGGCATTTTTTGAACACCTCTGCCTTGTTCTTGCCGTTTAATTTAACTGAGAAACAGCAATTCATGTCCATGAAAGATGCAACATTCACTCTCTTACATATCGAAAAGATAGAGCCCTTACCATTCTCTGTGGTGGAATTGGATTCTGCAGTGTGGCTAGTTCACGGGGTTATTGCTTTGCCTTTTTCTTTATTTGAGTTCAGTTCCTGCATGAAACATTATCCTGTGGGCCGTTTTCAGCCTCTAGGCAGTGCCTTCTTGCATGAACTTTGATCCCTGCCTTTCCTATATAGATGCCTTAGGGACGGAAAGGAAGTTTTTCTCACAGGAGAGTCCTGCGATTTTACTGTGGGTCATCCCCTGATTTGTAAGAACATTAAATTGCACGGAGCTTGTAACGTTTCGGCTCCGAATCTTGCTTGTGTTTTAAAGGGCATCCCTGCTCCTGCTATATCTCCTACTTTTACTGTGCTTGCAAATGGTAGCTATCTCCTTCTGAATAATCAGGACTGCTGTGGAATGCTGGCTGGCATACCCTATATTGTAACTGTTTCCCACAGGGTTGTGTGCTGTAAAAATGTGCTTTTTCCTCCCCCGCACGATATCATAGATAGTTCCATTTGGCCTTCCATTCCGACTTTGAAGGGAGATTTCAATAAATTGAGCAGAATAAAGGCGCTATTATTAAACCAGGAGGTTATGCTCACGTCCGCTCGGGAGACATTCATCCTCCAGGTGGCTAGTACCCACAGTGAAATACAGGCCCTGTTGAACACAAACCTCCCACAACATTTCGGTGAGCTGATTCACCGTGTTTTCAATGCATCACGCACTGAAGGTCTTGTGCACTTTTTTAAAGTTGTGGGCTCTGGCCTTGTTACCTCCTTTCAAACTATCTTTGGTGTAATACCGGCTTTTATTCATTCCATTTTTTCCAGCGTCTTTGGCGGCTTTCCGTTGATTCTCGCCTTAGCGGCTGGTATATTGCTTTTGGTCTGTTTGCTGCGCAATGGCTGCACTTCCTGGGGCCCTCTCGACCAGAGGCCGACTCCGGCTGCTCCGTGAGTGCATCCTCGCCGGCTTCGGCATCCTGCCTTTGGCGACACTTAGTGTGTCCTATAGACTTTCTTTTCGCTTTGGGTATTTCACTTGCGTGCAACCTGTGATGTCATGCATCCGATGTCCTTTCTCGTGGTCCTTGAATTATTGCCTCTCCAATTCGTCTCTGTCTGACCCGGATTTTGTCCGGTTGGTGGGTCCCTTAGAGGCCCATGAACAGGACTGTTCAGGTGATGGCTTAATGGCGCGTGCGGCTGCACTTGGAATTTTGGCACAATGGGATGTCTGGGCGGCTGCTCAGTCTCTCCTACGACAAAGTTATATTGAGTATCACGCAAGTTGTCCCGCAAGGCTGTTCACTTCTCCCTCTTGCGAGGAACATGGATGCAGCTTTGATTTGTTGAACTGGATGGCGTCTCTTTTTTCGGACAGTTCCAACGATGTCCTCTTGGAAGGTGTGGCGTTTTTCTGCACTTACACTCTCATGGATTGAGGGGCCTCCGCTTTCGGCGTCCTGCCTCACTGGATTTTATTGTTTTTTAATTTTTGCAATTTTCTTTCCTCTTCCGTTCATTGTCCTTCATTGGGGACTATTCCTCCATGAACGTTTCCGCATTCTGCTCCATCTATTTGAACTCTGTCTTCGTCCTATGGACTGACCAGGGGAGGGTGTCGTGTGGTTTGTGGCCTCATTGTCTGCATTGCTAAGTTGGCTTAGGCCTGGCTGCCATGATGCCTTTTTATGCGCACGTTACTTCGTGCCTTTGTTTTTCCAGCCTCTGCTTGTGCCCAGCTATATTAGAACTGTCTGGCTTTCTGCCTTTCACCTTTTCTCCTGTTCCCTGTGGGTTTCGTCTGCACAACATGTACAAGGTCGAAAAACAACGTCCCTTGTTCTTGCTGATCTGGCCAGTCCCTCGCACTTAGACATAACACTAGGTACAGCTGCACTGGAGACATTCGTGTGCTTTTAATATGGTGATCTCGCTGTTTGTGGCACTTGGAGAGAAACCTTTCCAGAGAGAAGAGCTGTGCTTGTCTGATGATGTAAACCTTGCATCTAGATATTGAGGTATGAGGGTTCGCGTGACAACGCCCAGAGGTCTTCTATTTTTATAATAAACTAGTTAGTAGCACGGGGAGGGTGGTAAGGTCATTTAGCCCTATATCCACTGCCTTAGGAAATGCTTTCCCCATTTGTATTCTATGGAATTGTAACTATGCTTATTATTTTATCATTATGCATTATGTTGATAGTACTGGCACGTGTACTGTATCTTAGAGCACGATAGTTGAAATAAACATTTTAAACTATACTGTGTCTCTTACTACGCACGTTGTGGACAGGTATGAGTGAGTAATGAAAGGGTGTTCTTGCTCCTGCGAGTCCTGAGAGAGAGATACCGTGTTCTGGGTTGTCTAATCATTGGTAGCTTCGCTGCTAATGAGACGCTAAAGCTAGTCGGATTGGGATTGTGGGTACTAAGGTGCTTGGTTGGTTCACCACTATACTCCGAGGTCCTATTATCCTGTGCATAGCTCTGTGTATGTGCAGAATCTGTACAACACCCTAGGGCCTAAAATGGCCCGGGAGGGGGCTGCTTGGCCCCCCTCTCTCTCAATAATATATGTTTAAAAATATAAAAGGCCGGGCCCTGGGGGATGCGGTCCCTGAGGCTGAAATCATCCCGGGATGGAGGTCACGTGGCCGCCCTTCCCAAAAAATGGAAAGCAAGAAAGAAAAAAAAGCTTGCAACTCGCCGGAGGCCCTGTCTCCTTTCGCCCCCACTCTGCAAATGTGCCTCCTGACGCACTGCTGGCTTGGGGATTAAGTCCCAAAGGCTGCTGAGGGTCCTTAGGTGCCAACACAGCCTCCAGTTAGCTCCAGTAAGCCCCACACAGTGAGATTGATGAGAGGTGGTCGGAGGCCATGCCTCTTTTCTCTACCACTCTGCAAACGTGCATCTCGGTGCACTGCTGGTGGAGAGATGAGGTCCCCTTGCCTCCTGAGGGCCTCAGGACTAAAGTGGACTTCTTCCCCCAACCAGCAGTGTGCCAGGAGGTGCATTATTCAGTCAGTTACACACCCACTGAATCATCCATACAGACACTCATACACCCATTGATTCACCAATACACCTTGGTCTATATATATATATTTAACACTCATAAACGTTTTAAAAACACTCACAGTCACTGGATGATGTCATCAGTGATGTCATTTGAGATGTCATCAGTGATGTCACTGATCATGTCATCAGTGATTTAATATGTGAGGTCAAAAGCAGTGGATTGCGGGGGCGCAAGTTATAGTTAGCTCAGCTAACTATAACTGTTGAATTTCTCTGGTTTTGTAGGAGTGAAATGTCAGCCTAACTATACCGTCCCTGTAACCTTTGTTTTTTTTCAGTGAATTTCTAAGGTTTTTTTAATTCTATTTCCTAATTCTAATGTCCCTGTAACCTTTGTTTTTTTCAGTGAATATATAAGTATGCCCACTGTATTAAATGTGTTGTTGTTTTGTATGAGTGCCTTTGGTTAGAAAGGATCCGCTGATCCATTGCGAATCCTAAATGTGGTGTGTTGTATTGAATGTGTGATTTTGGCTTGGGGATCTGTGATGGATCAATGGATCTGAGTGGGAAATTTTAAAAAAGAGGTTTGAAAACAAAACGAACCAGTGTTTGACAAAAGTGTTGGCTCTAAAAAGAGCTCTTGTGTTTATGATGTGTAGATGATAATTACACATAGAACAGGATGCAGTCTTTTAAATTGTTAAGGAACACCCTCTTACCTCCGTCTGTTGAATGGATTCCGTATTTTCGATATATTCCATCCATATCGAAGCGTAAGTTGTTATGGTATATAGAGCCCATTGTTGTGGTCTTGGAAGAATACTTAAACAGTTTTATTGACATATTTCCTGGATTTCTCTAACTGTGGACAAAATTTGGTTGCCCACTGCCACTTCTGTCTTTTACAAATGTTGGCGAACACTGAGGAAGTATGTGGGAAAGTGCCATTAGTTCCCCAAAGGTATCTTTCATTAGTATTTCAAGTCCTACCCCAGTAAATGTGCCTAGGTCATTGCCAACACAGTGCACAATCAAGAGGTCTCGATGTCCGCAATCCACAATGCTTTCAACCAAAGGCACCAATTGATGCAACTTTAAGCCTCTTTGGCCAACCCAAGTAATGTCTACATTTGGTAAACCTAGGTCACTGTCAATGCCACTCTTTCTAGCACTCTCTCTGGCCCAAAACACAAAACTGTGGGCCACAATCCAGACTCTGACCATTCTGTAGACAAGCAGGAGTAGCATACAAGAACAGGCTCAACAGAATGAGGCAGCTGTTACAATAAAAGGCAGCTAAAATGAAGGACAGCAAGTAAAATATAAAATAACATTTTTGATTGGATGGCGGAGATGTGCAGGGAACTAAAATTAGGTAGTAATTTTAACAAAAATATGTAACTACCTCTGTGATCGGCTTTGGAAAAGTAAAAAAAAGGAACATTGTTTTGGGTATGCTTGGAGATGCTGACAGTCAACCACACCTGCAACAGTTAATGTCAAGCTAATATGCTGTTTAGAGCAAGTCTTGTGAACTTTTACTTACTGGTAGGCAGAGACTATTGAAAACATGATTACTATGGAAACTGAGCTCAAAGAGTGTTGGGGAAGGGAACAAAAGAGACTGGAGTGTGAAACTGCACAGCACACTAGTGTAGAAAAATTGCTCAGTAGGGAGTGTGTAACTTTTAATTGACAATATTTTTCAGAAGAAAATATAGATGAAAAGCATTAGCAACAGATTGCTGAATGCTTTTAAGGGCTATTGTGTAGTTCCACACATCCACTGCAGATTTACATGAGGGCCACTGCGCTGAGTGCTGCGGTGCATCCATGGATCTGTGGAAAAAGAACTACCAAATTGGGCTTTTTTACAGGAAACCGGGAAAGGGTGAAAAAAATTAGTGACCGTTTAGAAGTGGTATAACAATAATAAGAGATGAAAGGAAGTCTGTGATCTGTAATAGGAGTAGGAGTAAGAGCACATGGGGAAGGGTAGCCATTTTAGGTACTTTTCTACTGAAAGTAGAGGAGGATTGCCATAGTTCTGACTTGAGATTCTCAGTGGAAAAAAGATGTTAACAGAACTCACACTAAAGGTTGGACAAAAGCAAAGAGATTTTACAGATAAGTTAATTAGGTCATGCTATAAAAAGTATATTAAAAAAGGTGTGAGTGTTTATTAGTTGAAAGAAAAAGTGTAACTTCTAGACACTATACTAAAAGGCAAAACAGAAGGGAACTTAGATGAGAATGTAGTGAGCAGCAAAGAAGGAAGAGGGATTACTATACTGAAGATATAGTTATATTATGAAGCCAGTATGAATGGATGTGTTAGAAATTAGATGTGGGTGCTTGCTTACAGTATGTAATTTAATAGTATGTCACTTGCAGCCAATCACACTGTCAGGCAGGCACTTCCACACCCAGTTACACTCCCACAAAACCACTAATGTACCCACAACTCATGTAGCCAGACTATGACTGACACACCCAGTTACAGACACATACAATCATTCAAACACACATTTACTCACTTATAAATTCACTTAGACAGTCATTCACACACCCATACAGGCACTCTAATACCCACTCACATACCACTTCAGCCATTCATCGATCCGGCACTGACACACTTATACAATTACACATGCACTTACATACCCAGTTATACACCCAGTCACCTACAAATACAGCTACTCAGATACCTATTTAGAAAACTATACAGCCACTCAAACACTCAGTCAGATAGCGCCAGAGCCAATTGCACATACATTCACACACCTACACAGCACTTATGTATCCAACACTAACAGAGCTACTTGCACACACAGCTACACCCACAAATACCCACTAACACAGCCAGTTACCAATCTATATAGCCACTTGCATGCCCATTTAGATACCCATACAGTCACTAATACACCCAGTAACACACCAACCCAGCTACTTACACATACAGTAATACATCCACAAAGGCACTGATGCACTCACTCACATATCTACTCACCCACTCACACACCTTTTCACTCACCCAAACAGCCACTGATATACCCCTTTACACACCCATACCCAGACGTTTAGACCCTGACATAACCACTTATGTAACTAGTCACTTGCTTACAGTATGTAATCTAGGAGTATGTAATCTCAAGTTAAATATATTCTATATTTGTTGTTCAGATATCAACTTGTGTTTAAAGAGTAATGGAAGATGGAAGGATGAGGTAAAAAAATATTAAGATATATGCTTCTTGACAGCATCTGTATACTGGGCAATGAATTAATGAAATTAGACTTATAATGCGCACAGCTACTCAACAGAGTGTCCCGGCACAGTAGCCAGAGGTCAGAAGTTAGATAACCATTTTTGTTAAGACTGATTGTTTGGAGACCACACACAAATCAAACAGGAGCTTGTTCCAAGTAGTGGCTCCCAGAAAAGCCAAAGATCTGCCTCCCGTTCTAGTCTTCCATATTTTAGGAATCACAGCCAATATATTATTGGCAGGTCTCAGATTTCGGGTAGGATTTTGGAAGCTGAACCTGGCTCTAAGGTACAAAGCCCCAGATTGATATAGGGCCCCATGTGTAAACATCAGCACCTTGAACACAGTTCTTTTCCTAATCGTAAGCCAGTGCCAAGCTCACAAATGCGGGGATATATGCACTCCCACAGGCAGTTTTAAAAGGAGGCGGGCTGCTGCGTTCTGCACCACCTGCAATCTCTCTAGGAGGTATTCTGGCAGGGCTAGGTAAAGCACATTACCATAGTCAAGTCTTTATGTAATAAGAGCTTGAATGACAGTTTTTGCAGGGGAGACAGTAAGTGTAAGAACTGTTTCAGTGAACACAAGTCCCTGAAGCATGTACCCACCACTGATTTTATTTGTGACTTAAATGACAAATATAATAATCAATAAAGGGTTCTGGCCTGAAATCAGCAAGGCTTGGCCAACTAAATAATCAAAACACAAAACAATGCCAATAATGATACAACTTATACACTCGAATCTACCAATCACTCGTACCACTCATAGTGATTGAAAACATGTTTTCAATCATTATGAGTGGCACAATGATTGGTTTTGTGTTTTGATTAAATGACAAATAGTCATCAAATTTTACCCCCAGGTTCCTCACAATGCCATCCCGAGGGCCTGGAGGAGAGGCATTTTCAGGCCAGAAGGCTTGCCAGCTATTTAGTGGGATGTCACCAAAAAAGAGAATCTCTGTCTTCTCAGCATCACACATAAGCTGATGTATTGCCATCCAATGAAAGACTGTAATTAGACAGATTTTAATCAGATTCAGAGGGAGCTCTTTGGTCTTGCGACATGAGAACAGAGGCTGGGTGTCATCAGCATATGATAGAACGTTGGCACCAAGGGATACCGCTAACTGAGCAAAAGGGGTAAGATATACATTAAAGAATGTAGGGCTCAGAGCAGAACCCTGGGGCACTCTCACTGTCAACTCATGAGTCTCTGATGAATAGGGTGACATCCAGATCTGCTGGCTGTGTCCCTTCTAAAAATGAGGGAAACCAGTTTAGGGTCTGACCCACTATTCCAACAGACTGCAAGCGCTCAAACAGGCTGGAATGGGGAACCGTGTCAAAGGTTGCTGATAAGTCTAGAATTATCAACACCACCTTTCACGCTCCATCCAATGTGCATTTGATTAATTCCCTAACCTCCAAGAGAGCATTCTTAGTACTTTAGTGGGGTCTAAGCCCTGGCTGGCTGGGTTGGAGAAAATTATTGGATTCCAGATACCTAGAGAGTTGAAGATTAACATGCTTCTCTAGTATCTTGGAAAATGCTGGGAGCAGAGATATTGGTCTGTAATTTGACAAACTCCCAGGATCTGCTGAGGGTTTCTTTAGTAATGGCAACATTTTTCTTGCTTCCAAAAGCTTGGAACCATAGCAGACTCTAACAAAGAGTTTAACACCTTATTTACTTTTGGGTTAATTATAGATGCACCTAACACACACACATTGGGCGGACAAGGGTGAGATAGAGAGCCAGATTTTAGAGTACGTAACGCCGTCACCACTGAGATAGGCTCAAAGTTAGTAGTAACACTTTGATAGGTGGAATCCCAATGCTCTATATCAGGTCAAGAATCTAATAATTCAGTGGGAAGCCAGAGGAGAGACTATCCTGAGTTGACAGCATTTTTTACTGAGAGTAGACTGCAAGCCATTCACACCAAGGAGTAGAAGGTTGGTGAGAGTTAATAACAGCTGTAGGTGCAAAAAATGTTTTCACTATGGTAAAGATTTCTCTCATTTTGTTATCATAACCCATGATTTTAGCCTCAAAGAACTCAAGTTTTGCAGTTTTAATATCAGTTTGATACTTTTTTAGTGCCAGTTTATAATTATCCTTATCTTTCAGGTTATAGCCTTTCCCGCAGTGCCATTTCTAGAGCTTTGCATTTTTTCTTCTCTGCTATAAAGCTGCTAAAGAACCAGGGACTAGAGGACTTAGTTCTTTTTGATCTGGCGATAAGAGGTGGAGCTGATTTTTCCGTAGCATCCTTGATCCAGTTATCTACCATTAGAACATCTGCTTCCACCTGGCCAACCAAAGAAGGAGCACAGTCTTCCAAAATGGATTTTAAATTCCTTCTGTTGGATTTTATGAAAGCCTCTCCTTGTGGTTAAGGGGTCCAAAGGGTGGATAGGGGCTTTTACAGGGTCCAACAAAGAAAATGTGATCAAAAAATGATCAGAGAAAGCTTGAGGCAGTGGATCTGCTACCATCAGAGACATATTAGAAAATAGTTGGTCAATCACCTGACCAGCTTAGTGAGTGGGACTGAATATATATTAAGTGAGATATAAAGACATCATCAATTCCTGTAGTTCAACTATCATTTTATTGTTGATCTATTTTATCCATATGGAGATTAAAATCTCCTAGAAGAGCGAATTGAGAGTATCTCAGTGCTAGATATGCTTTTGTATTTCCGAGGGATTTCAAAAAAGGACCATTGGGCCCAGGAGGCCTATATAATAGCACTCCTGCCATGGAGTGCTGGTGAGACAGAGTAATACAAAAACCCATTGCCTCAACTCCCCTTAAACTCTCGATTTTGAAAATCTGGCAATCTAGGTTGTCTCTGGGGATCACAGTTATGCCACCTCTCCTGCCCAATGGGCAATCCTTACTATGAATTTCATAACCACTAGGAATAGCCAATGCAAGGACTGGCTTAGAGGAATCTGAAAGCCAAGTCTTTGTTAAAAAGAGTAAGTCAAGTTAATCAGGCTTATCCTCACTTGAAAGGTCATGAATATTATCAGTGTGTTTGCATATAGAACGGGCATTAATCATGGCTGCTGAAAACTGCACCTTAGCATTTTTCAGCCTCGGAGAAGGAGAAAATACATCAGTCCTAAGTGAAGAAGTGGGCTGAAAATTACAGTGGGGGCATGGATGGTTACTAGCAAATAGGTCAAAGGCTCTGCCCTCATACAAACTGACTTTGGTGCAAACCTCAGAAGTAAATCTTTACCATACTGAATAGTTGTGCTAGTTACTGAGGGTCGACAGGGGGCATGGCTGGCACTGGCCACTTCTGGGACACTGACAGGCGCAGACGGGCTTGCCTTTGGCATGCCGACAGCACGCCCGCTGTACATCTGCACAGCATGCCCCACTACATGCATATGGCCAAAAATCTACTAGAGCGTGTGTTACCAAAAATGGCGCCTCTAGTTGCAACAGGCAACAGATGATATATTAAGTTCTACTGGCATATGACGGATGGCACAATGAGTGACCATGTCGTGCAGCTTTGGTGAAACAGCGGCAATGGTAAGTATCTGGTCAGATAGTAAGGGTCCCGCAGATGGTCCAAATGCTGATTATGATGCACTACTTTCCCTCTCTCTTACCATCTTCTGATATGTCCTTCTATGTTTGGTTTTCAGGTGTTTCGAAGCACAGGATGTGACATGTGAACACTTCTTCACAGTACCTCTTGACAGTTTATTGCTGCATAGATTGCATTGGACAATTTTTGCAAGAAATTTGTTTTCTACTGAATGGACGTAGAACTATTTCCAAACATTGGAGGAATTCTTTGGAGGTGGTAAGTCTTCTTCTTTTTCATCCTGTACTTTCCGTTCTTTTCTGTTTTCAGCAGAAGAGATCTTAACTTTGAAACTCTCTTCTTTTGAAGGAAAGGGAAAAGTATGTTGGAGCTGTGCTGAAGAGACTGTCTCCAGAGAGATGAGAAACTGAAATGACTGATTTAGGGTATTGTTTAGATTTGTGGTGGCATCTCAGTGGATCCCCGGAACAATAAATTACTGAAAATCATAGATAGACTTTATAGTTTGCATTTGTAAATAGTTTAGTAAGTTATGTTATGCTCATTTGTTAATTGTTTGTTTTAAATTGTTTAATAATTAATGTGTTAATAAAATGTATTTATAAACTTGTGAAAATGTATATTAGTAATTTGAACTTATGGGACAAATTGTGGTACAATATTTATTATAAAAACCTGTGAAATTCACAAGAAAACAATAGGCTACAGGGACTTCATGGTTAGAAATAGCATAAAAAACATAGATATTCACTGAAAAAAACCAAAGGTTACAGGGACGTTTTAGTTAGGAAATAGGATTACAAAATGTAAGAATTCAATATAAAAACCAAACTTACAGAGATATTATAGTTAGGAAACAGAATTAGAAGAACCTTAGAAATTCACTGAAAAAACAAAGGTTACAAAGACATTATAGTTAGGTTCATATTTTGCATGCACAAAACCATAGGAATTCAGCAGGTATAGTTACCTAAGCTAACTTTAACTTACGCCCCCCCAATGGACCGCTTATGACCTCACATATTACATCCCTCATGACATGGTTAGTGAAATCATTGATGACATCTCAAATGACATCACTGATGACATCATCCAGCAAGGTAAGCTTCAATATACTAAATAAAATTCCATTTAAATTCTTTAAAAGTAAGAAGAAGAAACAGGTGAGAGAAGCACAGCACAGAACTCACTCTAACCTTATTAATTACTACATTCACTTATCACTGAAGAGACAGTTCTTAGCGAATAGTCCTGTCTGTTCTGAACCACTACTCTAAACACTAATGAGCAAAGTAAAATGTCTAACTGTGTAGGCTAGTCTATTTGAAACCACAACAACACCATTCCTGACTCTGGATAGAAGTTTTAGTGCAAATGCCAGATTTACACAAATCACTACTACTTACAAGAGAGGTCTTAGAGGACAGGCCAATGTGTCACAGACCATTAGTAAAATGATTCTTTAGTCTGGAGAAATGTGTGAGAACGGAGGTGAGTCTGTTGAAAATGTCCACTACATTGCGCCATCACCCTAGAGAGAAGTCTTAGTGAACAGATGAATTTATTGCAATCTACCGTTACAGTCATTCATTACAAAGGACTGAGTTCTAAGGAAACTGGTCAGTATGTCTTAAAACAGAACTATATTCAGCCATCACTGTGAAGTGAAGTCTCAATGAACAGCTTAGACTGTCGCAAAACACTATCATACACATACATCAGCAGGGGACATGTGTCAGTGTAGAGACTAGTTTACTGATAAATAGTACACCCACTTTAAAAACACGATTATAAATCAGATGACATATGTTAAAACTAGTATATCTCATTAGTAGTACAGAAAGAATAGTAATTTAACTTATGCAGTAGCTTAGTATGTATGTTTAAGTCTAAGAAGCTTTTATAAATCATTTACACCCACAGGATGATGTCATCAGTGATGCCATTTGCCATTTCGAGAGTGATGCAATATGTGAGGTCATAAGCAGTGCATGGTGAGGGTGTAAGTTATAGTTAGCTTAGTTAACTAAGCTGCTGAATTACTATGGTTTTGTGCATGTAAAATTTGAAGCTAACAATAGTGTGCCTGTAACCTTTGTTTTTTTCAGTGAATAGATAGATAGATAGATAGATAGCTAGATAAATAGATAGATAAATACTTACCTTAACTATACTTACCATGCGTGGTAAAAGTATGCATGGTTAAGACATCACAAATTGCATGCATGGTAAAGGCATCCATGGTAAAGGCTGTGTGGTAAAGGCACTACATGGTAAAAACATAGTTGTAAGGGATGTTTCCCTTCCAGTTACCATTTCATTTCATATTTCAAAGATAAAATGTGCACTCAGAATTGATTACCAACGTGTTTAATTCCCTCTCACAACCTTTTAGCCAAAACAGCGGCATTGGTCATGTGCATAGAGTACTGTGACATCAACCACCATATAAATCACTGGTACTCATAGTACGGCCCGCGGGCCGCCAGCGGCCCGGCAGGCCTTCATTGGCGGCCCGCGGACCTTGCCTTGCCGTTTCCAGTGAGGCCGGCGGTACACAGAAGATGACCGCAGGAGCATAGGTAGTGAATACGTATTACGTATTCACTACCTATGCTCCTACGGTCATTTTCCGTGTTTACTGCCGGCCTCTGTGAAGCCACACGGCACCGTCGAAAAGCTTCCCAAAAGGCCCTTTAAAAGTCAGCTGTAAGGGCTTTCACAGCTGACTTTTAAAGGGTCTTTTGGGAAGCTTCCTGTTTTGTGTTGCCGACGACGTCCTCTTCTCCCGCAGCAGCTTGATCTTCGAATCAGTCACCATCCCTGAACATTAGATGTAAGCACATTCAGAATTGGGAGAATTGCGCCTGGAGAGAGAGAGACAGGGACAGAGAGACAGACAGAGACAGGGACAGACAGAGAGACAGGAACAGACAGAGAGACAGGGACAGACAGGGACAGACAGAGAGACATGGACAGACAGAGAGTCAGGGACAGACAGAGAGACAGGGACAGACAGAGAGACAGGGACAGAGAGACAGGGACAGACAGAGAGACAGGGACAGACAGAGAGACAGGGACAGACAGAGACAGGGACAGACAGAGAGACAGGGACAGACAGAGAGACAGGGACAGACAGGGACAGGGACAGACAGAGACAGACAGAGAGACAGGGACAGACAGAGACAGGGACAGACAGAGAGACAGGGACAGACAGAGAGACAGAGGGACAGACAGGGAGACACAGAGAGACAGGGACAGGCAGAGAGACAGGGACAGACAGAGAGACAGGGACAGAGAGACAGAGAGACAGGGACAGACAGAGAGACAGGGACAGACAGAGAGACAGGGACAGACAGAGAGACAGGGACAGACAGGGTCAGACAGAGATACAGGGACAGACAGGGACAGACAGAGAGACAGGGACAGACCAACAGACAGGGACAGACAGACAGGGACAGACAGGGACAGACAGATAGATAAAGATAGATAGATAAAGATAGATAGATAGAGATAGATAGAGATCGATAGAGATAGATAGATAGAGATAGTTAGAGATAGATAGAGTTAGCTAGAGATAGATAGATAGATAGATAGAGATAGATAGATAGATAAATAGAGACATAGAGATAGATAGAGATAGGGATAGACATATAGATAGAGATAGATAGAGATAGATAAAGATAGATAGATAGAGACAGATAGAGATAAATAGATAGATAGATAAAGATAGAGATAGATAGATAGAGATAAATAGATAAAGATAGATAGATAGATAGAGATAGATAGATAAATAGATATAGAGATAGAGATAGATAGATAGATAGATAGATAGATAGATAGATAGATAGATGTGTGTATGCCGGGTCTGGTGGCTCAGTGGACTAATGCGTCCGCTGCAGGGGCCTGTGTTCGACCTCATGGTCACAGGTTTTTTTTCTCTAGCCCCGCCCCCCACTGACCCCGCCCCCACCGGTGCGGCCCTCGGCCACAAACCACACTGTAAATTTGGCCCCTGAGAGAAAGTTTGTGAGTACCCATGATATAAATGTAAAAGAATATGAAACATTAAAGAAGGACTTCAACATACTTTACTATTTCATGCACCATCTTTTAGCTTAATGACAGTACATATAACTACATATAGCCTATTTTATCAAACTTAATACATAAATTACCATTGAATCCATCAGAAACAAAGGTTTTTCCATATGTGTCCTGAGTGCTTATAAACATAATATGCTGTCACAAAACAATTACATTGCGCTCATGTGTAGCCTAACAGGTGAAAGGAGGCCATTGTACAAGGGCATATCTATGCATTTTTCACTTGTAGGCATTACCTATGTGCACCATTGTCACGCCTTAATGTTTCCCATATCATGATATGTTTGTACAATGATAGCACATTAATCAACAGCTCAGTTGACATGTTTGTGACCCAGCTAAATTATCAAGTACATTCCGCAAAATAGAAGCCTCTTGTTTTACTTCACACCAAAATAGTACAATGAGTATAATCAGAATTACTAAATATATGTCCTGGACACTATTCAGTCCTAGTATTGCTATTCAAATCAATCCATCCTATGGGTTATACAGGCCACTTTCAACTGCTGCCCAAGTGGGTATCAGTTTTCCCTGTGAATGTCCAATAAAGGAACCTGATGTGATGAAAGCATTTTGCGAGAGTCCCTGCCTCCTCAAAATGTGTTTAAAAACAACAGAAAGATTTGAACA
The DNA here is from genome assembly GCA_963921515.1 of Calotriton arnoldi. Classification (NCBI taxonomy): domain Eukaryota; kingdom Metazoa; phylum Chordata; class Amphibia; order Caudata; family Salamandridae; genus Calotriton; species Calotriton arnoldi. The sequence continues at coordinate 1,434,076 of CAWUFW010004590.1, read as the reverse complement.
AAAGTTCTATACAATAAAAATTACAATACAGTCACATATCAAAGCAACAAAAAGAATGCAGAAATTGCAGAAATTTCAGATTTGCAAAGATTCAATTTTGTAGATGCATTCTAATTTCTTTCTCACTATTCAGGCCATTTGGGCATTTAGTCTCTAAGGGCCAGATGCATCAAAGGGTTTTACCCATTCTGTGTCTATGGGAAAATGTGTTCATACGTATGGCCCTAAGTGTACAGTGTATCTTCACTCCCTGCAACCAAGAGCAAGTGCTCTGCTGCCACATCTCCTGGGGAGGATTACTTGTACATGGCATAAAATCTAAGTAGTTTGTGATTTCCAAAACACACCTGTGAGAAATGCCTAGCAATAGGATTATGCTTATATTTGCTTCCAATCACCCTCATGTGTTCCAATACCCTCATTTTCACAAGGTCAATTGTGCAGCCAATGTATCTCAGATCACATGTATGCCAAAATGTAGACCACGAAGTTAGAGCTATGGGTAAGGAATCTTTGTTATTTTTCTCATATTCTCACCATGCGGGATCATGTTCTTCTCAGTGCTAACAGTGTGTTTACGTGCCTTGTATTTACTGCAAGGAAAAAATTCATTAATATCCAATATCCTCACATTCCTGGTGTCACTAATGTCACTGTGCACCAAGATATCCCTCATGGAAAGGCCTTTGCAATATGTTATATTTGGAAAATGTCCTATTATTGTACCTAAAACTGTGTCACATTTTATTAACTTCCAATTCCTTTTTAAAGTATGACTAATGTCGCAATGTCTGCCTCTGAATGTCATAATCATCTCACCTTCACTTTGGTTTTCACTTACTTCTTTTATATTATAGAGGATGCTCTCTCTGCTCAGGGCTTCAAACCTGCATATCTGCTTTCCCTAAAACTTTCTAACATAAATTCCATTTCTAGATCCAATCCTTCAGGGGCATTACAGTTACTCTTCTCTCTCAGTAGCTCACCAAATGGTGGCCTCCATTTAGGAGGTTCCAGATGTATAATGAGGGCATGCAAATTACCATTCCCTGCTGTGGATTTACTATATAGGTTTTTAGTCAGTCTATTCACCCATACCTGTGTAAGCACATCAAGAAACGTGATCCTTTCCTTGCTCATCTAGTATATACATTTCAAATGGAACCTGACTCCTCCCAACCTTGTCCTCTCGATAAAGAGTCAATTTTTTTGTTGAAGATCAAAATGTGACCTCTCCCATAATCTTCCATGTCTCTCATAAATGTTCCCGCGTGCACAATTTGATGTCATCTCCTACTTTTGTTAGTCTCTCTTCTAATTCTTTTTCACATTTTTATATTACTCCTTCTTTGTCCTGTTTTTTTTAACCAATCCAATATCATTACAGTTTCCTTCAGTGCTCTATTACGATCTAAACAGACATATGTACATGGTACTAGAACATTTGGCAGAGTTATTCAACCAATCCTCTAACATTCTAGCTTCAGGGTACTCAAAAGAGGGAACGATGTAAATACGTAAAACCTTCAGTACAATTCTAGAGTCTATGTAATTCTGCAAGGAAGTGGCTACCCACTATTTTGACCTTTCAAGTTTTGATAAATGTTCAAGTCTTATTAATCGATCCCATAGACTTGGGTCACGCCCTACTGGTATAGTATGCCTGGTGCACTGTACTATTCCTCCTCCAAATAGTGATATTCCCCTAGTGCTCTCTGCATTTCCTATTCCGCTGCCATGTTTTCTGAGTTGTCTAAGTGTATTCATATACTACACTATATGACTTGTGTCCTAAACCACCTGTTGAACAGTTACCAACAGGATCCCGCTGCCCAAGGCGCACATATAGCTCTCTGTTCCTTTGTCGTACCAGTATGCACATAGCAAGATGACACAAGAGAGACTTATCGCAAACATTGGTTTAGCTTCCACGCATTCTCCAACCCATTTCTGCCGTCCCCTCCTCTCAGTTGGTGCTTCTCCCACATCCCTGTATAGAACTGTCTCCGGTGCTGGACTTTACATCCAATGTTCTCCACACCCATTCAGATTCCTATAGGGCTCAGTCAGTGTTTCTCCCATGTCTCAGTATGCAGCTATCCCCGGTGCTGTAGTTTGTGTCCACAATTGTTCACTATCATGTCCTTAGAGCCAATGAAGGCAGTGCTTTGTGCAAAAATCTTTTTTCCTCCATATTATGAACGCTTTTCTGTGACGAAATAATGTGTGGCAAGAATATTTGTGCATATTTGTTGTACTGCCCTTTCTTGTGATGGTGATGTGTTATGTTGTGTTTAGTGCTGTATTATTGAAGTGAATTGTTGTATCCTTCAGTGGCTGCTGACTGTTTAGACTGTTTTATTGTGTTGTGGAGTGTTACGTCTTTGTTGTGTTATTTTGCTTTGAGTTATGGTAGTATATTATTCTGTGTTCTGTTGTTCTATGTAATAGTGTTATGCTGTTACATTTCAAGCTAAAATGAGCATAATCATCAAGTTCAAGTGACAGGTAATAATTTATCACTATTTTAGGTGGTAAAATTGGGCTACTCCAACTCTGCGACAATTTATGAGACTAGCAGCCTATACTGTGGCGAATAGTGTTTCTATTCCAAAGTTCACACAATGTGATACTGCCCCTGATGTTTTCCAAGCATTTTTCCAAATTAAAATATGCTTGAAATGTTCGATCTTTTAAATGTGTAAGTAACCTACATGTAATTGGCCATTACATGGACACACTAGTGACTTTCAATAGTGGTAGCTGGCTAAATCTAGGTAGTACAAACAAACGCCTTATATCGGACAAACATTTATCGGTACAGGGCAAGAGAGGAACAGAACTCATTTGCATCTTAAGGAATTCCATTTGACATGTTTTTGCAAGTTTTGCTAAAAACAACTTTATCGTTTTTGTTTTAACTACTTTTTGAAACACAGCCCAGGAACCCCTGGCTCAGGGAGACACAAGGGGGCAGATTTACAAGAAAGTGACGCATCTGTAGAGATGCGTCACTTTCCCTGCGCCACTCTGAGATACCCTTGTGCCACCATGGATGTGCCGTATTTACAATACGGCGCACCATGGCGCAAGGATTGACAGATGCGTCAGAAATTCTGACACATCTTGTTGTATTCCTCTTAGGGTGTCCATACACGGGCTTACCTGTATCATGTCCTTATATAGGCACAATTCGCCCTGCCCTAATATAGGCATAAAATCCCAGTCCTTATTTAGGCATTAAACCGTGCACTCCAAATACAGGCATGGTCTCCGACATCCGTCCACCCTAACGTCACAACGAGTTCTTGAAGAACAGACCCTTAGGCTTCGGGAGTTTCCCTAGCACAGGACTATTGATTTCTTCACGGACTCATCTATTATGCCTGAACCGTTATACCTTAGGGGTTCATTCATGACGTCTTCCGCTGTCTGATTCACGTCAATGCTAACATTCTGAGGTACCTCTCAGGTATAAATATACCTTCCCTAGCCCTTGTAAATCAGAGGAGACCTCGACTTCAGAGGAGCCCGTTTCCCGGCCTGACGCACTGAGAAGACGCTGTCATCCCTGCACGCAGAGAGTCCAGCTTCCAGTGATCTGACTTCCCTCGCGGGGTGTTGGAGTTCGAGTCTGGCAAGAGATTCCCACCTCTCTCATTCTTAAGGTATGGAGTTGACTAGAAACCTAGAGGGACTCTTGGCATACTAGGCATACTAGGCATACTAGGCTTAACATACTCTTAGTATACCACAGTAAGGAATACTTCACCTACTTCATACCTCTCCCTACACCTAGGTCAGGTTAGGTACATTGGGGTAGAACTAGCTTAGAAACGCATCATATGAGTACTCGCATTTTTAGTCTGTGTTATTTATGTAAATGAATATCTACTAAAGATCATGCTAGCGCAGTATTATTTATTTCTACTGCTTACGCTGTACATTATTTATCTTGCATACTGTCTTGTGATCGTAACAGCACATATTACTTACACAAGAAACAAGACTGTTCAATAAATCTTTTATTGAAACGCCCGTCTATTCTTTCTGTGTAACTTTGAGGAAAACTAAGCATGCACGATTGAGCTGAGTGAAATAGTTATCTATTGTTTCCACGACTCTGGGACACGTTCTGATTCTAAAAGGGAAACAAAGTTGTCATGTTTTGCGGCTGCCAGAAACTACTCCCTTCTTGTTTACCAAGGAGTTACTAGTGGCCTCTGAGCTAGCTGGCACAAGTAATTAAGTTTAATATACTCGATAGGAACATACTGACCTTAGTCCTATGTCAAACCTATAGGGTATATTATTCCAATGCGCAGAGCCTATTAGGGAAATAGGAGCTACACTACATGGCGCCCAATGGTTTGGTAAGGCGGTAATTTAACGTTAGATACTGAGTAACTCAGCAGTGCCTTTTTCTCTCAGAGACCCCTACCGATATACTCCAAAAGACGTCTGGAGTGGGCAGGGTTAAGTATCCGCCACGGCTACATAGGGAAGCACCCTATATATTAGCTGTTTGGTTTGCTCAACGTTGAAGGATATAGTGTTCCAAAATATTGTGCACCTTATCTTTGTTTCCTTGAAACTTGTTCTACATTTTCAAACAACAAAAATGCCTGACTCTGACAACGGTGATGTTGAGGTCAACCAGCTTTAAGAGCTTTAAACATTACAGGTTTAGATGGAACCGAGGAGGGTGTTATAGACATCCATCCAAACTTAAGAAGAGCCATCACTCTAAAACTCATAAAACACGGCCTACCACCAAGAGGCGGTAGAGCAGTTTTCGTGATAGAGGCACACGAATCCTTTCAGACAGAGGTATTCTATTCATGGGTAATATTTCCTGAATCCAATCCAGTTACAAAACTGTTTCACTTCTACAAAGAAGATGATCCACCAGAGGAATATCTTCCTTTCGAGGATATTGAAATTCCATTAACATACCAGGAGCATCAGCTCTGGTTTAAAGGCGCCCTAAAACATCACAGAAACATTACCAGGCTCGGTCCACTAGGAAGACCAGTGAAGCCAAAACTATCTGAAAGTCCTGAGAAGGACTCTATTAAACAAACTCCTACATCTTCTAAAAGAAGTGGGAGACTAACAAACAAAATTCAAACGAGAAACGTTCTCAATCCCGAGGTAGGTCTCCTCAAAAGGAGCCCTCTGAAAGGAGGTATAACCTCAGGAATAGGGATAATTTGAAAAAACCTGACAGGTATCAAGATACTGATACACGTTCCTCTCGTACCTTTCAGATCTCATCACAGACTTCGGAAAGAAGAGGATGGTCAGAACATAGAGAAGAACACGTGAAATCGAAAGACGACAAACACGTTCCGAAAACCAAATCAAAACCTCAATTCTCCAAAAAGAAAGTAGCGGGTCTGAAGATCAGACATGCCGAGAATACTGAGAACACAACTCAAGAACGGAGAATGGGCTCAGACAATGCTGGACAGTGCAGCAGAAGTCACAATAGCTCGCCAGAACCTGAAGGAACTTCTGGAGATAGTGGACTTGAATGAGTACATTACAGTTGAGACTGTAGACACCAGGGTTAGTACTCCACAAAAGTTATATGAAATAACACTCCGGATGGAGGGAGACATACCTAGACAGGTGAAAGCACTTTTTGGGGAAAGACTATCAAGGGGCTATGACATACTTCTAGCAGAAAAAGACTGGCCACCACAATTTGTCAGGGAGTGCCCACACGTCGAGGACATTATTATGCCTGCCTTCTCCAACCATATTCCAATTCACCTAAAATACACATATGCCAGGAAATGGGCAGTAGCCCAGGCCCCAGCATTATATAAAAATCATGTAGGATGGGATGAGGACTCCCCTCACTATAGAATACATCTGAAACATGAACCAACTGCACAAAGGCAGTACCCAATAAAGCAAGAAGCTAAAAAACAGGTCAGGGAGATCTTAGATCAACTTGAATACCAAGGGGTGATTGAAACATGCACCTACTCAATGAACAATCCTTTGTTTCCTGTCTCCAAACCAGACAACACATATCGTCTAGTTTTGGATTACAGACACTTAAACACTTGGGGGCAGATTTACAAAGCCCTAGCGCCACTTTTGCGTCACTTTTCCCATGTCAAAAATGACGCAAACGTGGCGCAAGGGCCTTGTAAATAAGCCCCTTGTTCTAAAACATTTGCAGTGCAAAATGCACATAGCAAAGCATTAATGAATAACATTGTGCGTAAAAAATATAAGACCACATTAGATATCTCAAATGGTTTCTTTTGTCAAAACATAGCACCTGAAAGCAGGTACTTAACAGCTTTCTCCATAATGGGGACCCAGCGTCAATTTTGTCGACTCCCACAAGGGTTCAAGAACAGCCCGGGGTTATTCTCAGCGAGGGTAACGGAGTTACTACAAATTTATGACAAGGAGGCATTGTCCTATGTCGATGATATCTATCTGACAGACGATGACCTGGAAAAACACTTGAACAGGGTGAATACCATTATACTGGGCTTCGCCTCTGAGGGCTACAAATTCAACTTCAAAAAGTCCAGAATTGCCCATCTCAATGTCCTATTTCTAGGGTATGAGCTTTCAAGTGAAGGCAAGAGCTTGGCAGCTAACTTTCTAGAGAAATGTGCGCTGCTCCAACCTCCAAAAACGCTAAAAAACTTACAATCCATCCTGGGTTTCCTAAATTTTGGAAGAACATACATTCTAAATTATGCAGAAAGGGTTAAACCTCTCTACGCATTAATCAAACCTGATTTTTCAATCAAAAATTGGACACATGAACACACAGAAATCTTGCGTTCACTCCAGGCTAACATGTTAGCAACAAATCACTTACAAACACGTGTAAGTCAACGCAACCTGGTGATCCGAATAATTTCGGGTCAATGCGGATTCACCTACTTAACATTTAACGAGGGTGAAAAAGTACCAATCGCATACAAATCTCATTTGTATACACAAGCGGAAATGCGCTTCACTTCAACTGAAAAAATTCTGACAGCAGTTCAAACCGCTGTAGCAAAAGAAAGAGCCCTAGCCCAAGGGAAACACATTATTGTCGTAACCCCAGTACCAGCTTTAGAAGCAGTCACAAAAGCAAGCATTCCAAATGCTAAAGCATTACATCCAAGATGGATACAATGGGTTAATTCTCTTGCTGCAACAGATGTTGAATATGTTTTTGATCCTGATTTAAAAACACAAGCGTTCCTACAATATGAACAAGAATGTCCTCTGCCTACTGAAATCCTGCCTCTCAATCAGTGCGAATTCATAATTTACACTGACGGATCCGCACAGCCCGCAACAGGGAGTAAGCAAGCTTACAGTGCAGCGTGTGCAATCGTTAAAGGTCGCATGCGAGATGGCATCTTCAGACCTATGGTCACAAAAACTCAATCTCTAGGAGATTGTACAGCTCAGCGAGCTGAACTACAAGCATTCAAACTGGCACTTGAAAGTACAGATCGAGAATTCCCCACACTAATAGTGTGCGATTCTTTTTACTGTGTTCAGTCGTATAATGAATATATACAAAACTGGCTTGATAACGGGTTCAAAGATGCGAAAGGTGGCACAATAAAGCACAAAACGCTTTGGGAACAAGTAGTTCAGTTGAAAAACGAACTACCAAAGGCTCACGTGATCCACACACTGAGTCATCAACGTGATGGCGTTCACGTTGCAGGGAATTCATTGGCTGACAAAGCCGCAAAGGGGGCTGTTCAGACGGCTTCCGTAGCTGCGATCACTCGTTCAAAAACAAAAATAGACAGTGAGATAATGTTGGCTGTCAATGCTACAAGCAAAGGCAGTGGTGCAGCGTTACCAAAAAAGTTTCCACTCAAGTACTCTTATGTAATTGATGCGAACAGCGTTCCTTTTGCTCGAATCCCTGGAGTGGGGGATAGGGTAATTCCGAACATGGAACGTAGAGCAGCTTTGATTTATGAAGCACATTTGGGGGAGGGTCTGTCACATCAAGGGATCTCTAAAACAATTTTGACATTAAAAGAGATGTACTGGTGGCCTGGGATGAATACAGAAATACACATATTCATCAATAACTACTTAGACTGTAAATTACAGCGAGAAAGCCACCAGACACCATGCTACGAATGCAGCTGCCCATTACAGACACCATTGTTAGACAGCATTAGACTATCTATGCACAGGCGTCCTCATGGACAAGTGCAATCCCACAAATACTAAATCAAGGTTCCTATGGATATGGCCTCAGCGCTCGGCTGATGCTCGAACTGTTATAAAGGATTTGCGAGTCTTTATCGGCACATACGCAATAGGCATGCTACATTCTGACCAGGGCCCTGCGTTTAGCTCTCGGGCTTACAAAGAAGCCATGGCCAGTCTGGGCGTTGCATTGCGGTACTCCTCTCCATTCCATCCTGAGGGAAATTCGGTTGTGGAAAGGAAAAACCGGGACATAAAGCAGTCTATAACAGCTAGGGTATTAGGTTCGGGTGATGGGTGGGTCAAACATCTTTATGGGGTCCAACGCTCATTAAATAACCTGCCAAGAAGTTCTCTAGGGGGGGTCACTCCATATGAGGTCCTATTTGGGACAAGAATGTGGGTACCAGACCTCGATCACGTAGGCACAGTGGTGGAAAATAAACCGTTTGATATCAAAGATCATTTGGCTGTTTTACAGGAACTCAATGAACTAAGATCGAAACAAAGCAACGTATTCCTGCAGCTAACCACCACTGGGGAAACACCGGCGGTGCCAGCAAGGCATGTCTAGATTCCAAAAGTTGGGGATCTAGTCAGAGAAAAGATTACAGACAACCAGTACCTGTCCTAGCAGTTCAAGGAACAAGAACAGTACTTCTGCCGCCCCTTGCTGGAAGAAAGGAGAAAAGATTTGTGTCCATTGACCTCATCAAACCACAGTATGTGGCCAATACTAAGTAGTAGGCCTCGTGGACTCCGACCTAGTAGCAGACACACTCCTCTCGCTACTATCCAAGAGTGTTCAGACTGAAAGACTGATAACAATTGGGAATTCAGCAGTAACAGATGAAGGACTAAGCAACAATGCTATGGAACTCATCCCTCTTGAAAATCAAGTAACAGTTCATCCAAATACACCTGTCTACACCAATGTGGCAAGTGATCAACTGGTTCCAGCGATTTCTACAAATCCTGATGCAATTCCAACAATTGACAGAACTGCTTCTGGCTATTTCATTAATTTTGATACGTTCTCAGAAGATCCGAGTGAACCTGAAACGACGCCAGCATCATTAACATTCAAGCAGCAAGTACAAGACTTTTTTCCCTTTCTAAAAAAGACTTATCTGGTTTCTCCATGGATTGAACTCTGGATTATTTCTGGAATATTTGTTTTCCTCCTTTGGCTAGCTTTGGTTATAACTGTGAGCGTGCTTATAAATGGCAGATACATCCATGTGAACACTGAAGGAAAAGATGTGAACGTACTTTTGAAACCTCATAAATCTTCCCATCGTGAAGCAAGAGACTTGTCAACAGTGAACATCGCAGCCGTTCCTATACAGGATGGTATAGTGTGGGACAAAACTGATTTTGATATCTTTGGCCCGACGGAACAATTGAACATTCCACATTTGTTTGAAATTTCACTAAGTGATCTCATTTCGTCCAGTACCTATTCTGATGATTGGGACTTTGAGACTGTTAACAACATAATGTTTGACCTAGAAAAATCTGCTGCATTTTCTAAAAATGAATATTTAGAGGGTTCATCAGACTATGAACAGCTGTATTGCTATAACCACTATGGTCATCATTATTTGCATAAATCTGCAAACCCTAGAAATGTGTTTATGTTTAACCAATGGGAGCATTGTCCTACACCACCAAAAGGTAGTTCAAAAACATTTGCTAACAAGTTTCCATATTTTTCAGGTTACAATACATCTGATCCAGAAGCGTTTTACTATAAAAATGTAAACAAAACAGGACTGAAAATTATGTTAACTAATACGAAACAGATTTACTCTGCAACATTTATTGCCCAACTGTCTAGACAGGGTTTCGACTTATGGAAAGACACAATAGACACAACAACCGTCTGGGGTACAAAAGATTGGCAAGTGCAGGGGATAGAAGCTTTATTTAGAGCCTGTATCATCCCTGAACAAATAATGTTTTTGAATGAAACTGTCCAACAAACATCTTGTCTTGGACTAGCCAAGATCAAAGAGATGAAAACACCTTCTGTACCAACACCTGCAAGTGATAACAATACACAGGCAGCGGTTACAGCTGACCAAATACTACAACTCAACAGATCTAATCCTGATTGGAGAAAATGGTTGATCTGGCCCACAGACACGAACAACTGTCAGGAAAGATTCCTGAATAAAACTCAGGGATTTACTATTCATAGGCCAGACCCAAGATACGTCCAAAGACAGCATCCGGAGGTAGTAACAACCTACAGTGTAGGAAAATTATGCCTCGATTGGCTGCAGAAATCTACACTACAGGATGTGAAACAACACTTATCCTTACTTAAAGAGGATGCAGACCTTAGGGAATTCTTGCTTGGACCAAGAAAACCGCGTCAAAAACGTTTCATATATGCCGGCATTTATGCTGCCTATAATGAAGCATGGAAAGTGTCACAGATGGAGGCCGCAGAACGAATACGTGAACTTTATCGTATTAATTTAGAGAAAACACTCACTGTGGTCGACAATGGGTTAACAACTTTGTCCTCCAGAATATATTCATTGGACGGCATTGTATCCTCTGCTATCGACATACTAGAACAAGATTTGTTGATGTTACAGCAAGGCCAGTCTCAATTACGTTCTATTGTGTTATTAAGCTGGACGCTGCAATCTTTGCGTGCTGGCTATGTGCCTTGGCGTTTCATCAACACGCCGGCTCTGTTTGAAGAATACAATCTAACTGATAAACAGATCGAACTGGCACAAAGAGGAGCAAGGTATACAGTGCTGAGCATTGAAAAACTGGTTAAGTTACCATTCACAGTGGCAGAAAAACCAGCTACAGAATGACTCATTCATGGCAAAATCACACTACCTGTGACTACTTTTCAGTTTCAGTATTGCCTCAGACAAATGCAAGCAGGCAAATATGAAAGGTTGCGTAAGGAATACATTAAGACACCTTGGGATTTACCGTATACATATAGATGTTGGAGTGGGGATCGTGAAGTGTTTTTGAGCGGTACACATTGTAAAAGTGCACTGAGCGGTTCACTTATATGTCAGGACATTTCTTTACACGGGGCTTGCAATGGTTCTGTGGCAAATTTGTCTTGCCATCAGCAGGGTACACCAGCTGCTGTGATTAATCCAACGTTTGGACAACTTTCGAATGGGAGTTACCTCATGTTGAATGATCAGAGTTGCTGCGGCATGTTGCCAGGCATCCCATATCTAGTAACGGTCAACTCCAGGGTCACTTGCTGTATGCAAGTATTGTTTGCCTCAATAGACACAGTCAGGGAGTCGCCTTTGTGGCCTTCGCTGAACGTCTCTTTTATAAGATTTGATACTTTGAGCAGAATGAAAGCCATGCTTTTACAGCAAACAGTGCCTTTGACCTCGGCCAAAGAAACCTATGATCTACAAGTAGCAAGGACTTCGGCTGAGATACAGACTTTAATACGTACAAACTGCCCTATACATTTCGTGGAAATGATAGGACGTATCTTTAACATGTCTGATACAACCGGAATTGTACATGTATTTAAGAGCATCTGCTCCGGTCTGTTAGCACCTTTCCAGGCAACACTCGGAATCATGCCGAACTTTGCACATTCGGTGTTTGGTGGCATACCATTAATTCTAGCACTTGTTGCCGGAATTCTATTTCTCTTCCTGCTATTACGCTATGGCCAGCCTATTCGCAGACATCACTCCGAGCGAAGTGGAGAAAGCTCTCCTTGAACGAAAGTGCCGTGAGCGAATAGTACAGCTTTTCGGCATGACTCGTCTACGGGAACTTAATACCACGTGGTTCCTATCATTCAGACCAATCTGGCAAGATTGCATCTTACCTGTCCTACGATGCCTGCTATGCGGTGAAGAATGCGTGTTAGACACCTGTCTAACATTTCCATCAGCAACGCCAACGGATATCGATACTCTGCTGGACCCGATAACGGCCCATGCTCTGTGTTGTCCCCAGAGGCTACCAATCCTGATGACGGCATTCATTGAGATCTCACAGTCGCTTCCAGCTGCTGCTGAGGTACGAGATGGATCTACAGGCACACAGGTAACAACGGACGCGAACATTGCTGAGGCATCCTATGCTGAAGGCGATGCTTCACATCTCTGTGCAATTAATCTACTACACGAGGTGTTCCAACTGACACCAACTTCAGTGGACGATATTTTGTCTACAGAAACAGATGATCTCATGTTACACCAGACCCGTACACTGACTCTGATTCAACCCACAGTGTACCAGAGACTCAGTGAAATTTGGCCTTCATATTTCAAAAACTTGGAACTCTTCCCAAATTGAACTTTTTTTCCCGTTTTTGATTTAAACTGGATGGCAATTCAATCTGCTTGAAGTCGAACTAGTCTTATAGTACGGACTTCGCGGTACTTCCTCAGACAATTTATCAACTTATTTGTCTAAAAAGTTCATTAATTTTCATGACATGAAATGACTTTGATTTTTGAACAACTTATCGATAATTTTTGTCACATGTAAATATTACTGCTTATTTCATTCCAATTGCATTTTATTTCCAAATATATGCCTGAACTGAGAAAAGCAATGCTTAAAATGTACAGTACCTTTTGCATTTTAATAAGTTTTCAAAATGCTTTTTAGAAATATTTTTAGCAATTTGCGGTACTCCATTTTATGTTTAGCATATTAAATGTTTAGCATTTTATTATTATCGTACACACGAAAGTGGAGTGGGTGTTGTATTCCTCTTAGGGTGTCCATACACGGGCTTTCCTGTATCATGTCCTTACAATTTGCCCTGCCCTTATATAGGCATAAAATCCCAGTCCTTATTTAGGCATTAAACCGTGCACTCCAAATACAGGCATGGCCTCTGACATCCGTCCACCCTAACGTCACAACGAGTTCTTGAAGAACAGACCCTTAGGCTTCGGGAGTTTCCCTAGCACAGGACTATTGATTTCTTCAAGGACTCATCTATTATGCATGAACCGTTATACCTTAGGGGTTCATTCATGACGTCTTCCACTGTCTGATTCACGTCAATGCTAACATTCTGAGGTACCTCTCAGGTATAAATATACCTTCCCTAGCCCTTGTAAATCAGAGGAGACCTCGACTTCAGAGGAGCCCGTTTCCCGGCCTGACGCACTGAGAAGACGTTGTCATCCCTGCACGCAGAGAGTCCAGCTTCCAGTGATCTGACTTCCCTCGCGGGGTGTCGGAGTTCGAGTCTGGCAAGAGATTCCCACCTCTCTCATTCTTAAGGTATGGAGCTGACTAGAAACCTAGAGGGACTCTTAGCATACTAGGCATACTAGGCATACTAGGCTTAACATACTCTTAGTATACCACAGTAAGGAATACTTCACCTACTTCATACCTCTCCCTACACCTAGGTCAGGTTAGGTACATTGGGGTAGAACTAGCTTAGAAACGCATCGTATGAGTACTCGCATTTTTAGTCTGTGTTATGTATGTAAATGAATATCTACTAAAGATCATGCTAGCGCAGTATTATTTATTTCTACTGCTTACGCTGTACATTATTTATCTTGCATACTGTCTTGTGATCGTAACAGCACATATTACTTACACAAGAAACAAGACTGTTCAATAAATCTTTTATTGAAACGCCCGTCTATTCTTTCTGTGTAACTTTGAGGAAAACTAAGCATGCACGATTGAGCTGAGTGAAATAGTTATCTATTGTTTCCACGACTCTGGGACACGTTCTGATTCTAAAAGGGAAACAAAGTTGTCATGTTTTGCGGCTGCCAGAAACTACTCCCTTCTTGTTTACCAAGGAGTTTCTAGTGGCCTCTGAGCTAGCTGGCACAAGTAATTAAGTTTCATATACTCGATAGGGACATACTGACCTTAGTCCTATGTCAAACCTATAGGGTATATTATTCCAATGCGCAGAGCCTATTAGGGAAATAGGAGCTACACTACAATCTGTTGGGGCAAAAGTTACGCATTGCTGAAGTCGTGTCGCAAGCACGGCGCAACTCCAGCAATGCGTGTTGAGGCCTATTCCCACTACACTGCGTCACTACTTATGCCTGCTTCAAGCAGGCGTAAGGTTTTGACGCAGTGGCGTCCTAAAAGTGGTGCAGTGAAATCTTGTAGATTTCACTGCGTCACTTTTACGAGGCCTTCCTACGTGGGAACGCCCACCCTGCGTACATCATACCTGACGCAGGTATAATGTGACGCAGGGCTTTACAACATGACGCATCTCCCTAGATGCGTCACGTTGTAAATAGGCCGCATTTTTTGCGCCGCCGTTGCGTCAAAAAAAGTGACGCAATGGCGGCGCAAGAAGGCGCAAGGGGCTTGTAAATCTGCCCCAAGATATCTAGCCAGTGTATGCCGTTTAGAAGCCAATAATGAGTCCAGTTTAGATGTACGGCTTTAACATAGCAGCTTCAGCAATGCACCAACAGTCATCGCTGCAGCAGGCATCAGCCTCAGCAGCAGGCAGATAACTTGGATCGGAATAGCTGCTCTAAAACCAATGCTGCCTTTCACAGCTTCTGTTTATCTCTGGAGAGATTGTCCATGATCCTCCACAAAGGAGATCCGTACTAGAATTAAAGAAAAGATGCTCTGTTCAAAGGTTTCAAGGAAAGGCCACCATGCCTGCTATGAATTTGATGAGCCAATTCTAACTGATTTAACAGCAAGACTTTGAGGGGCAGATTTACAAGCCCCTTGCGCCACTTTTGCGTCACTTTTCCCATGTTAACAGTGACGCAAAAGTGGCGCAAGGGCCTTGTAAATAAGCCCCTGAGTATTTTAGTTACGTTTCCCAGTTAGACCATTTTCAATAAAACCCAAAAATAGAATATTCTGACTCTGCTTCCAGGATCGTTATTTTACAGTGGGTACTCCGAAGGCCATAGCTTTAGAAGCTCTCTTTTTGCTTTCAACACATCGGGGCAGATTTACAAGCCCCCTGCGCCACCAGTATTTTTGTGACGTACTGGAAGCGCATTCCACTTCTCCATATTTACAAGGAGAGGAAAAGCCACCCTGCGTGACTTTTCCTCTCCTTGTAAATATGGCCCCTTCACACGCAGCACATTGCATGGAAGGGGCGTTCCATGAGTGTTGCTGTGGGTGTTCCCACCAACACCCATGTAACGAGACACATTTCCAGATTTACGAGGAATCGTAAATCTGTAAATGCGTGTCAATGCTACGCCTCCCCAGCGTAGCGAGGCGCAACAAGGAGAAATCTTTTCATTTCCTGTTTCAATGTTGCTGCATTCTGCAGCACACATTGAAAGAGGAAATCACCTCTAAT
The DNA here is from genome assembly GCA_963921515.1 of Calotriton arnoldi. Classification (NCBI taxonomy): domain Eukaryota; kingdom Metazoa; phylum Chordata; class Amphibia; order Caudata; family Salamandridae; genus Calotriton; species Calotriton arnoldi. The sequence goes on along the minus strand of CAWUFW010004590.1, from coordinate 1,418,556 downwards.
GATTGTTTTTGTTCAGGAAGGGAACCCTTCCTGAACAAAAACAATCTCCCCACGACGCAAGCATCCTTGCCCCATGGTGCAAGGGTGCCTGCGCCGGCGCATGGCAGCTGTTTGTGCGCCAGCGCAGGGGGAAGCACAGATATGCGACATATTGTTGTAAATATGTCGCATCGCTGTGCTTTCCAAACTAACGCAGCACGGCGCAGCAAAATGGCTTGCTGTGCCGTGCTGCGTTAGTTTATTGTAAATCTGCCCCTGAGTTTCAACAATACTGCGATTAGGTGAGCAAAGAACTCTGCAAACCAGCCAGGGTACAGCTCAACAGGGCCATGTTCTCACTATAAAATAACAGATGAATCTCTTTGGCACCGACCGTTAGATGTTTATCTTGAGAAAGTCAGAATACAAATCTGCTAAATATAATTTAAAAAGCAGCGGGGTCTAAAGGCAAGTCTGCCTGACCCTATAAATTGGCACAGTGCCGGATGTTCATACTGAGTCATTATCCGAGCGCACTGAAGTCTAGCATTTCATGTGTAGCAGTTGTTTTCTTTTTTGTGCAGACTGTGGATGGAACGCTTTTGATCATGTTGTCTTCTAATGTATTGTGGTCTAGCGCCTCAAATGCAGATTCGAGAGCAATAAACCAATAACATAGAGGCACTTATTTGTTTACAAATTAGGCACTGCTTGTTGGACAATGGAAAATATGTTATTAAGTTTCAACCATCCCTGGTGGCTCATTACCAGAGTCGTTGCTATGATTTTTTTATGTGGATTAATGGATAACAAACAATAATTTTTATATCTGATTTAGACCCATTTTAGGTCGTGCTTAGCTGTCTCGACAGTTTATTGTAATCATGAAACTTAGGATATAATAATTTTTAGCAATGCTATATATATAAATGAGCTTTGGGTAAGCCTCCTTACACTAATGCTCTGTTGGAGTGTCCTTGTAGACTTTAGTTCTGTTCCTAACTCAGCACACATGAGAAATGGTTCAGTTCCATTCAGCCATTGCCATGTAAATCAGCCACATTTTGTATCGCACTACAGCACAGCAATTCCGTGTTTGGCTTGTCAGACACTATGAGTGACAGTTTTTTGCATGCTTATAATGAATTTTTCAGTATCCGGAAGGGACAACCATTGACACGCAAAATAGTTTGCAACAATCTATGAACTTCTGGTCTGCCTCATTCTCCTTGTCACTGCTTCACTGAGCTCACATCCCTCTCTCATATCTTTTCATGGCTATCATTATTTTTCAATGGTGAGAACCTGGCAGCTCCCTTGACGTGTTTGCCGGGCTGGTCATTTTGTGTGAAACAGTCTTGGCTTCTGATCTCACCCACTGTCCTTATCAGAGCTTCATTGCAACTCACAGCAGTCTTGTCTTCTGCTCTTCCTGCCTCTGCAGCTCAGACCCTCTGATATGCTTCATGGGTCACTCATTGTTTGTCAATGCTGAGGCCCCCAGTCATTTCTTTGATGTGCTTGTCAGGCAGCTCATTTGGTTTGCAGAATGTCCGATAGCTACTCTTCATTGTAATGTTTATCAAAAGGTTATGTGACAATGCACAACCGTTTGAGATATTGATAATGTGCTGACTCCCCGCCTCCACCACCCCTACCATTACTGTTATCACAACTACTATTACCGCACCACATTTATCGTTACCCCCACCACCAGTGCCACCACTAGCACCATCACTATTGTTACGCTTTCCTGCCACCATTACCACTACTATTACCACTACCACATCTCCACCGCTATTATTACTATCATTACCACAAGCACCTCCACCATTACAATACCATAAATACTATCACTATCACCCTTGCCTTCTCCACCATTGCCACAATGCTACTCCCTACATTACCACCATTACCACCATCATTGTTACTGCAAACATTATAACCATTGCCACGACCCCTACCATTATCATCATTACCACCATTAATACTATCACCAACTACCACCACCATTTATTCATTGCATCCTCCTCCTTGCCACCAACACTATTACCATGACAACATCACCAATACCACTACCATTACCACCACCCAGCCGTGGCCTGTGCAGGTAAGAGCGGTGGGGCCCCGCCGCTCTTACCTGCATGGGCCACAGCTGCCACCACCATTCCCATTCCCACCATTCCCACCACCTTTCCTATCACCACTAACAATAGAACCATCACCGCACCACTAACAATAGAACCATCACTGCACCAATATTACACCACATCCCTTGCCATTTCTACAGCCACCATTCCCACAAGTAACACCATTAATACCATTATCACTATTACCGTCACCAGGACAACATCATTATCACCAACATAATTTCCACTCTCATTACCACAAGCATTACTGCTACAACCATCATCATATCCAGGAGAACCATTGTCATCACACCAACAGGTATTACGACTTAACAACATTATTACCACTACAATGACTATTGCCATAGCCATTACCACCACCTTTATCACCACTCATTCAAACCACAAACACTGCAACCACCATTGTTAGCACCAGCAGCATAATAACTACCACAATTGTCAACCCCATTACCCCCACAGTTATCACCATTATCATTAGCGCCACCAACCTTACCAACATTCAAAGTCAAAACTGGGCCCAAACCTTAATGTTGTCTCGAAAAAGGTCCGGAGGAATACCATTGGGCCCTGCAGCCTTATTGCGGGACAGGGCCTGGATTCCCTGACAGTGCGGGGAACCATATACTGGCAAAGGTTCCAGTTTTCTCTTACCAGGGTATGCTGTTCGATGCTAAATTGAATTGGAAGCCCCTGGTAGAGGGAAAGGTGTGTGAGATGAACAAGTCAATAGGTGCCATAGCTAATTATGCCCAGAGACAGGGCTATTGGTCGCCAAGTGTGCTAATAAAGCTTTATCATTCTAAATGTCTTTCTAAAATTTTATATGGAAGTAAAGTTTGGGGGTACACTCCCGTGCATAAGATACAGCTTGCACAAAACACGTTTTTAAGGCGGATCTTGAGGTTGCCCCAGACCACTCTGTCCTTCTCTGTACATGAAGAGTTGGGTGTTAAATACATTGCCGACTTGGTGGCCGTAAAGCCCCTGGTGTATTGGGTGAAGTTATGGTCCGGGGAGGGTGCCTAGTTAAATCGTCTGATTTTAACTGATGGTCTGTCACTTGACTATGTGCAAAAAATCCCCTGGATTTCTTATGTAAAGGCGTCTTTTACTTGTTTAGGTAGGGCAGATATCATTTATAACCATGACTCTGAGTTCTTGTGAGCTTAGGCATGCAAAGAGTCTGTTTTCTAAGCACGCCATAGTGAAAGTGTTGAGCTTGTGGAGCCTGCAGTGAGGGCGCATCTATTACTTAAAACTGTGCAGGGTATGGGGAGTTACCTTTCTATCCTTACTAGTGAAAGGGACAGGTTCTTGGTGGCTCGGTTTAGGTTTAACTAGCTCCAACACCTTTTGGCCACTCCATCTGGCTGGTCTCAATGAAATATGAAAGGGCCCTGTGTCTGCGACCATCGGTCTCCACAGGACACGCTGCATTTTGTGCTTTTGTGCAAATATAGGAACAGGAAGCAGTTCCTGTGGCACATCCTGAAAGACCTGAATCTTATGTAAGGCAGTGTGGCACTTATGCACCTGCAGCTTTTGCCAAACGATTACACCATTTTTACAGTAACCTCCTTTCTTCAGGCAGCTTGGAGGTCAAGACAATCGAGACCTGATTGATATTCTATGGCTATGTCATACTGTATATGTTTTTAAACGTGATCTTATTTAGTTTTTTTATTGGTATTTATACATGATACTGTATTTAATGTATTTGCTCTGTGATGTTATCTTTTATGGTTGTGATTACGACTGAATAAAGATTGATTTGATTTGATATATATTACCATCAATAGCTTAATGATGATAGATTTAATGTAGCCCTTAACTTAGAGTATGATAAGAAAAAGATAGTATTTTTGGATGTTGAGAATAATATGTTACTTTCACCAATGTTTCACAAATCAACTTATGTAAACTAGGGGTGTGCAGAACATGTGGAATTTGACTCAGCAGAAAAAACTCAGGAGGATTCCTCAGAGTTCTGTCAGTGGTTGGAAATAGGCACGTCGCGCTGCTCGCTCTGTGATTTAGTGCCAAGGCCATGTTCCATGCTGAAAAATCAGGGCAAACATCACCAAGCAAAAGCAGCATCTACTTAAGCTGCAACGTCTGCAAAATGCTGTGGCTAGACTGTTGCTGGCTATCCCTAAATTCCAACCAATTTCCCATGTACTGAGAACGCTTCACTGGCTCCCAGTTGAAAAAAGGATAACATTTAAATCCTTATGCCTAGCTTTCCAAGGCATTGCACGGTGTTGGTCCTCAGTACCCGAAGCAACACCTAACCTGGTATCAACCCTTCAGAAATCTACGATCATCGCAGAGCAAACTCTTACAGACCCCCAGATTCAACAAAGCTCGTTGGGGCAGAAGAAGCTTTATTCTGGGGACAGTTAAATCATGGAACTCGCACCTGACTGACATAAAAAACAGCCCAACACTGCTCTCCTTCAGAAAATCACTATAAACATGGCTGAGAAAAAATGGGGGTCCCAAAACGTGTTTTCCCCATGCAATTTTCCATAGGAACCTTTAGTCGCAGCTACAGCCCGAACTGCTGAACGGAATTACACCAAATTTGGCAACAAGGTAGCCCTTGGTTCAGAGTCGTGCCTTTTGGTTAAATGGTGTAAATCCGTTCAGTAGTTCCTGAGAAAATCAAAAGTAAAACCACATATATATCTATGGCAGCGGAGGATCCGCGCACCCTCCCGATCACGAGCTGTATGCTAATTGGCTGTCAACACTCCAAACCAGGAAGTGTTGGCAGCCATCTTGTGCCTCGGTAGAACCGAGGTACAAGAAAAGAGAAAAACTAACGCGCAAAACGCAAAAAGGGGTCAGGGTAGAAACACCATGACCCCCTAGGCCTGCTCAGGGGGTCCCACAAGGACCCCCAGGGCCCAAAAATAAATAAATTTTGTTTTAAAAATCAGCGGGATGCGCGTAGGATGCGCGATTCCCGCCGTGAAAAAAAAAACGAAGCGCGGGCTCCCGCGCTTCGTTGTTATTTGACCCCGGGTGGGCCAAGTCCCGGGGGCATGCGGGGGTTTATAATAATAATGAGTGGGGGGGCCTCTAAGGCCCCCAAGCCCCGGGGACCGCCACCCCCCAGGGCTTTCAATTAAAAATGGTGCGGGAGGGCACTCAGCCCTTGCGCAGCCCCGGGGACCGCCACCCCCCGGGGCTTCTTTTTTTTAAATTAAAATTACCTGTGTGGGGGGCTCGAGCCCCCCCACACACCCCGGGGACAGCCACCTCCCCGGGGCACTAAGAATTTGAATGTGGGGGTCCGTTTTGGACCCCGGGGACCACCACCTCCCCGGGGCTTTGCACATGTTGGGAGGGGGGCTGCGCGGCCCCCCTCCTGGAGCCCTTGATGGCCCTGGGGACCACCACCCCCCAGGGCCAGCTCCTGCAGTGTCCCGGGGTGCTCACCCCCGGGACACTGTAGTTTGCTATGGAAGGTCGGGAGCCTCGCAGCTCCCGCCCTGCCATAGCAAACTGCTTTGGTTTTTGGAAGAGAGAGCAGGAAACCTGCTCTCTCTTCCAAAAACCAAAGACGATTGCTTTTCCACACGGGGAGCTGCATCTTAGCAGCTCCCCATGTGGAAAAGCAATGCCGGCTCCCGAGGGACGCGGGAGCCGGCGGGACCGTGGGGGATTGGGGACCGCCCCACGGTCCCCAACGGAGAGTGCCAGCCCCGGGGGATGGGGTCCCTGGCGCTACAAGTGGCCCGGGAGGGGGGCCACATGGCCCCCCTCCCCAAAATTTAATTTAAAAAAACAAAGGCCGGCCCCGGGGGATGGTGTCCCCGGGGCCATAAGTGGCCTGAGGAGGGGGCAACGCAGTCCCCCTCCATAAGTTAAAAAAAAAAAAATAAGGCCAAGCCCCGGGGGATGGGGTCCCCGGGGCCGATTAAGCCTCAGGAGGGGCCACGCGGCTCCCTTCCAAATTTTTTGTTTTAAAAAAAAAAATTAGGGGGCAGGCCCTGGGGAATGGGGTCCCCAGGGCCAATAAATTAGAAAAAGAAGGGGGGCCACACAACCCCCCTTCTTAAAAAAGAAATAAAATAAAAGACCGGCATCGTGCCAGAGGCCACGCCCCCTCCTTGCAGCACTCTGCAAACGCGCCCCCTGGCACGTTTGCAGATGGGGAACGAATTCCCCTTGAATACTGGGGGTCCCTGGGGGCCAACTAGCCCACCAGGAACCTCCAGTATGCGCCAGGGGGCTGCGTTGCAGAGAGGTGTCCCGAGGCCACGCCCCTTTTTACACCTCTCTGCAACGCAGCTCTGTGGCGCTTAATGGAGGGAGCTGGTGGGCTAGTTGCACCCCAGGGACCCTCAGGATTGAAGGGAGTTAATCCCCCAACTTAAACCGCGCCACGGGGCGTGTTTGCACAGTGGTGAAGGGAGGGGCGGGGCATGAGGTGACATGTGTGCAAACACGCCCTGTGGCGCGTTTTAAGTTGGGGGATTAAGTCCCTTGAATCCTGAGGGTCCCTGGGGTCCAACTAGTGCACCAGGTACCTCCAGTAAGCGCCACAGAGCTGCGTTGCAGAGAGGTGTAAAAGGGGCATGGCCTCGGACCACCTCTCTGCAACGCAGGACTGTGGCGCTTAGTGGAAGTACCTGGTGGGCTAGTTGGGCCCCAGGGACCCTCAGGATTCAAGGTGACCTAATACCCCAACTTAAATCGCGCCACAGGCCGCGTTTGCACAGTGGTGAAGGGAGGGGGCGGGGCCTCAGGTGACATGTGTGCAAACACGCCCAGTGGCGCGTTTTAAGTTGGGGAATTAATTCCCCTTCAATACTGAGGGTCCCTGGGGGCCAATTAGCCCACCAGGTACCTTCAGTAAGCACAACAGAGTTGCGTTGCAGAGAGGTGAAAAAAAGTGCGTGGCCTCGTAACGCCTCTCTGCAACTCAGCTCTGTGGTCCTAACTGTAGGTACCTGGGGGCTAGTTGGGCCCCAGGGACCCTCAGGATTCGAGGGGACTTAATCCCGGAACTTAAAACGCACCACGGGGCGCGTTTGCACACATGTCACCTCAGGCCCCCCTCCCTTCACCACTGTGCAAACGCGCCCTTTAGCGCGTTTTAAGAGGTAGTTTTAATCCCCCTGCCCTATTATGTACTAGGGACTTACAGAGGAGGTCATGCTAATCACAGGGGTACCCCAACGCATAGTGTTCCCTAATGTATGTAGGTGTTTTCACTGTATTCTAAGTGTCTTTTAGCATAGCACTGGCTCTGGTTACTCAGAGTCAGTTACCACCAGTACCCGTCTGAAAAAGTTGTGGGCACAGGATGATTTTGCAACAAGGCCTCTTTCTGATCCTCTGTTGGTTCTTTCTGCACATCTTTTGCTTCTTCCTGCACTTTTCTTTGTCTTTGTGGACTTCTGTTGCTTCTTTCTGCATTTCTTTTGCTTCTTTCTGTGCGTTTTTTCTTCTTTCTTCACATGTCCTACCTCTGTAGGTATAGTTAGAAACTAGCATTTAAAAAACCTTTGAAATTCACTGAGAAAACCCTAGGTTTCAGGCACGTTATAGTTGGAAATTAGCATTTAAAAAACCTTTGAAATTCACTGAAAAAACCATAGGTTTCAGACACGTTATAGTTAGAAATTAGCATTTAAAAAACCTTTGAAATTCACTGAAAAAACCATAGGTTTCAGACACGTTATAGTTAGAAATTAGCATTTAAAAAACCTTTGAAATTCACTGAAAAACCATAGGTTTTAGGGAAAGTTATAGTTAGTTGGACATTGCACTCGTACAAAACCCGTGAAATTCCCCGTTATAGTTAGTTCAGCTAACTATAACTCGCGCCCGTAATGCACTGCTGATGACGTCACATATTACATCACTCATGACATGGTCAGTGACATCACTGATGACATCACTGATGACATCTCAAATGACATCACTGATGACATCACTGATGACATCATCCAGTGACTGTGTGTTTCTGTAAAGTTTAAATATGTTTAATATATATAGGGAAAGGCGTATTGAAGAATGAGTGGGTGTATAAGTGTCTGAATGGATGATTTAGTATGTGCGTGACTGACTCTACAAGTGAGTGATTAAACGTATCTTACTGAATGTATGGGTTAGTGACTAAACTATGTGAATGTCTGTATCCGTCTGTCTGTTGGTGTGTAAGTGGATGCATGGATTTGCGAATAGCTACATGAGTGTCTATATGGGTTATTGATTATTGATTGGTTCTCTGAGTATCTGTATGGGTGCCTGAGTGTTTGTGTGGGTGGGGTGTGTGTGACTCTGTACATAGATGTGTGAGTGGGTGATTCACTGGGTGCATGATTTCAAGAGTGCATCTGTGATGGACTGCTTGGGTGGGTGAGTGTGTGTATGGGTGTGTTAGTGAGTGAATGTATATCTCAGTGGTACATGTGCGAGTAACTACATATTTAAAAGGCAGTATATATGTGTGTTAGAGTATTTAACTGGCTATAAGTGAGAGTGTGTGATAGTGAGAGTGGCTGTATGGATGCGTGTGTGCTTGTATCAGTTATTGTATAAGAGCGTAAGAATATGCTAGTATTTGTATGAGTAAGTGAGCTGGTGTGTGTATAACTGTATAGGTGAGTAAATGGGTGTGTACTTAATTTTTTGCATGACTGACTAGGTGTGTGAGTACCTCTATGGATGAGTGGTGGTGTGTGAGTGTTTATATAGGTGTATGAGTGCATATGATAGTCCTGTACTGAGTGACTGTAAGTATGAGTGACTGTACGGGTGAGTGAGTAGATGTGTGTGTGTAGACCTAACAATCAGTGAGTGGGTATGTAGTTATTGGTATTGGTATTGGAGTGTGTATGGTTTTGAGAATGGCAGTCTGTAATTTAGAGTGGGTGTATCAAAAGTTATATTAGGGTGTGAGAAGATGCATGAAATTATCACATGGATGATGTCATCAGTGATGTCATCAGTGATGTCATTTGAGATGTCATCAGTGATGTCATCAGTGATGTCACTGACCATGTCATGAGTGATGTAATATGTGACGTCATCAGCAGTGCATTACGGGGCGCGAGTTATAGTTAGCTGAACTAACTATAACGGGGGAATTTCACGGGTTTTGTACGAGTGCAATGTCCAACTAACTATAACTTTCCCTAAAACCTATGGTTTTTTCAGTGAATATATATATATAATAAAGGAGTTCCACAATGGCTGCTGTTGCTTCGTTTGTGCCAGTGAACAAGGACAGAGTGCTGTCCGAAACGCGTTTTGCTTTGGATGCAGGATTTAAGTAGGAAGCTGTCACCACTGCAGCCTGCAAGTTGCACGGAGTAACTCTCTCTTGTGAGCCGTCTTCACTAGGGGCAACCTTTCTTGTGTGGTATATTAGTGGCCGGTCCGGTCGCGAAGACGCCCCACTGCAGATAAGCGGCTCTGCGGCGCTTGCAATTTAAGGCGCTGTGAGAATGTGAGAGTCCAGTCTTGTTGGGACTTGGTAATGGCAGGAGGAGCAGCTTTCCATTTTCATCAACCCACTGGGGTTATTATAACTTTTAAGAATACGAGCACAGCAGCACCCACTGTGGATTTACTGTGTGGAAACTACAAGTACCATGAGGCAATGCTGCACACGCCCACATGGGCGGGACTTGGTGTGATTCAAATAAAGGAGTTCCACAATGGCTGCTGTTGCTTCGTTTGTGCCAGTGAACCAGGACAGAGTGCTGTCCGAAACGCGTTTGGCTTTGGATGCAGGATTTAAGTAGGAAGCTGTCACCACTGCAGCCTGCAAGTTGCACGGAGTAACTCTCTCATGTGAGGCGTCTTCACTAGGGGCAACCTTTCTTGTGTGGTATATTAGCGGCCGGTCCGGTCGCGAAGACGCCCCGCTGCAGATAAGCGGCTCTGCGGCGCTTGCAATTTAAGGCGCTGTGAGAATGTGAGAGTCCAGTCTTGTTGGGACTTGGTAATGGCAGGAGGAGCAGCTTTTCATTTTCATCGACCCACTGGGGTTATTATAACTTTTAAGAATACGAGCACAGCAGCACCCACTGTAGATTTACTGTGTGGAAACTACAAGTACCATGAGGCAATGCTGCACACGCCCACATGGGCGGGACTTGGTGTGATTCAAATAAAGGAGTTCCACAATAGCTGCTGTTGCTTCGTTTGGGCCAGTGAACAAGGTCAGAGTGCTGTCCGAAACGCGTTTGGCTTTGGATGCAGGATTTAAGTAGGAAGCTGTCACCACTGCAGCCGCAAGTTGCACGGAGTAACTCTCTCATGTGAGGCGTCTTCACTAGGGGCAACCTTTCTTGTGTGGTATATATATATATATATATATATATATATATATATATATATTATCTACTGGCGGTCGCCAGTAGATAGTTATAGTTAGGACCTATTTTCCATAGGAAATCCACGACATTCTATTTGAAATAGCTCTTGCGTCGGTTGACGAATCTTCGCGAAATTTTCAAACTTTATGGCCCGCTCCGGTCCGCTCCTACCCTGAAAGTTTCAGGGTGATTCGTCAAGCGGGGGCCGAGAAAAAAGTGTTTTCCCCATTCATTTTCCCATAGGAAACTTTAGACACGGCTACAGCCCGAACTGCTGAACGGAATTACACAAAATTTGGCAAAGAGGTAGTTCTTGGTTCAGAAAGAACCCTTTTGTTAAATGGTGTAAATCCGTTCAGTAGTTGCGGAGAAATTAAAAAAATAAGAGTCAGAAAATCAATTTCCCATAGGAAACTTTATGCAAGGCTACAGCCCGAACTGCTGAACGGAATTACACCAAATTTGGCAAAGAGGTAGTTCTTGGTTCAGAAAGAACCCTTTTTGTTAAATGGTGTAAATCCGTTCAGTAGTTGCTGAGAAAATCAAAAGTAAAAACACATATATATCTGGGCGGAGCCTAACCACACATGTCATCGTGAGATCTGATTGGCTGTCAGCACTTCATCCTGGAATTGCTGGCAGCCATCTTGGGACCAATATAAATGATAGTACCCCATTGAAATGCATTGTAGTGAATCAAAGATTTTGAGGGTTACCAAAAGGAGAACTATAAAGGGTGATAACAGACTTTAGTTACATTAGAATTCATTTGTTGATGGTACCATACTAATTTCAGGAATTGTGGTGTTCTAAGATGATTTTACCCTGTGAAAAACCTTCTGCTGGGATATCATGAATCATGTTTGAGAGAAAACTATTTTCACATGCTTGTCCCATACAGTTTTGGAAGGTGCTCCAGAAGCTAAAATGAGAGCATATTTTCTGTAAATTCACATTGTCTTCTCAGTCATGTGAGAATGAAGTCTGACATTCTCAGTAAAACATGTACATCCAACAAGGGCAGAGACTGTCAGTTGATTCCTTTGTGTTCTACTGCAGCTTCCCAGAGTGTTCTAAAGAACAACTAGAGTGCTAACAGCCTTACTTATGACAAAAGTATGGCACACCTGAAGCCATCTTGATTGGAATAAACTGGTAACACTTAAAACATTTAATTTAAAAAGGAACAAAATGAGGGGGTTCATTTTGCCATAGAAATTATGGTTAGTGCTGCAAAAAGAAAATTTAGTGCATGTTTTAAGTGAGATCTCAAATCCTCTTCTATTTCATTAGAAAATTCTGACATGCAGACTGAAACAATTACTTTCAATACCAGCAGTAGACTTCCAGTTAACTCCTTGGTGAGCAGTAGATTTACTACAGTGATCTAATGAACAACTAGAGTGCTAACATTCTGAATTTATGGCAAATGTGTGACACATCTGAATGCCTTCTTGATGGAATCAAAGTAAAAAACTGAAAGCATTTCCTACTGAGGAGACTGCAGTAAATGAGGAAATTAGGAAACTTCATAACAAAGAAGTCTTCCAAGATGGCCACCAGTGAAAAAAGAGCCCAAATGTAGCACAAATATTACCCAGATGTAGCCCACATATAGCCCAATGACAAAAGTGTGAAAAACACTTTTTATTTTTAGTTTTTGCAGTTTTATGTAGTGCAGACTGGTCACGTATTGGAGCGTTGCATCTTAAAACATGACCCCCTACACTACAAAAACACCACTGCACTACCCTAAACCCTAAAACACTACCCCCAGCACGACCCCCTACACTACACAAGCACCACTGCACTATCCTAAACCATAAAACACTACCCCCAGCATGACCCCCTACACTACACAAACACCACTGCACTACCCTAAACCCTAAAACACTACCCCAACACCACTGCACTAACCTAAATCCTAAAACACTACCCCCAGCACGACCCCCTACACTACCCAAACACCACTGCACTACCCTAAAACATGACCCCCTACACTACACAAACACCACTGCACTACCCTAAACCCTAAAACACTACCCCCAGCATGACCCCCTACACTACACAAGCACCACTGCACTACCCTAAACCCTAAAACACTACCCCAAGCACGACCCCCTACACTACACAAACACCACTGCACTACCTTAAACCCTAAAACACTACCCCCAGCACGACCCCTACACTACCCAAACACCACTGCACTAACCTAAATCCTAAAACACTACCCCCAGCACGACCCCTACACTACCCAAACACCACTGCACTACCCTAAAACATGACCCCTACACTACACAAACACCACTGCACTACCCTAAACCCTAAAACACTACCCCCAGCACGACCCCTACACTACACAAGCACCACTGCACTACCCTAAACCCTAAAACACTACCCCCAGCATGACCCCTACACTGCCCGAACACCACTGCACTGCCCTAAACCCTGAAACACCAGCCCCTGCACGACCCCCTACACTGCCTGAACACCACTGCCCTAACCTAAACCCTGAAACACCAACCCTAGCATGACCCCCTACACTGCCCGAACACCACTGCACTCCCCTAAACCCTGAAACACCACCCCCTTCACGACCCCCTACACTGCCCGATCACCACTGCACTGCCCTAAACCCTGAAACACCACCCCCAGCACGCCCCCTACACTGCCCGAACACCACTGCACTACCCTAAACCCTGAAACACTACCCCCAGCAAGACCTCCTACACTGCCCGAACACCACTGCACTGCCCTAAACCCTGAAACATCACCCCCAGCAAGACCCCCTACACTGCCCGAACACCACTGCCCTAAACCCTGAAACACCACCCCCAGCATGACCCCCTACACTGCCCGAACACCACTGCAATGCACTGCCCTAAACCCTGAAACACCACCCCCAGCACGACCCCTACACTGCCCAAACACCACTGCACTGCCCTAAACCCTGAAACACCACCCCTGCACGACCCCCTACACTGCCCGAACACTACTGCACTGCCCTAAACCCTGAAACACCATCCCCAGCACGACCCCCTACACTGCACTGAACACCACTGCACTGCCCTAAACCCTGAAACACTACCCCCAGCAAGACCCCCTACACTGCCCGAACACCACTGCACTAAACCCTGAAACATCACCCCCAGCAAGACCCCCTACACTGCCCGAACACAACTGCCCTAAACCCTGAAACACCACCTCCAGCAAGACCCCCTACACTGCCCGAACACCACTGCACTGCCCTAAACCCTGAAACACCAGCCCCAGCACGACCCCTACACTGCCCGAACACCCCTGCACTGCCCTAAACCCTGAAACACCACCCCCTGCATGACCCCCTACACTGCCCGAACACCACTGCACTGCCCTAAACCCTGAAACACCACCCCCAGCACGACCCCCTACACTGCCCGAACACCACTGCACTGCCCTAAACCCTGAAACACCACCCCCTGCACGATCCCCTACACTGCCCGAACACTACTGCACTGCCCTAAACCCTGAAACACCACCCCCAGCACGACCCCCTACACTGCACGAACACCACTGCACTGCCCTAAACCCTAAACACTACCCCCAGCAAGACCCCCTACACTGCCCGAACACCACTGCACTGCCCTAAACCCTGAAACATCACCCCCAGCAAGACCCCCTACACTGCCCGAACACCACTGCCCTAAACCCTGAAACACCACCCCCAGCAAGACCCCTTACACTGCCCGAACACCACTGCACTGCCCTAAACCCTGAAACACCACCCCCAGCATGACCCCCTACACTGCCCGAACACCACTGCACTGCCCTAAACCCTGAAACACCACCCCCAGCACGACCCCTACACTGCCCGAACACCACTGCACTGCCCTAAACCATGAAACACCAGCCCCAGCACGATCCCCTACACTGCCCGAACACCACTGCACTGCCCTAAACCCTGAAACACCACCCCCAGCACGACCCCCTACACTGCCCGAACACCACTGCACTGCCCTAAACCCTGAAACACCAGCCCCAGCACAACCCCGTACACTGCCCGAACACCACTGCACTGCCCTAAACCCTGAAACAGCAGCCCCAGCACGACCCCCTACACTGCCCGAACACCACTGTACTACCCTAAACCCTGAAACACCAGCCCCAGCACGACCCCCTACACTGCCAGAACACCACTGCACTGCCATAAACCCTGAAACGCCAGCCCCAGCAAGACCCCCTATACTGCCCGAACACCACTGCACTGCCCTAAACCCTGAAACAGCAGCCCCAGCACGACCCCCTACACTGCCCGAACACCACTGCACTACCCTAAACCCTCAAACACCAGCCCCAGCACGACCCCCTACACTGCCAGAACACCACTGCACTGCCCTAAACCCTGAAATGCCAGCCCCAGCAAGACCCCCTACACTGCCCGAACACCACTGCACTGCCCTAAACCCTGAAACACCAGCCCCAGCACGACCCCCTACACTGCCAGAACACCACTGCACTGCCCTAAACCCTGAAATGCCAGCCCCAGCAAGACCCCCTACACTGCCCGAACACCACTGCACTGCCCTAAACCCTGAAACGCCACCCCCAGCACGACCCCTACACTGCCCGAACACCACTGCACTGCCCTAAACCCTGAAACACCACCCCCTGCACGACCCCCTACACTGCCCGAACACAACTGCACTGCCCTAAACCCTGAAACACCACCCCTCAGCACGACACCCTACACTGCCCGAACACCACTGCACTGCCCTAAACCCTGAAACACCACCCCCAGCACGACCCCCTACACTGCCCGAACACCACTGCACTGCCCTAAACCCTGAAACACCACCCCCTGCACGACCTCCTACACTGCCGGAACACCACTGCACTGCCCTAAACCCTGAAACACCACGCCCAGCACGACCCCCTACACTGCCCGAACACCACTGCACTGCCCTAAACCCTGAAACATCAACCCCAGCAAGACCCCCTACACTGCCTGAACACCACTGCCCTAAACCCTGAAACACCACCCCCTACACTGCACGAACACCACTGCACTGCCCTAAACCCTGAAACACCACCTCCAGCAAAACCCCCTACACTGCCTGAACACCATTGCTCTGCCCTAAATCCTGAAACACTAGCCCCAGCACGACCCCTACACTGCCCGAACACCACTGCACTGCCCTAAACCCTGAAACACCACCCCCAGCACGACCCCCTACACTGCCCGAACACCACTGCACTGCCCTAAACCCTGAAACACCAGCCCCAGCAAGACCCCCTACACTGCCCGAACACCACTGCACTGCCCTAGACTCTGGAACACCAGCCCCAGCAAGACCCCCTACACTGCCCGAACACCACTGCACTGCCCTAAACCCTGAAACACCAACCCCAGCACGACCCCCTACACTGCCTGAACACCACTGTACTGCCCTAAACCCTGAAACACCAGCCCCAGCACGACCCCCTACACTGCCCGAACACCACTGCACTGCCCTAAACCCTGAAACACCAGCCCCTGCATGACCCCCTACACTGCCCGAACACCACTGCACTGCCCTAAACCCTGAAACACCACCCCCTGCACCACCCCCTACACTGCCCGAACACCACTGCACTGCCCTAAACCCTGAAACACCACCCCCTGCACCACCCCTACACTGCCCGAACACCACTGCACTGCCCTAAACCCTGAAACACCACCCCCAGCACGACCCCCTTTACTGCTCGAACTCCACTGCCTGCCCAAACCCTGAAACACCACCCCCTGCACAACCCCTACACTGCCCAAACACCACTGCCCTAAACCCTGAAACACCACCCCCTGCACGACCCCTACACTGCCCGAACACCACTGCACTGCCCTAAACCCTGAAACACCACCCCTACACTGCCCGAACACCACTGCACTGCCCTAGACCCTGAAACACCACCCCCAGCACGACCCCCTACACTGCCCGAACACCACTGCACTGCCCTAAACCCTAAAACACCACCCCCAGCATTACCCCTATACTGCCCAAACACCACTGCACTGCCCTAAACCCTAGAACACTACCCCCAGCATGACCCCCTACACTACCCGAACACCACTGCACTACCCTAAACCCTAAAATACTACCCCCAGCACAACCCCCTACACTACCCGAACACGACTGCACTGCCCTAAACCCTCAAACACTCCCCCAGCATGACCCCCTACACTACCCGAACACCACTGCACTGCCCTAAACCCTAAAACACTCCCCCAGCACGACCCCCTACACTACCCGAACACCACTGCACTGCCCTAAACCTAAAACACTTCCCCAGCACGACCCCCTACACTACCCAAACACCACTGCACTGCCCTAAACCCTAAAACACTACCCCCGCATGACCCCCTACACTACCCAAACACCAATGCACTACCCTAATCCCTAAAACACTACCCCTGCATGACCCCCTACACTACCCTAAACCCTAAAACACTACCCCCGCACGACTCCCTACACTACCCAAAGACCACTGCACTACCCTAAACCCTAAAACACGACCTCCTACACTACACAAACACCACTGCACTACCCTAAACCCTAAAACACTGCCCCCTACACTACACAAACACCACTGCACTACCCTAAACCCTAAAAAACTACCCCCAGCACGAACCACTACACTACCCAAACACCACTGCACTACCCTAAACCCTAAAAAACTACCCCCAGCAGTACCCCTACACTACCCAAACACCACTGCACTACCCTAAACCCTAAAACACTACCCCCAGCAGTACCCCCTACATTACCCAAATACCACTGCACTACCCTAAATCACTACCCCCAGCACGACCCCTACACTACCCAAACACCACTGCACTACCCTAAAACACTACCCCCAGCACGACCCCTACACTACCCAAACACCACTGCACTACCCTAAACCCTAAAACACTCCCCCAGCACGACTCCCTACACTACCCAAACACCACTGCACTACCCTAAACCCTAAATCTACCCCCAGCATGACCCCCTACACTACACAAACACCACTGCACTACCCTAAACCCTAAAACACTACCCCCAGCATGACCCTCTTCACTACCTAAACACAACTGCACAATTTGTTACAGGCGTTGCAACGCAGGCCTGTGGTGCTTACTGGAAGTACCTAGTGGGCTAGTTGGGCCCCAGGGACCCTCAGGATTCAAGGTGACCTAATCCCCCAACTTAAAACGCACCACGGGGCGCGTTTGCACAGTGGTGAAGGGAGGGGGCGGGGCCTCAGGTGACATGTGCGCAAACACGCCCTGTGGTGCGTTTTAAGTTGGGGAATTAATTCCCTTTGAATCCTGAGGGACCCTGGGGGCCAACTAGCCCACCAGGTACCTTCAGTAAGCACAACAGAGTTGCGTTGCAGAGAGGTGAAAAAAGGTGCGTGGCCTCGTAACGCCTCTCTGCAACTCAGCTCTGTGGTCCTAACTGTATGTACCTGGGGGGCTAGTTGGGCCCCAGGGACCCTCAGAATTCAAGGGACTTAATCCCGCAACTTAAAACGCGCCACGGGGTGCGTTTGCACACATGTCACCTCAGGCCCCCTCCCTTCACCACTGTGCAAACGCGCCCTGTAGCGCGTTTTAAGAGGTAGTTTTAATCCCCCTGCCCTATTATGTACTAGGGACTTGCAGAGGAGGTCATGCTAATCACAGGGATACCCCAACGCATAGTGTTCCCTAGTGTATGTAGGTGTTTTCACTGTATTCTAAGTGTTTTTTAGCATAGCACTGGCTCTGGTTAGTCAGAGTCAGTTACTACCAGTACCCGTCTAAAAAAGTTGTGGGCACAGGATGATTTTGCAACAAGGCCTCTTTCTGCTCCTCTGTTGGTTCTTTCTGCACATCTTTTGCTTCTTTCTGTGCGTTTTTCTTCTTTCTTCACATGTCCTACCTCTGTAGGCATAGTTAGAAACTAGCATTTAAAAAAACCTTTGAAATTCACTTAAAAAATCATAGGTTTCAGGCACGTTATAGTTAGAAATTAGCATTTAAAAAACCTTTGAAATTCACTGAAAAAACCATAGGTTTCAGACACGTTATAGTTAGAAATTAGCATTTAAAAAACCTTTGAAATTCACTGAAAAAACCATAGGTTTTAGGGACAGTTATAGTTAGTTGGACATTTCACTCGTACAAAACCATAGAAATTCCCCCGTTATAGTTAGTTCAGCTAACTATAACTCGCGCCCCGCAATGCACTGCTGATGACGTCACATATTACATCACTCATGACATGGTCAGTGACATCACTGATGACATCACTGATGACATCTCAAATGACATCACTGATGACATCATCCATGTGATAATTTCATGCATCTTCTCACACCCTAATATAACTTTTGATACACCCACTCTAAATTACAGACTGCCATTCTCAAAACCATAGACACTCCAACACCAAAAACTACATACCCACTCACTGATTCTTAGGTCTACACACACATCCACTCACTCACCCGTACAGTCACTCATACTTAGTCACTCAGTACAGGACTATCATATGCACTCATACACCTATATAAACACTCACAAACCGCCACTCATCCATAGAGGTACTCACACACCTAGTCAGTCATGCAAAAAACTTAATCACACACCCATTTACTCACCTATACAGTTATACACACACCAGCTCACTTACTCATACAAATACTAGCACATTCTTACGCTCTTATACAATCACTGATACAAGTACACACTCATCCATACAGCCACTCTCACAATCACACACTCTCACTTATAGCCATTTATATACTCCAACACACATATATACTGCCTTGCACATATGTAGTTACTCACACATGTACCACTGAGATATACATTCAATCACTAACACACCCATACACACACTCACCCACCCATACAGTCCATCACAGATGCACTCTTGAAACCATGCACCCAGTGAATCACCAACTCACACATCTATGCACAGAGTCACACACACCCCACCCACACAAACACTCAGGCACCCATACAGATACTCAGACAATCAATCAATAACCCATGTAGACACTCATGTAGCTATTCAGAAAGCCATGCAGCCGCTTACAAACCAACAGACAGACGGATACAGACATTCACACAGTTTAGTCACTAACCCATGCATTCAGTAAGATACATTTAATCACTCACTTGTAGAGTCAGTCACTCACGTACTAAATCATCCATTCAGACACTTATACACCCACTCATTCTTCAATACGCCTTTCCCTAAATATATTAAACATATTTAAACTTTACAGAAACACACAGTCACTGGATGATGTCATCAGTGATGTCATTTGAGATGTCATCAGTGATGTCATCAGTGATGTCACTGACCATGTCATGAGTGATGTAATATGTGACGTCATCAGCAGTGCATTGCGGGGCGCGAGTTATAGTTAGCTGAACTAACTATAACGGGGGAATTTCTATGGTTTTGTATGAGTGAAATGTCCAACTAACTGTAACTGTCCCTAAAACCTATGGTTTTTCAGTGAATATATATATATATATATATCAATGGAATTCCTGCCCTGCCAAATCCTTGACAGCACCACCAGGCACGGACCTCTTCACAACCTCCAAGGAAATCCAAACAACTCCAATGTTGCGGTGAGTAGTGCAAAAATGAATTTATCCAATTACATCCATAGCTGATCGAGCATAGTGCCCGCCATGACACATTTCGCTCGCAAACGCGAGCTTGATCACATGACGCGCTTAGAGGTAGGGAACAATAAATACAAAAGTGCGCACTAATGACTCTAAAGAATAGAATGTCATGCTGATGAAACTAAAAAACAGACTGTTAAAATCACAATGCATCTGATACATCACTGATTAAGATCAGTTAAAATTCACGATGTGCAAAATGGAGAGACATTTAAAAAGATTAAATTGCCAATGTGACTTTAAAAATTACAAAAAATAATGATCAAGAAATATGCATTGTGCGAAAATAAACCAACCAGAAGATTAAAAAGGCTCAAATGTAATCAGTAATGGTAAAAAACGACATTGTCAGAAATAAATGACAAAAATTGTCAGTTTAAAAAGACATGCAAATTTCACAGACATATACCTGTATAATATAATGGAGACAAACTTACTGCTGACAACTACAATTAAAGTGCTAGTACCTAATCACAGTAAAGATAGACTAATGCTATCGGTAAGTCCCTTCTTTAAATACCAATTAATGTCAAGACATATGTCTGTCAGAACGCAAAAGAATGGAACTAATTGTGAACAACTGTAATAAAGTGCTAGTGCATGATGCCATTTATACTCCCAGTACTAAATTAGGTAATGCTACTGTCTGAGCCTAATTGTTACATATCCAGTTGTACTGTACTGACCAATCGTGTGACTTTGAAATGTCAGCATAGACTGAGAACATCAAGACATCAATGCATATAATCAACATAATTTGTACAAAGAGTCATTATGAACAAGTAAAGTTCATTAAAAGTCATGTCTGGCCTAAAATCTTAATTCTCCACAAAAAACAGTCTGTGATTATGTAAAGTGCTGTGCAATGTGCAAAACCAGTGAATAAATCACAGAAAAGTGCTTGTGCAAAGGGATATATCTATATAATATATACAGAACATAGCAGCAAGTACTCATTGTCCAAGCCTGAATAATGCTAAAGTGCAAATGCCAGTGGTAATAAAAACAGAAATAGACATGATTTTCATTGTAAATCTATGAAATAGAAATCATAAAATACATAGCAGCCAACAATCAAAGTGTAGTGAGACATGGTTTTCATTGTAAATCTGTGAAATAGATATAATAAAATACAGAGCAGCCAACAATAAATGCGTAGTGAGAACTTCCTATTCCAGAGATAGAATTTCTTGTTAAAGGAAGTTATGCATGTCTTCACTATTATTAAGGCCATTAGGCATCTTCGTATCGAGTGACAAGATGAAGTATGTTTCAAGTTGGTGGAGGCTTTTCTCGCGGTTCCCACCCCGTCCGGTAATGGGAACAGCCCCCAATACTGTATATTCCAAATCCTTCAATTTATTGTTGTGAACCAACTTGAAATGTCTGGCCACTGGATAATTTGGGTCGGAATTAACAATCACCCTCACATGTTGCAAAATGCGCTTGTGTACATGGAGCTTCGTGCTACCTATATAATCCAAACCACAGGTACAGCGTAGCTTATAGACAGCGAACTCTGTGCGGCATGTTAAATGTTCTTTAATAGGAATCTTTTTATCACCAAATGCCGTCTGATACTCTGTTGCATTGGTCGCGAAAGTGCATGCACGGCACGAGTTACATTTGAAAAATCCTTTTCTAGCTAGCCATGTACTTTTAGGTGTTATTTCAGGACTGGATTTTACAAGGGCATCCCTCATAGAAGGTGCCCTCCTGAATGTAATGGCTGGCAATGATGGTAATATCGATTTCAATGTTATATCTGTCAGCACTATTGGCCATTGGGAGTAGATTATTTTGCGGATTTTGCCCTCCTGTTGACTATAGGTAGTGATCAGTCTGATGTTGCTTTTATCATTCTCAATCTCATCAGTGAGGGAGACCGAAGCTGTAACATGGTCTTTTTTAGGAATCAACAATTCCTCCCTTGTAAGTGTGTTGGCTTTATCCAAAGCCTGAACTAACAAAGATTTTTTATAGCCTCGATTTAAAAACGTAGAAGTGCTTCCTGCTGACATTTATCACAATCAATTTTCTCACTACAAATACGGCGAATTCTCACGAATTCACCGTATGGTATGCTACGAATAGTGTGGCGGGGATGCGCGCTCTCTGCATGCAAAATTGAATTTCCCGCAGTTGGCTTGCGGTGCAGCTTTGTATGTAGCCTGCCCTCACTAACATAGAACAGAACATCTAAAAATTCAACACTGGAGTCATCAATATTTGCTGTGAATTTAAGATTTTGTACATTAGAGTTGATAGATTTAACAAATTCAATCGCTGCGTCTCTACTCCCTTTCCAAATTAAACATACATCATTGATGTAGCGCCAATAAAATTTGGCATGATTTGTCCACTCCATCAAATGTTTAGTCCTGAGGACAAGCTCCTCCCACCAGCCAACATGGAGACATGAATAGGTAGGGGAGAAGCATGCCCCCATGGCGACACCTCTGAGCTGTTGGTAAGCTTCCTGATTAAATAAAAAGTAGTTGTTGTACAGGCAGAGCTCTATCATAGCTAACAATATACAATTGTGTTCTTTCATACCAATGTCTCTGTTTGCTAGGTAGTGCCTAACCGCAGCCAAACCGTCTACATGGCTGATACTCGTGTATAAGGATTCGATATCCATAACCACTACCAGAAATTCTGGCTGCCAAAATTCATCTTTGATTTTACTCAAAAAGTCAGAGGTGTCCTTCACATATGATGGTAAGGTGATAACATGGGGCTGAAGGAAGTAGTCCACGTATTTTGAGACCTTTTCCAGCATACTATTTCGGGCCGAAATAATAGGCCTACCTGGAATCGGAACTAATTTCTTATGTACTTTCGGGAGGAAATACAGGATTGGAATAACTGGATGATCAACTTTGAGAAAATTAAGTTCATCTTTTGTTAGAAGGCCCTGTCTCTTCCATTGAAATAGACATTTTACCACTTTCTCCTGAACCAGTCGTTTCTCTTGCTTAGAAGATTTTTTATAACAAAAGGCATCCTACAGATGACGATTGGCTTCTGTCAAGTATTGATCTTTCGGCCATAATACGACATTGCCGCCTTTATCAGATTTGTTTACAATAATGTCGTGGTTTTTCTTCAATTTGTTCATCAGGGCGTGGTATTGGGCATTTTTGAAATTCCTGCGATATTGACTTGTGTGTAGAGTGTTGTTGAGACATTTGAGTTCATCCACAACCCTTTCACTGAAAATATCCACTGCGTCTCTAGGCATTAGTGGTAGAAAGGTCGAGGAAGGGCGGAAAGGGCTAACAGCGGCTTGATTAGTGTTGATATCCATGTTGATCATAGTTTGCTGGGTGGATTCAAATTAGTATTGTATATATATATATATATATATATATATACCCAAACCCTCGTCGGTAACTTTGTTTCAAAACAGAAAAACGAGCGTGGACCCAGCTATTGTGCTAGCAAGTTTCTTTATTGCCACCAATTCAGTCCGCCTTGACGCGTTTCGGCCGGTTCACGGCCTTGATCACATGACATGTATATGCACGCAAAAACAAACGCGTCATCCTGCCATCCAAATCTTTCAAATAAACTCAAACAACAGCAACAAGTGGAGTCCGTGTTCACGTTTGTTTAACTGCATTAGAGTTTTCATGCGGGGGCAGTATGTTACGCTTAGTATACAAGAATTAACTTTGTCAATAAGTGTACCATGTGACAAGCCGCAAGGAAACAAGAATGTAATTTATACTTGTCAATGCATACAATTGAAGGTTTATCTCTCTGTTTCCCACATTACAAGATGGCCGAATTTATGGCATGATTATCTGTATTTCCGGTTTTGACCGCGGGAGTCTGTTTTCTATGTTTTTTTCTGTACATATGACTTTGTTTGTGCACGGCTTACCTACGTGTGAGCAAGGCTGCAGGTCAGCCGAAACGCGTTACGAGGAGCCAGTAAACTTACCTGAGCATCATTTCTTTGTCGTGTGTTGTGTCCTGAGAGTGCGTTATCTCCCTACGGGGTGGAACATTTGGAAATTTGCATACCGATCTGCTTTGTCGCACCACCTTCCAAGGGTCCGTGGTCTGGGAAGGAGCTTGTGAAACTATGGATATATATATATATATATATATATATATATATATATATATATATATATATATATATATATATATATATATATAACACACACAAGGATTGCCCTCTCGAAAGCGCCTCACACAGGCAGGTAACTTTTCCATGTTTAAAGGCAGAGAGCTGCAGAACAGGTACAGGGCACTTCAGCATATCATCTAAGCCGACGCGTTTCGTGCTCCCATCGCACTTTATCACAGGCTTTCTTCTTCAACAACGTGAAGCCAAACAAGCACCACTTATATTCAAAAGTACCCGCCCCAGTGGGCGTTGGCAGTCGCACTGCCTGCTGGTCTTTGTAGTGCTCCCACGTATTGCTGCAGTGAGCTGCTTAAACGTTGCACAATCAAAAGTTCCTTAAAATATCCCAGTGGGCTGTGAAGATGTCCTGTTAACACTGGGCTGCACCGTAGAACTCTCTCCCCATGCCTCCTGTTCAAACACTGCTGACCACCGGTTGGTGTCAGCATTGAACCGCTTCCATGCGGCGGGGCTGCTTTCACGGCCGGGCTGACCGTATTACATCAAACACACAAGGATTGCCCTCTCGAAAGCGCCTCACACAGGCAGGTAACTTTTCCATGTTTAATGGCAGAGAGCTGCAGAACAGGTACAGGGCACTTCAGCATATCATCTAAGCCGACGCGTTTCGTGCTCCCATCGCACTTTATCACAGGCTTTCTTCTTCAACAACGTGAAGCCAAACAAGCACCACTTATATTCAAAAGTACCCGCCCCAGTGGGCGTTGGCAGTCGCACTGCCTGCTGGTCTTTGTAGTGCTCCCACGTATTGCTGCAGTGAGCTGCTTAAACGTTGCACAATCAAAAGTTCCTTAAAATACCCCAGTGGGCTGTGAAGATGTCCTGTTAACACTGGGCTGCACCGTAGAACTCTCTCCCCATGCCTCCTGTTCAAACACTGCTGACCACCGGTTGGTGTCAGCATTGAACCGCTTCCATGCGGCGGGGCTGCTTTCACGGCCGGGCTGACCGTATTACATCAAACACACAAGGATTGCCCTCTCGAAAGCGCCTCACACAGGCAGGTAACTTTTCCATGTTTAATGGCAGAGAGCTGCAGAACAGGTACAGGGCACTTCAGCATATCATCTAAGGCGACGCGTTTCGTGCTCCCATCGCACTTTATCACAGGCTTTCTTCTTCAACAACGTGAAGCCAAACAAGCACCACTTATATTCAAAAGTACCCGCCCCAGTGGGCGTTGGCAATCGCACTGCCTGCTGGTCTTTGTAGTGCTCCCATGTATTGCTGCAGTGAGCTGCTTAAACGTTGCACAATCAAAAGTTCCTTAAAATACCCCAGTGGGCTGTGAAGATGTCCTGTTAACACTGGGCTGCACCGTAGAACTCTCTCCCCATGCCTCCTGTTCAAACACTGCTGACCACCGGTTGGTGTCAGCATTGAACGGCTTCCATGCGGCGGGGCTGCTTTCACGGCCGGGCTGACCGTATTACATCAAACACACAAGGATTGCCCTCTCGAAAGCGCCTCACACAGGCAGGTAACTTTTCCATGTTTAATGGCAGAGAGCTGCAGAACAGCTGCAGGCGGGTACTTTTGAATATAAGTGGTGCTTGTTTGGCTTCACGTTGTTGAAGAAGAAAGCCTGTGATAAAGTGCGATGGGAGCACGAAACGCGTCGGCTTAGATGATATGCTGAAGTGCCCTGTACCTGTTCTGCAGCTCTCTGCCATTAAACATGGAAAAGTTACCTGCCTGTGTGAGGCGCTTTCGAGTGGGCAATCCTTGTGTGTTTGATGTAATACGGTCAGCCCGGCCGTGAAAGCAGCTCCGCCGCATGGAAGCGGTTCAATGCTGACACCAACCGGTGGTCAGCAGTGTTTGAACAGGAGGCATGGGGAGAGAGTTCTACGGTGCAGCCCAGTGTTAACAGGACATCTTCACAGCCCACTGGGGTATTTTAAGGAACTTTTGATTGTGCAACGTTTAAGCAGCTCACTGCAGCAATACGTGGGAGCACTACAAAGACCAGCAGGCAGTGCGACTGCCAACGCCCACTGGGGCGGGTACTTTTGAATATAAGTGGTGCTTGTTTGGCTTCACGTTGTTGAAGAAGAAAGCCTGTGATAAAGTGCGATGGGAGCACGAAACGCGTCGGCTTAGATGATATGCTGAAGTGCCCTGTACCTGTTCTGCAGCTCTCTGC
Source organism: Calotriton arnoldi (assembly GCA_963921515.1). Taxonomy (NCBI): domain Eukaryota; kingdom Metazoa; phylum Chordata; class Amphibia; order Caudata; family Salamandridae; genus Calotriton; species Calotriton arnoldi. Next base: position 1,392,089 of record CAWUFW010004590.1, on the reverse strand, counting down.
CATTAAACATGGAAAAGTTACCTGCCTGTGTGAGGCGCTTTTGAGTGGGCAATCCTTGTGTGTTTGATGTAATACGGTCAGCCCGGCCGTGAAAGCAGCCCCGCCGCATGGAAGCGGTTCAATGCTGACACCAACCGGTGGTCAGCAGTGTTTGAACAGGAGGCATGGGGAGAGAGTTCTACGGTGCAGCCCAGTGTTAACAGGACATCTTCACAGCCCACTGGGGTATTTTAAGGAACTTTTGATTGTGCAACGTTTAAGCAGCTCACTGCAGCAATACGTGGGAGCACTACAAAGACCAGCAGGCAGTGCGACTGCCAACGCCCACTGGGGCGGGTACTTTTGAATATAAGTGGTGCTTGTTTGGCTTCACGTTGTTGAAGAAGAAAGCCTGTGATAAAGTGCGATGGGAGCACGAAACGCGTCGGCTTAGATGATATGCTGAAGTGCCCTGTACCTGTTCTGCAGCTCTCTGCCATTAAACATGGAAAAGTTACCTGCCTGTGTGAGGCGCTTCGAGTGGGCAATCCTTGTGTGTTTGATGTAATACGGTCAGCCCGGCCGTGAAAGCAGCCCCGCCGCATGGAAGCGGTTCAATGCTGACACCAACCGGTGGTCAGCAGTGTTTGAACAGGAGGCATGGGGAGAGAGTTCTACGGTGCAGCCCAGTGTTAACAGGACATCTTCACAGCCCACTGGGGTATTTTAAGGAACTTTTGATTGTGCAACGTTTAAGCAGCTCACTGCAGCAATACGTGGGAGCACTACAAAGACCAGCAGGCAGTGCGACTGCCAACGCCCACTGGGGCGGGTACTTTTGAATATAAGTGGTGCTTGTTTGGCTTCACGTTGTTGAAGAAGAAAGCCTGTGATAAAGTGCGATGGGAGCACGAAACGCGTCGGCTTAGATGATATGCTGAAGTGCCCTGTACCTGTTCTGCAGCTCTCTGCCATTAAACATGGAAAAGTTACCTGCCTGTGTGAGGCGCTTCGAGTGGGCAATCCTTGTGTGTTTGATGTAATACGGTCAGCCCGGCCGTGAAAGCAGCCCCGCCGCATGGAAGCGGTTCAATGCTGACACCAACCGGTGGTCAGCAGTGTTTGAACAGGAGGCATGGGGAGAGAGTTCTACGGTGCAGCCCAGTGTTAACAGGACATCTTCACAGCCCACTGGGGTATTTTAAGGAACTTTTGATTGTGCAACGTTTAAGCAGCTCACTGCAGCAATACGTGGGAGCACTACAAAGACCAGCAGGCAGTGCGACTGCCAACGCCCACTGGGGCGGGTACTTTTGAATATAAGTGGTGCTTGTTTGGCTTCACGTTGTTGAAGAAGAAAGCCTGTGATAAAGTGCGATGGGAGCACGAAACGCGTCGGCTTAGATGATATGCTGAAGTGCCCTGTACCTGTTCTGCAGCTCTCTGCCATTAAACATGGAAAAGTTACCTGCCTGTGTGAGGCGCTTTCGAGTGGGCAATCCTTGTGTGTTTGATGTAATACGGTCAGCCCGGCCGTGAAGGCAGCCCCGCCGCATGGAAGCGGTTCAATGCTGACACCAACCGGTGGTCAGCAGTGTTTGAACAGGAGGCATGGGGAGAGAGTTCTACGGTGCAGCCCAGTGTTAACAGGACATCTTCACAGCCCACTGGGGTATTTTAAGGAACTTTTGATTGTGCAACGTTTAAGCAGCTCACTGCAGCAATACGTGGGAGCACTACAAAGACCAGCAGGCAGTGCGACTGCCAACGCCCACTGGGGCGGGTACTTTTGAATATAAGTGGTGCTTGTTTGGCTTCACGTTGTTGAAGAAGAAAGCCTGTGATAAAGTGCGATGGGAGCACGAAACGCGTCGGCTTAGATGATATGCTGAAGTGCCCTGTACCTGTTCTGCAGCTCTCTGCCATTAAACATGGAAAAGTTACCTGCCTGTGTGAGGCGCTTTTGAGTGGGCAATCCTTGTGTGTTTGATGTAATACGGTCAGCCCGGCCGTGAAAGCAGCCCCGCCGCATGGAAGCGGTTCAATGCTGACACCAACCGGTGGTCAGCAGTGTTTGAACAGGAGGCATGGGGAGAGAGTTCTACGGTGCAGCCCAGTGTTAACAGGACATCTTCACAGCCCACTGGGGTATTTTAAGGAACTTTTGATTGTGCAACGTTTAAGCAGCTCACTGCAGCAATACGTGGGAGCACTACAAAGACCAGCAGGCAGTGCGACTCCCAACGCCCACTGGGGCGGGTACTTTTGAATATAAGTGGTGCTTGTTTGGCTTCAAGTTGTTGAAGTAGAAAGCCTGTGATAAAGTGCGATGGGAGCACGAAACGCGTCGGCTTAGATGATATGCTGAAGTGCCCTGTACCTGTTCTGCAGCTCTCTGCCATTAAACATGGAAAAGTTACCTGCCTGTGTGAGTCGCTTTCGAGTGGGCAATCCTTGTGTGTTTGATGTAATACGGTCAGCTCGGCCGTGAAAGCAGCCCCGCCGCATGGAAGCGGTTCAATGCTGACACCAACCGGTGGTCAGCAGTGTTTGAACAGGAGGCATGGGGAGAGAGTTCTACGGTGCAGCCCAGTGTTAACAGGACATCTTCACAGCCCACTGGGGTATTTTAAGGAACTTTTGATTGTGCAACGTTTAAGCAGCTCACTGCAGCAATACGTGGGAGCACTACAAAGACCAGCAGGCAGTGCGACTGCCAACGCCCACTGGGGCGGGTACTTTTGAATATAAGTGGTGCTTGTTTGGCTTCACGTTGTTGAAGAAGAAAGCCTGTGATAAAGTGCGATGGGAGCACGAAACGCATCGGCTTAGATGATATTCTGAAGTGCCCTGTACCTGTTCTGCAGCTCTCTGCCATTAAACATGGAAAAGTTACCTGCCTGTGTGAGGCGCTTTCGAGTGGGCAATCCTTGTGTGTTTGATGTAATACGGTCCAGCCCGGCCGTGAAAGCAGCCCCGCCGCATGGAAGCGGTTCAATGCTGACACCAACCGGTGGTCAGCAGTGTTTGAACAGGAGGCATGGGGAGAGAGTTCTACGGTGCAGCCCAGTGTTAACAGGACATCTTCACAGCCCACTGGGGTATTTTAAGGAACTTTTGATTGTGCAACGTTTAAGCAGCTCACTGCAGCAATACGTGGGAGCACTACAAAGACCAGCAGGCAGTGCGACTGCCAACGCCCACTGGGGCGGGTACTTTTGAATATAAGTGGTGCTTGTTTGGCTTCACGTTGTTGAAGAAGAAAGCCTGTGATAAAGTGCGATGGGAGCACGAAACGCGTCGGCTTAGATGATATGCTGAAGTGCCCTGTACCTGTTCTGCAGCTCTCTGCCATTAAACATGGAAAAGTTACCTGCCTGTGTGAGGCGCTTTCGAGTGGGCAATCCTTGTGTGTTTGATGTAATACGGTCTGCCCGGCCGTGAAAGCAGCCCCGCCGCATGGAAGCGGTTCAATGCTGACACCAACCGGTGGTCAGCAGTGTTTGAACAGGAGGCATGGGGAGAGAGTTCTACGGTGCAGCCCAGTGTTAACAGGACATCTTCACAGCCCACTGGGGTATTTTAAGGAACTTTTGATTGTGCAACGTTTAAGCAGCTCACTGCAGCAATACGTGGGAGCACTACAAAGACCAGCAGGCAGTGCGACTGCCAACGCCCACTGGGGCGGGTACTTTTGAATATAAGTGGTGCTTGTTTGGCTTCACGTTGTTGAAGAAGAAAGCCTGTGATAAAGTGCGATGGGAGCACGAAACGCGTTGGCTTAGATGATATGCTGAAGTGCCCTGTACCTGTTCTGCAGCTCTCTGCCATTAAACATGGAAAAGTTACCTGCCTGTGTGAGGCGCTTTCGAGTGGGCAATCCTTGTGTGTTTGATGTAATACGGTCCGCCCGGCCGTGAAAGCAGCCCCGCCGCATGGAAGCGGTTCAATGCTGACACCAACCGGTGGTCAGCAGTGTTTGAACAGGAGGCATGGGGAGAGAGTTCTACGGTGCAGCCCAGTGTTAACAGGACATCTTCACAGCCCACTGGGGTATTTTAAGGAACGTTTGATTGTGCAACGTTTAAGCAGCTCACTGCAGCAATACGTGGGAGCACTACAAAGACCAGCAGGCAGTGCGACTGCCAACGCCCACTGGGGCGAGTACTTTTGAATATAAGTGGTGCTTGTTTGGCTTCACGTTGTTGAAGAAGAAAGCCTGTGATAAAGTGCGATGGGAGCACGAAACGCGTCGGCTTAGATGATATGCTGAAGTGCCCTGTACCTGTTCTGCAGCTCTCTGCCATTAAACATGGAAAAGTTACCTGCCTGTGTGAGGCGCTTTCGAGTGGGCAATCCTTGTGTGTTTGATGTAATACGGTCAGCCCGGCCGTGAAAGCAGCCCCGCCGCATGGAAGCGGTTCAATGCTGACACCAACCGGTGGTCAGCAGTGTTTGAACAGGAGGCATGGGGAGAGAGTTCTACGGTGCACCCCAGTGTTAACAGGACATCTTCACAGCCCACTGGGGTATTTTAAGGAACTTTTGATTGTGCAACGTTTAAGCAGCTCACTGCAGCAATACGTGGGAGCACTACAAAGACCAGCAGGCAGTGCGACTGCCAACGCCCACTGGGGCAGGTACTTTTGAATATAAGTGGTGCTTGTTTGGCTTCACGTTGTTGAAGAAGAAAGCCTGTGATAAAGTGCGATGGGAGCACGAAACGCGTCGGCTTAGATGATATGCTGAAGTGCCCTGTACCTGTTCTGCAGCTCTCTGCCATTAAACATGGAAAAGTTACCTGCCTGTGTGAGGCGCTTTCGAGTGGGCAATCCTTGTGTGTTTGATGTAATACGGTCAGCCCGGCCGTGAAAGCAGCCCCGCCGCATGGAAGCGGTTCAATGCTGACACCAACCGGTGGTCAGCAGTGTTTGAACAGGAGGCATGGGGAGAGAGTTCTACGGTGCAGCCCAGTGTTAACAGGACATCTTCACAGCCCACTGGGGTATTTTAAGGAACTTTTGATTGTGCAACGTTTAAGCAGCTCACTGCAGCAATACGTGGGAGCACTACAAAGACCAGCAGGCAGTGCGACTGCCAACGCCCACTGGGGCGGGTACTTTTGAATATAAGTGGTGCTTGTTTGGCTTCACGTTGTTGAAGAAGAAAGCCTGTGATACAGTGCGATGGGAGCACGAAACGCGTCGGCTTAGATGATATGCTGAAGTGCCCTGTACCTGTTCTGCAGCTCTCTGCCATTAAACATGGAAAAGTTACCTGCCTGTGTGAGGCGCTTTCGAGTGGGCAATCCTTGTGTGTTTGATATATATATATATATATATAAATATATATATATATTTATATACATATATATATGTATATATATGTGTATATATATATATAAAACTGATAAGGGTAAATAGAGTATAGGAGTGTTGTAATACAAAATCAATTAAAACAGTCCACTGAAATAGTTGTCAACGTTTTGACCGCACAAAGAAGTTATTTATACAAGGGTCATTATCAGGACGAGAGGATATGATGGAAGCACATAGAAGTGAAAAAATTAAGTTTTAGTAATTTGTGTATAACCTAGGAGCTAAACAATAACTCTACATATTTACTGCTGTCTACAACGTACCAAATAGTTGTGACAATGATTAACACAATCAATTAGTTTGATGTACTATGGAATAACTCAGTAACATCTTCTTTCACATGTATCTCTTGGTACCAAACTATTGGAAGGGAAAAATCACCAGTTTAATGAATGTCCTATTGAGTTACATGCAACTTGGTGTTTGCCCGAACTAAACAGTACTCACCCTAATTAAACAGTTTCATGTATTCTTTGGGGAACACCATCAGAAAATCAGTGTGGCCATCTCTGTAAGTTACAGCAATGGACTAATGTAGCAAAAAGGACAGATGTGGTCTATCCACCTTCATGAAACTGTGTTAAATCTAGGAAAAGCAACAGTGGCATGATTAAATATTAGGGCAATTGCAACATCTCGAAAAACCCAAGGATAACTCACCCTGTGTGAGCACTTGGGTTTAAACTCGCTTGTGGCAGTTGAGTCGCGTTAACAAATAAGCCTGGGAGGAATATATCAGGGCGTAATTGGTTTGAAAAAAAGTAAACACATTAACTCTGTGGATTATTCTTAAGGAAAAGTTCTAGATGTTGAAGGTCTCACCTGTAAATAGGCTTTAATCACAATGTAGCCAGCTCCACTGAGCATTGGTCTAATTTGGGTGAAAACAATGGGCTGCATTCACAAAGGGCCTCCGCACTCATGGTGGAGGCCCTGCAGTGATAGTGGGGGTCACACGCTTGTGGTGAGACCTCTGTACTGCATTTACCCATTGTGGAGGTCCTGCCACGAGCGTGGTGCTCCCGCCATGAGTGCGGACTTCCCCCCATGACTGCAGGGCCTCTGCCACGAGTGGAGAGGCCCTTTGTGAATTGGCACTAAAGTTCTGTAACAATAGATATACAACAAAGTGTCTGTTCTTTAAAAACACAGGGGTTTTTTATGAGTGGCTTGCACTGCCGGAGATTCACTTTTTTTTACACTCTGGCGGTGCAAGCCACTCAGTTGCATTTATGAGGTGACGCAAAGCCACTCTGCATGGCTGTGCATGGCCTCATAGATATGAAGTAAGACAAAGCAGCTCAAGTCGTTTCCTTGCCTTACTCTGCGGCAAGGAGGCATTCCATGGGTGTTGCAGTGGGTCTTCCCATGCAACGCCCATTGATTTTGACGCTGCCCCACATTTAGTTAATCATGTAAGCCTCGGTCAGTGACAAAACTTTACACCTCCCCATGCAGGCGAAACAAGGAAAGGAAGAGTTTGGATTTTCATAATGGGGTTGCACGATGTTGGCGGACTTCCTGTGATATGAATAGGATTTTGATCAAACAATGTATTATGTTGTAGAATATGTATATTTATAGTGCCCATAAGGATGAAAGTAGGATGGTATAGATAAATATGATAATTTAAAAACAAAATAGAGCGTGAACGCACTCCATTTGCATGTCGCACAGCGAGGAAAGCACAGAGAAATCCTATATTCAAATATTCCATTTTATTCCTTTGTTATCCAAATTATGTTTCATAAGTTTGTCACAACATTTCCATTCTTCAGGTTAAGACAACGTGCTGATGATTGAAGACTGGATTGGCATGTCATCGGCATCAGAAAAGTATAGGATTTACGTGGTCTTAATCTGAAGAATAAAAATGTTGTGAGAAACTTGTGAAATAAATAATTTGGATAAACAAAGGAATAAATTGAATATTTGAACATAGGATTTGTTTTTTAAATTATCATCAATGTCATGCCAGCACACACAACTTTGCCAAAAGAGCATCATTCAAAAGAATCAACTAATAATATGTTGGTGTGCATTTCATCATTTTCACGAAGACATAGATAAATATAATGAAATAATGGTAGTAATACATATGCATTTTGATACATTTAATTGATGTATCAATTATGGTATGGTTTGAAAATATGCGAAAAAGGTGATGTTTGAACATTAAGAATATGCAGTGAGGAATCAATACAAAAGAATAATAAGTTGTTACCATCTCTGTTCTCACTTTTGGATCTATGCCATTAGGATTAGGGATGTGGAATCAAATTATTTGAATTAATCATAGCTTTTTGTGTTTGAACTCTTTTCTCCTGCGTCAGACATTGGAATCCATATATTGTATTGATTTCTGTATGATATGTCCAGGAATCTGTGATCTGTATTGTGTTTGTAACATGATACTTTTTTTACTTTTTTTTGTATATTGAATTGTCTTGTTTATGATTTTAATACACATATGTTTACTTAATCTTTACAGCCTTGAAGAAGAGGCCATCCCTCAAAACATGTGTTGACTGGCTTCACAATCATTTAAATAAAGATTGAATTAGAAAAATATCTATATAAAATTTACCAATGTGGATTATTTTCGCATGAAGGTACACTCAGTGAAATTGCAATGTTTGAAAAGGAAATGAAATCATTTCATACCTCCACCAAGGTTGTACTATCATTCCATTCCACCTTCCATTGGTTAATCTCATAAACCTTATCTAATTTCTTTATTGATTTAATAATGGTATTTCAAATGCTCTGCCTTTGCACCTATGAAATCATTCCTTTGAGCTGAAAATAGAGGTCAGATTACTCTTTAGCCAATGATGCTACTGATAGTTCATAAGGCGTTAATTCACTGTAGGATACTGTGAAACAAACTCTTCAGTACAACATTTAATTATGTTTGTACTTAGAAAAGCAAGTATATTGAATCGCACATGCAAAAGAAGTCTGTAAAATATTGTGGAACTTACCGATATGGTACTAATGTTGTCAGCTGCCATTCTAGCAATATTCTAAACATGTCTGTAGATTTCTTGAGGCATGACAAACAAACACATTGTTTCCTTCAGCCATCACTGCAAGTCTCTGCTGGAGATATGTCTAATAATTACAGGGAAGTGTGTGGTATACCTAGAAACCTCATGTATCACCACTACAGTTTGTGGTGGTAGATATCGAAAATGTTTATTTTGCTTTACAGCGAAAATAATTTCCGGTAACACAATTTCGTATATTTCTTTCTCCCTGGAGCATTACATGGAGATTTAAAAGGGCCCTTTTGTATTACTGTGAAGTATTTAGGACTAAATTTTGGAAGAAGTTTCAGTTTTCTACACTGTCTATTTGCAGAGCGATGGTGGATGATCACTATATTGCAGTCGAAATATTGACCTACAAAAGTTTGCACCCAGAAGATTAAACGCCTCAATATTGTTAAGGTAATTAAACATGGGGTTAAGATTACTAAATCTATGCTTCTCTATACATACATATTTAGACCACATAGTGGTATTTGATATCGTGGATACATTTTTTTGTAGGCTGACATTGTGACATACAGCCCTTAGGCAGATATTAGAACAACCTCCCAGCTCAACATTTCTTTCACAATATATGCAGATACGTGTTTTGTTCTCTACAGAGCAACATTGATTCTGCAAGAAAGAAAAAAGGTCCTGAATAGTGCATTTTCATTTATTCCTAGCACTTCATGAAAAGATTGTGGTGCCAGAAGTGCTGGAATTCAATATTGCATTTTGAATGTGGTTTTTCATTTTTATTTTTTTAATTTATTTTTTTACTTTCGATACATTTCAAAACAAAATACATCCCTCACTGATCCAGACCCCCCCACCCCCTCCCCATGTCCGACGAGAAGAACAAACAAAAAAAGAACATGGCAAGCAGTGTGAGACACATTAGCAAAGGAACAATTTTTTACGTTGATGTAAAAACCTACAACAGAAAAAAATATAATATCAAAAAAAAAAAACCACAATGGAAGAGTTAGCAAGTTGGGGGAAGAGAAAGAAAGAAAAAAAAAAAAAAAAAGAGAACAAAGAGAGAAAGGGGAGGGGGAGGGGGGGAGGGTACCCCCGGAGGGAGAGAGGCAGGGGGGAGAAGGCCGGGGGAGGCATAGGATATGCAGCCTCACGGTCAATCTGGGGCATTCAATGTATTAAGCCACCTGGATAGGGGGTCCCAAATCTCTAACCCCTTTTTTTTCCCACGCTTGCCTTTTTTGGCATATATGGCCTTCTCTAATTGATAGGTGGCGAACAGCCGAGCCTGCCATTGAGCAAACGTGGGAGGACTCCGATCCTTCCAGTGTGAAGCAATACATATCCTAAGAATAGTCATAGCCACAAATAGTAAGGCTCCCCCGTTTCTCAGGTCGATCGTGTCATGCAGTCCAAGCATTATAGTAGTTGGTACCAATTGAAAGTTACGTGATAAAACCCTACCAATAAACTGCTGCACCCCTTCAAGTAATGAATCTAGTTTGGGGCACATGGCAAACATGTGTACAGAGTCTGCACTGTACTCAGCACATCTCGGACACAGGGTGCCACTGCCAGTACCCCATTTGGCAATTCTACTGGGGGTTATATATAGAAAATATCCAGTTTTATAAAATTGCGCTTGTAATTTAGATGATAGTAAATAAGACTGTGCCAAACTTAGGGCATAACAAAAAGTGTTAGGAGGGGCATTCAACCTCACCTGCCACTTTTCGTCTATTATATTTACATCATCAGGCCTTTGTAGATTTAGCATTAAATAGATATTTCCAATCCGTAATATGCTGGGCCCGAGGATTCTATCTATAAGATTGATTTTAGCGAACCCAACAGGCCCGCCAGTTTTATTAATTAGATAGCCTGTGATCGCATTGTATTGAAATAACTGATTATTACCAAGATTATAACGGGTTTTAAGAGTATTAAAAGTCCTGATACCGTTGGGAGTAATCAAATCTCCCAGTTTTGTAATACCGGCTTGGTACCACTGTTGTAAGTATGTTTCTTGGAAAATAAGTGGCAGGTTGCTATTATTCCTGATGGGGGTATAATAATTTAACTTTGCCAATCCAAATAATTTGCGTACTTTTGAGAATATCTTATAAACATTAATCAAAGTCTTAAATCTAACCCGTTTGTAATAGGCAAGTTCGAGCTGACGCCAGAGACAACCCCTGACGCTTTCCCCGAGTAAAGAAATATAGGGAGATGGCAATCCAGAAGAGTTCTCGACAGGAAGGTCATGCAGTAGCTCGGAACTATATTGAAGAACAGCTGCCCAGTAATATAGTTTTATGTTAGGCAAAGCCCACCCTCCTCTATCTCTGGGTAGTGTAAGGAATTTAAAAGCCCTTCTTGGCTGTGAATAGGCCCAAATAAATTGAGAAAAAATTTGTTCAAACGTAAGCAGCATCTTGTTATTGAAGTCTAGCGGGATTGTCCTAAAAAGTATAGTAGTTTAGGAAAAAAAGACATTTTTAGAACATTGCATCTCCCAACAATTGTGAGGTGCAAATTATTTATTTTTTGAAGTGCCTTTTTCATGTCAGCTGCTAACGGGATCAAATTTTCCTCAACAATTAGATCCAAATCGGAAACTATATTCACCCCTAGATATTTAGCCTTATAGGTTACTCTGTCATCTACCCAGTTTATTTGTTCATTTAAAACGATCTGTGTTTTTGCTTTGTTGAGAGCATAACCAGATATCTGCCCAAATATTTGGGCCTCCTGTTCTATAGCTACAATGGCCCTTTTGGGTTCCGGAGTTATTATGGCTAAATCGTCGGCATAGGCCATGATCTTTGTATCAATGCCGAACCTGCTAACTGCTACTATTTCGGGATTAAGCTCAAGTTTCTTAATCAGAGGGTCGATGTATAAAGCGAAAAGCAACGGAGAGCAAGGGCAACCCTGCCGAGTCCCACGGGAAATCTTTATCTGCTCGGTCAGACACCCATTAATTGAGATTCTGGCTGTGGGGTTCTGATATAATGCCTGCAGTGCCGATATCAGCCTAGGGCCAAAGCCAATCCGCCGCATGAGGCCCCACAAAAACTGCCAGGAGACCCGATCAAACGCTTTTTCTGCGTCCAAAAGGATTAATGCGATCGGGTCTCCTGCCACCTTGGCGGCATCAAATAAGGTGATAGTCCGACGAATGTGCTCAGTAGTGCCCTTTTTCGGAATGAACCCATGCTGCCAACTAGAAACAAGAGGTTCGATTTTTAAAGATAATCTGGATGCTATAATTTTAGAGAATATTTTGGAATCTGTATTAATGAGGGTTATGGGTCTATATGATGACATCTCCAAAGGTGACTTATCTTTTTTAGAGAATATTACAATCTTTGCGGTTGACCAAGAACGAGGTGGAGAGGACCCATTAAAAATAGAGATGACTACGTCTAAAAAAGGTCTTTTATCTGTAATGCAAAGATTTTATAGAATTCAACAGGAATGCCGTCCTCTCCGGTGGCTTTACCATCAGGGAGGCTTACTAGTGCAGTAGCAATTTCATCCCAATCTGGGGAGGTTTCCATTAACTCACGGTTCTCATCGTTAAGTTCAGCGACCGGTATTACCTCCAGGTAGCTGTTGATCTCGTTTTGCCTATATTCAGCCGACCTGGTGATATCTTCAGAGTATAGTTTTTCGTAAAAATCCCTGAAAGCCGCCTCTATTTTTATAGGGTCACTGGTTATCCCTTCGGAATTAGTTTGAATTGAGGAGATTATGTTAGCAGTCGCCTGTTGTCTGATGGAAATAGCCAGTTGACGACCAATGAGTTCACTACATTCGTAAAGCCTTTCTCTGGCCAAAACCCATTTTACTGCTAATCTCTCGGCCAATACAGTTCCCATCTCGGCCTTTGCGACCGCCACCATTATCTGTGCCTGTTCAGTTCCAGTTCCTGACTGGACAGCCTGTATTAATTTCTTTTCAGCTTTTATCATGTGGTCCTGCAAAAGAGTAACCTGTGCTTTCTCTTTTTATTCCGTCTGACGGAAAATTGAAGCGTCTCCCCCTTATGGCGGCCTTTAATGTATCCCAAACTACCATTACCGGAGCAGAGCCAACATTTATGGTCAAAAATTCGTGAATCCAACCTTTCATGTATTCCCGATAGTTATTATCATATAATAGTGCTTTTTCAAAAGTCCAGTTCACCCTTGGCCTACTATCTCCCCGGGCCTCTACACTTAAAATCAGTGGATTGTGATCTGAAAGGAGTCGAGGAGTAATTTCAATAGAACAATCGAATATCAAAGAAGATGAAACTAGAAAATAATCAAGCCGAGCCAAAGACAGATGAGGAGCAGAAAAATAGGTAAAACCATCTGGATCGGGTTGCAAATGTGCCCAAGCATCTTTTAAACCGTGGGTGCAAATCAGATTAAGTACTGCCTGAAAAGTTTTAGGTTTCCGACCCCTATAGCTCCAAGACTGATCAGGTCTCCATGAGCTAGGTAAGTTCAAATTCAAGTCACCACATACAATTAAAGGTAGTGGCCAGAGTGCTAATTCCTCATTTATTCCATTAATTATCCCCGGATCATCGAGGTTGCTTCCATAAATAGAGCAGATTGTAAAACCAAAATTAGAGGGGAAAGAGCATCCGGCCATCACCCATCTACCCAGAGAGTCAGATTTGACTTGATTAACTACTAAAGAGAGTCTACTTGAGGCCAAGATCGCGACCCCCTTGACTTTGGCCCCCTGTGAAGTTGCCCCAATAACTTTATAACCCAAAGAATTTAACAGGGATTTTTGAGCCCCTTCTATGTGTGTCTCCTGCAAACAGATAATATCCACCCCCATTAATCGTAAGGCTTGGGCAGTTTTTTGCCTTTTCCCTGGCTCGTTTAAACCACAAATGTTTAATGAGATGATTCTGAGTTTTTTAGACGTACCCATCATTAGTCGTTAATAAACCTTGGCTTTATATATTTGTCCAGGACCCACTTTTTAAAAACCGCATTATACCTATCCCTAAGAAGCAAACTTCTACCAACAACTAAACAGCATGAGATCGCTCCTATCCTTTCCCCCTCCGCCCCCTCCTCCCCCCCCCTGAGCCCTCCCCCACCCCCGTCCCCCCGACCCCACCACCAACCACCACACACACACACCCCCTCCCATTCCACCTCCCCTCTCCACCAACCACCTCTCTATCTATCATGGTAAATGGTAAGTTTCTCAGATCCCTTCCAGACATGATCAACCAAAATTTCAGCAAAAAACAGCATTTCTCCACCCACTGCTTGCGGTATCACCCCCAAACCCTCCCCCACCCCCCCAAAAAAAAGCAGTCAGGGAACCCCTGAATGATGGTGAGCAAGTGTGAGCTCCGGTCGCCAAGCCACTTAACAGTTTAACAATTGGCAATTTATCATATATTAAAAGAATTTCAGCTAGCCCGAATCGCCCAGACAGACAGCGAGACGAGAAGAAGATAAGAAAAATAGAAAGAAAAAACAAAATAATAATAGTAGTATTACTAATCGTAACCCCAACAAAGATTATTCACAAAAAAAACTAGACAAAGAATTTAGTTCATCTTTTTCTTCCCATAATATCCTTTAGGTATTCTTCAGCCTTAATTTCGGACAAAAACACCCGCGTCGAGCCGTTGAAAATCACTTTCAGCCTGGCTGGATTCATTAGAAATACCTGGGCTCCTTGCTGCTGAAGAGGGGCAATCAGTTGGCGTAATCGCCATCTACGCTCAACTGTTGCATGGCAGTAGTCTGGTTTAGAGAAAAATTTTATTCCGTCAACAACTTTTTGGGAGTTGGGCCTGGCCTGATCAAAAACCAGCTGTCTCAAAAGAAAGTTCCCAAAGAAAACCAAAAAAACTCTAGGTCTATCGTTGACAAAACTACTACCATCACGCCTCTGCTTTAGATTAAATGGAAAACGGTGCGCCCTCTGGATCTCTTGATCCCAGTTCCAGCTAGTCTGCGATGGAAAGGCAGCACGGAGCAACTTGACAATGTATCCTCTGGGGTCGTCCCCTCGACCCCTTCAGGAATTCCCAGCAGTCTCAGGTTATTTCTACGTGCTCTATTTTCCTGTTCTTCGAACTTGGACATTAAGTCAGTTAGACAGGCAGCATGAGATATTCCTTGGTCCTTGACACTGATTATTTCTGTTTCCAGGGACTCTGTCCGCGCTTCCACCATTGAAACTCGATCACCGATATCCGTACATATCTTGTTTAATTTTCTGATACCGCCTTGGAGTTTTTTGGAAGCACTCTTGGCAGTGAGACTATCTGATCTCACTTCTACTTGAAACTGCTTAATAGTATCCAGTATAAAGGCCAGAGATGGCTCGGTTGGCTGTGGACTCTCTTCAAGCTGGAGATTAGGGAGATCCCCCTAGGAAATGAGCCTTGAGAATCAGAGTAATCCCACTTCAGCTGGCTGGGTCCTTTGCTCCTAGATTTCCTCTTTTTTGCTGGATAGTTCTAATTGCGGGGTCAGAGTCAATATCTCCTGAGTTGCTGCTTTCTGAAGAGCAAATATAATCATTCTCTGTGCCGGATAGGGAACCGTCCGATACTGAAAAAAAGTTTTCAACAGCTATATCCGGGGTTTGCGGGGCTGTATGTCCAAGACAGTCATTCGTTGTAGGGTAATTACTGGTCTCAGGACCCTCCGCCCCCGGGGGCTCCCTGTCCGCCTCCTCGACATCAGGCAAGACAAGCATGGCAGGCGTGGCGGGCACAGTGCTTGGGGTACAGACAAGTGATTCAAGGGCTGTCATTGCCACAGTCTCCTCAGCCCCCTCTCTCCCAGCATTGCTCCCAGTGGCCGCGGAGACTAGCTGTAGGATTGGGGTGGCCTGCTGGGCGACCCCAGGCTCAAGATCCCCCTGAATAATCGCTTTTGGGTTGCTAAGGTCACTAGCAGTTGTGTTCAAATTTAAATCGGTGGAGATAGAGGAACCCTTGACAACAAAGAAGTGTTTAACAATGGAGGATGATAAACCTGTGCCTCCTGTAGCATTTTCTTTAGGGAGATTAGCACCACCAGTCTTTCCTGCATTTTTTTTACAGTTCCCCATATCTCGTTTACCTTTAAGTAAAAAGTCTGCTTTCTCCGTCGTTTTCTCAGCCATTTTTCCCGCATTCTCACTCTCAGCCCCGGCCCCGGCTGAATTAGGGGCCGTTCTCGTCCTGCTGATTTTCTGCCCCCGGGTGGTCATGATGGGTTCACGCCTGTAAGTTGTTGCCAGAATCGCTGCACCCGCTCTTTCACCTTTTATCAGCAACCTGGGGCAGACTCGTACCCAAACTGCCGCCGTCGCCGCCACTTGCCCCTTTACCAGAGTATCAAAAACCCGGTAAATTAAGCGTAATGAGGTGAGAATTCCAGCTCGCGGGCCCCCACTGCTGAAAATCCGAGCATCAAACACCAGTTCAGACGCCACCAAGGACACCGCCACGGACATCTGCCTGAAAGCAGCTGCAGGTCAGGTCAGTTGCAGGTCAGCTGGTCGATTGCCGAATGGTCAGAGCTCCGGCGTGAAGCGTAACGTGGCGACCGGAAAGGAAAAGGCTCACTCCAGCGCCATCTCTGCTCCTCTGAATGTGGTTTTTCAATGTTAAAAGTTTCTGCTTCATTGATGTTCAAACTCACTCACCACCCTACCATTCCATAATTTATAAATCAGGGAATTTTTCCCCAAATGAACCATGTAATTACAAAGGGTTTTTTTTTTTTGCAATGGAATCGCAATGTATACAAATGAACATAATGTAGCAACTTCCTCTTTGTGTCCCCTATTCTCTGCTGTTGGTATTTATTGACTGCCTAGACAATTTGGACTCAGATTCCAAGGAAAAGCACCACTCAGTGTCTGCATTATTCCATGCAATTTTTAAGATTTTCAACTTGATTCTTTCTGCAAAATTCCTTTTCGATTGACTGATGGTTGAGTGAGGCATAATGACGACACCAATTATTTCTTTCCTCCTTTTGATGATTTAATTTTTGCTGGGGTACCTGGAAAATGTGGATTGAGGTCCACGGTATGTCCATGTGAGACTTAAGGGACAAGAGGACATGGTGCACTGTAAAGGAATGGGAATGTTTGTACTATACTGGAATGATGGATGCCTGGGGATATAATGGCATATGTTTTCTGTTTTCTCATTCAAATGTACTTATATTGCTGTGAGGGTGTTTCAATGCAATTGCTATACTGCTCACGTTGTACTCCATGCCTTCTTTCTGTCCATGTGTTACTCTGACATTTCATCAACTACTTAACGGGTGCACGTCACTGACGGTGTTTTTCCAGCATTTTGTTTTATTTTTACATTCTTCCTGTTGTTCTTCTGGAAGCCATATGGATCATGGATATCCTCCATAGACTACTGCCAATTTAATTTTCCTAATTTTAAACTAATTGTCTGCATATTACGTCTGTGTTGTGGGGGTGGGTGGTCTTGTTGTGTTGGGTATAATTCTCAGATATAACGTTATCAAAATGTTGTATTATTTTGTCCAGTCTACCTGTTGCTCTCCTGAGACCGCAGGTGCCCTTGAGTTTTGATCCCCCATATGTTTTTACTGATTTCCCTTATTTTTCCAAATTGACTGCATATTTTCCTCGTATGTGATGGAGTGGGCTTGCTGCGTTGCCCAGGCACACAACACAAGATAGTTTGTAACAATGAAATATATTTTTGAATATTTCTGTATTGCCAACTTTTCATAAATGGTTTGTGTCTTACTACTTCACATAGCGTTATTGTTCCTTGTTCATGTCAATGATAGCATTCGCTACATTAGCTATGTCTGACACTCTTTCTTCATATTTCTTCTTCCATGAAGATAGATGAGATGAAACACTGAGGGAGTTCAGTCCTTCACTGAAGTAAATATCCTTCAACTGGATCTTTCACCTAAACAAGAAGAAATAAAGATGGCACCCGAGAACCCTTTTACTGCTGAGAAACTGACCAGTAAGACGTGTGACACCACTGAAAAGACACCGACACTGTACAGTCTGTTGTCCAAGCCTTTTGCAGCAGTACCTGAAATCCCTAATAGCCCAGTCTACCTTCAACCCAATGACTCTGACATCCTAAAAGGTTTTCGGTTTGGCACCATAAAACATAACTCTTGCCTTTTTAGTAATTCTTTACTGTTAGCATGAATCAGGAACACACTGAAATTTGCACGCTGAAGTACATATTTTGAAAGCATGCTGCATTTCTTGGCACTGGGTGCCCATTGTCCCATTAAAGAATCAAATATGCAATAAATATTCAGAGCACCGAAGAAAGGAGGCTGCTGGTTCAGCCCCAGTATCCAGAGCGGTCCAAGAAGTTGAGGATGAAGTTGTGGGTGCACAAGGCCACTATCCTCAACATCCAGATGCTAGGACATCAAGTCTTGCCATTCATGGCCTCCAAACGACATCAGTAACCTGTAGCTGACACAAGGAAAAATATATCATCATCTCTCTAACACAATCAGACACCACACATTCACAGACGTCAAATCAGGGTGACTATCCTAAACTTCTAAAGCACTATTGTAGCTCTGTTCAGGAAGGAAACCTTATGCCATCAAAACCAAAGACTGGCCAATTAATACAGTGATAAAATGGCCAGTGCTGTTTATGGAATTCTCCTCTTTGCTTTGGTGGATTGAAAAGGGCTCTTAGGATTTATACCACCCATTTATTCAACATGGAATTTTCTTAGCAAGACTAAGTTTTCAATTATCTCTGTAGTAGACAAGAGGGTATCTGTTATCTTCATTGCTTTTGAAAGCATTTGTCAGCATTCAACAATCTCTTCATAGAGTACAAAGGTGCCAGCATAATTCTTTACCAGTGTCTATGGATTGAATCCAGGAGTCTGAGAAAAGAATTAATTGAATCCGATAATGGCAATAACCTTGTTCATGCTGTGCCAGATGTCGGCTACTTCTGAGTGAAATGTTTTATACATTGCCTCAACCTGATTGAGTAGGATGTTCTAAAAAGGAAAAGCTAGTCCTTGTCATATAGGTCACATGAAACAGAGCTTGCACACTCATTACCCATCGGTTAGGGCACAAAAAGAGGTGAGGATTTTTCCACAATCGAATAAAGTGCCATTATGCAAAATAATCTGACAATTGCACCTCTACCTAATACATACAGCAACACTTGTTTGAACAGCAAGCACATTGTACTCAGTAAGTTAGTTTGCAAAGGAAATCTGATGCAGCTTCCAAAGCCATGTTGCTAACAGTAGCGTAGTGAGGGCTTTTAGAGCTGCATAATCAAAATGCTTGCATATTTTGAGGTTTTAGCACAAGCCATGAGCAGGGGCAATGCTACCATGAGCCAAGTCATCCCATTTCTGTCGTGCTGCAGATCGAGGTGGATACGGTGGAATGGTGGAACAAACACTTCACAATACTCAAAATGTTACAGTTGCTAATTTCAGCTCACTATGTTGTCTGAAGACAAATAGGCTGCTAAAAAGATAATATTCTCTCAAGAGTATATCTGTGCCAGTGTTCTAGATCCGAGGTGCAAGCATGCACTAATTTTCCCATTTTTGTAGCAGGATTACTCTGAGGGCCTCATTTACAAGGCCACTGTGCCGCTAGTGCATCACTTTTTTTGATGCACCGGCGGTGCAGTATGCCTGCTCATATTTGCCAGGCCAATTAAATTCACCCTGCATGACTTTTCATGGCCTTTTTGTTAAATTCTCGCGTTAGGCCCATGTAGCGAAGCAGCTCATTTTCTTACATTGTTCTCACAAATAACATTTCCAGCTGTGACCTTTGGCACACATTTTCACGCACGACAATGTTGGATTAGTTTCTCAGAAATTAAACTTGTTTTTACATCTAGCTTCGCACAACATTATCACCACACCCTGAACATCATGTACAAGGTCTTGTTTCTCACTATGTGCAAATGTCATCACTATCTTCATGCATGGGGCAACAGGGCTATCTATATATCCATAACATCACTAATCTATGCATACATCGCAAGGCTGCTTTCTATTATAAAAGATGAGCATCCCGATAGATTAGTAGAGGAGGTACTTACGCTGACACTGAGGGTCCTTGCATGCTGAGAAATCACCACTTAGCAGTCTGACATCTCGTGAGGGGTGTCCAGTTTGTGACCAAGACGTGGTCCTCAATTCTCTCGCATCAGGTAACGGAGTTGGATCGTCCCTTGGGGGGATTCTTGGCTTTACACCTATACACACTTTAGGTACACTTAGAGTAGGGTTCACATAGCAGGAGTACACTAGATTACAGCCTTCTTTATATGCCTGCATATATGCAATTGTTCACCACCATGGTAGAACTATGTCAACTCTTTACACTTTTGGTGCTTGTAATCACATTTATCTCCTTCTGTCTACTAATCATTGCAGCACACATGTTTTATGCAATAATAATGTTGGTTCAATAAATATTAATGAACACATCCCACTGTGTATTCTCTGTATATTTCTCTGATAATAAGTGAGCATGAGTGACCGATTGAAGTTCTGTATTGTTTCCATGATCCCTAAGGGGTCAGGGTTGTCATGTTCAGCGGTTGCCAGAAACTATTCACCCCCTGATAGATTAGGGGGGCTTACGGTGGCACTGTGAGCTAACTGGTCTGTAGGCCAACATATCCTGCGGGGGTGTCTGGAATCAGTCTAGACACCAAGCCCTTAGTTTATGTTGTCCGAACAATGTGCAGGTCCTCCGGACTGATAGGAACTTCACAACATTTTAAAAATGGGCCCCTTTCATGCATTACTCTGTGTGAAAGGGGAATTCCATGGGAGTTCCCATGCAATATCAATGGAACCTGACACATCCCAAGATTTACAAAGTTTTGTGAAGATGGAAATGCATCAGAATCTTACACCTCCCCAGGGGAGGCGTAGGAGTGGCACAATGAGGAGAAATATTTTTATTTCTCCTCGTTTTGTCCTCTTTCCATGCGTGCTGCATTCTGCAGCATGCATGTAAAGACGAAAGTGCCATCAATGATTGTACACAAAAACAATCATCCCTGCAACGCAGGCACCCTTGCAACATGACACAAGGGTGCCTGTGCTGGCACATGGCAACCAATTTTGTGCCAGTGCAGGGGAAAGCATATGGATTTGTTTTATTGCTGTTAATACGACGAACTCTGTGCTTTTAAAATGATGCAGCTCGGCACAGAAAAAATGTCTTGTGGCTCCACGCTGCATAATGTTTTTTTAAATGAGGCCCTAAGAATAGAAGTTGGATCATCCAGAGGGTGTCTGAAGATGAAAGATTGCAACAAATAGGTTAGAGAAGAACAGAAAGTGCTCTTTTCGCCAACCTCTCCACAACGCGGTGCTTCAGGGGATCACAGTGATATCACAACTGCAGGAGCTACAGTTGCAATCAGCTTGCATCAAATCACCTTCACCAGTTCTATATTCTGGTACAAAATCAACACCACCAGCATTAGTAAAAATATATCCTGCTTTGTGTTTGGTTTTAAATGTTTCAAGAAGTTCACAGAATAAATGATCAACTATAGCACTGAAGAAGAAATTGCTGGGGTATTTTGATTGACTAAACAAATTTTGTGCAGATGATGAGTGTTAGCCCTGCCATCCCTCACATGGTTTACCCTGTCTTTTTGCCTCTACCTCCTGTATTTTTGATATTATGCTGGACTTCATTTTTGATTGTTTATGTACTCTGAGCACTTTACTGCTGATCAGTGCTAAAGTGCTAAAGTGCAAGTGCTCCCTGTGTAAATTATGATTCTGATTGCTTATCCATGATTGCATATTTGATTTACTAGGACGTCCCCAGTAAAATGCACTGCGTGTGCCCATTCCCTTTAAATCAAATGCTACTAGTGTACCTGCAGCACTGATTGTAGCCCTTTAAACTTGTCTCATGCCTGCCATTGCAGTGTCTGTGAGTGCAGTTTTAAACTGCCATGTCGACCTGGCAATAGTGAAATACTGCCAATTTCGTTTTTCACTATTGCAAGGACTAGCTCTCCCATAGGCTATCATTGGAGCTGCTTTGTAACATCTAACAAGTTTAACTTTCAATTGGGAACAGCTAGAGATTTGGAGTTTGGGCTCTCTGAGCTCAGAATTTAAAAGCACATCTTTTTTAGTAAAGATGGTTTTTAGATTATGTGTTTGAAAATGCCACTTTTAGAAATTGGGAATTTTCTTGTTTAACCATCCTGTGCCTCTGCCTACCTGTGGAATCAACGTCTGGTTTAGACTGTAAGGGGCCTGTTTGAGCATTCACTCTAGACAGTCACACAAATGGAGTTGAGGTGTGCCACGCATATCCTGATGGCCCATCACCAGGCTGATGGGACTTCCTGAGCCAGAGTGGTGGAAGGAGCTGTCACCTGTACCTGAATATGGCTGTACCTGGCCTCTCACAATGCTGTCTTCACCCCCTGGAGTGTGTCTGGAGACAAGACCAGGCAGGCCAAAAGTGGTAAAAGTATTGGACCTAAAACCCCAGACTTTTAGAACACTTCTGGATCAAGGAAAACCTCTGCCAAGGAGAAGAGCTGAAGAGCTGTGAGGAGGAGTACTGCCCCTTTGCTGTGTGTTGCCTCGCGGGGTTGGCCTGCAGTTGCTGCTTCTGCTTTGGAGAGGAAAAGGACTGGAATTTGCTTTGTATCCTTCTTGTGAAGTTTCTCCAAGGGCTTGTGTTTGCTTTTCTCCTGTTTCAGGGCCAGCAAAGACTTCACCTGCAGCATACCTGAACTCCACTGCTGGGAGTTCTGACCTGCCAAGTGTTGGCAATTCTAGTTCTGGGCCCTTGGAGGTTGTTCCTGCTGCAAAGACCTGCTTGGATCCATTGAAATTGACGCATCGCCCTTCCAGCGCCTGTTTTCCTGACGCAGCACCACTATGTGGTAGAAATTTCCGGCTGTTTTGCCTTGTGTATTTTGACGCATTTGAGGTACTTTGTGTAAAATCACCGCATCCATAGACTTCTAGGAACAGAATTGCTTGAAATATTTTAAAAGTCAAAAGTTTGAGTTGTGTAGGTTAGATTTTTGTCATTTTGGTTTTGTTTGATTTAGAAAAAGATACTTTATTTTTCTAAACTGGTGTGGTGTCCATTTGGAGTGTTTTCACTGTGTTACTGTGTGCGTTATGTACAAATACTTTACACATTGCCTCTGAGATAAGCCTGTCTGCTCGGGCCAAGCTAACAAGGGGGTGAGCAGGGGTTATCTGGGCATGTAACTCCCTTATCCTGACTAGGAGGAAGGGTCCCAACTTGGATAGGGTGCAAGCCACTGCCAACTAGAGACCCCCATTTCTAACAATGAGCCATAGATGTATTTGCCTGAGAACATAGAGCAGTAGTCAGAGCTAAGCTAGCTCGCAATGAAATTTCTATGAT
Source organism: Calotriton arnoldi (assembly GCA_963921515.1). Classification (NCBI taxonomy): domain Eukaryota; kingdom Metazoa; phylum Chordata; class Amphibia; order Caudata; family Salamandridae; genus Calotriton; species Calotriton arnoldi. The sequence continues at coordinate 1,369,286 of CAWUFW010004590.1, read as the reverse complement.
GTACTTTAGTCAGTGTACCTTCAGTACGCATTCTCAGTGCATCTAGGGCAAATGATTTTGCCAGAAAGACCAGTCTGCGTCCTTAAGAAGTGGAGAGATTGACCATGATCAGAGTTAAGATAAATGTTATGCCTAAACAATAGGGTCCACCATAAATATCAAAAGTGCAGAGGACAATTGTTCAGGCATCGTCATAATCGACCCTTCAGAGCAGTCTCTGATGATGAGAAAACCTATACAGGGCATTAACAAATTTGGCAAAAAAACAAGAAAAAAAGAACTTCAAATAAACAGTGTGCTAGTACCTTTCACTTCTACGACCCTGAGCATGAGTGTGTCAGAACAATATCCCAGTGTGATACTGCCCCAGGCCATTGTTAGTCTCCAGGTGTCTCTGATTTAGGTTTTGGTGCTGTAGGGTCTGTGGGCAGCTCCCTCCGTGATATAAAGGTTGCATGACTAGAGAATTAAATGCACTCACCTCACGTTTCCCATCACACAGAACTCCCACCTCTGGTCTGCAAAGAGCCCCACACATTTACTACCTGCTCCAACCAGGTGGCAAACGTGTGCAGATTTGGGCTTGTTACTTCCCCAATAAAGGGGGAAAAACGTGGAATAGATCCAAGTATTTCTTGGCTTGTTTGTTATTCTCTGTTAATTAGTTGTAATCCCGGATGTAAATCCAGGGATCTAGGAATAAAGCCCTTTGCTGTCAAAATGAACTAGGTTGCTCAATATGCAAGGCATACAGATGAAAGAGGACAAATAAAGGCACAATTAGCTCTTCAGGTGAACCACAGACCTTGCCATTAACAATGGCCCTCGTAGCAGATACTGCCACTCCCTGAAAGAACTAGATGTCACGTGTGGCAATCTAAACCTGAATTCCGTGCTCATCTTCCATCATTGACAATTGTGAGGAGAGGCCTCTTTGTGTCATTTCTTTTGAAAAAGAGAGTCATACCACTTTGGAATGGAACAGCTGATTATTTTGAAATAATGACTTGTCACTTGAGTGACAAAATGATTAACGTGGCATGAGGGACTTTCTATAGCTAGGTGCAATTTTATTTTAAAATAAATGTCTGTGATCAATACACATGCACATCTGTTTTACCTGTTCCAACTTTTTGGTTCAAATCGCTAACTGACCTCCCTACCTAATCCCATTTTTCCCATGCAACTGGACTTATGGAAAAAATCTAGATGCATGAACCTGACCAGGTTCAAGTCAACACTCATTCTGCTCCATGCCATAAATTGTGGAAAAAGAGCTTTCTGCCATGCAGTGTGTAAAAAGAGAAGCACACCTTCCTGGAATGGAAACCAGTGATTTCAAATAATGGCATTTAGTGGTGCAATGATTAATGTGGCATGAGGGTCTTTCCAAAGCAATGTGAAAAATTCCTTTTTAAATATTTTGTTCATCGGTCTGTGTGTATATGTGTGTCTGTGTGTGTGTGTATGCACATGTGGTTCAGTGTGTATATATGTATTTGAACATGAGAGTGTACATATGAATGTTGTTTTGTGTGCACATGTGACTATATGTATTTGTAAGGTGGTCCCTTCTGTATGATTTGTATTGAATGTGTGAGGTTGAGCATATCTTTGCATGTACATACATCAACATGTGTGTGTATGCTTATTAATATGTGTGCATTCATAGCTCTGCTTGTCTTTCCTTGCATGTCAACTTTCTTCATTATTTTCAAGTAAGCGCATCTCAGCACATGACGTTGTTTGTATGCATGTGCAGTTCATTGTGTGTATGTAAATGAAAATGCGCATATCTGTGTGTGCAGATTGTTTTTTTGCGAAGTTGAATGCAAATGATTGCTTGTGTGATTTTATGGAGTTACGTATGTCTGATCTATGCCCAGGTGAATATGTGTGTGAAAGTATGCTTATGCAAATGTGTGCCTTGATGTATATGGGTGAGCATCTATGTGTGTTTTGTGTGTACATGTTTTTCTATGTGTGTGGTTGTCTGTATTTCATGTGCACACACTGCCAGGTAAGCATATAAAAACAGACACTTATTCACACACACATATCCACTAAAATCATCAAAAAAGTCATGCATAAGAAACCACCATAATCACTGGTCCCGCCTTTCTGTACCTTCTTTTCTCTCTTTTTATTGTTTTAATTTTTATTTTACTATCTTCACAGCTTTTCAGACATTTTTTTATTTTTTATCATGAGCTTCTCAATAATTTGAACCCCGTTTTTTGGGTGGAAAATACGATTTGTTCTCTCTATTTGTCTTCCTCCCACTCATGCACTCCCTTCAAACATTTGATAGTGCCTTATGTGTTAAACCATCTCTTTTTTATGTCTCTGAACTGTAATCTTTGTTGACCTTGCAAATTAAGTCTTTGGGTGGGTGAACGTAAATAATACAGGGGTGTCTCATGTTCACTATGGTGTGAATTACGGCTGATCGCCTGAACGACATTGTTTGTGGATCCTACGATAGAGGGTATGTTGATTTCTGAAGTGGGCGTATAGGCATGCTTTTTATTTGGGTATTTGTAGATGCACATTTTTAGGTTGAGCCTAGCGGCAGCGCGCATGCACTGCTCGCTCTGCGATACTGCTGTAGTAGAGTATGGGAGAGAAGCCGTGCCCACTCTCCTCCCATATTTTTCATTGGCTTGTGCCATTGTCTTTTGTAAATACTGCCTTTGGATTTGTTAATAGGCATGTTAGTACCACCTTAGAACAGCCTTGTCTTCATTTGTACCCTCCCATGGCGACTGCCCCTTTTACTTCGGTTGTTACATGGGACCTGTTATTTAGTCTGAAAGCACTATTTACTTTATTGAGTTTCTCTTACTGCAGGCCGGACATGCGCAGCTGAAACCGCTTTAGTTTTTTTAAGCAGCACGGCTGCCCCCGTAACATGAGGGCCTGCTTTCAATCACCTTAAATCACATAGGCAACTGATTGAACAGGGGTTGTTTGGAACTGTATCCAATTCCCTCTTGATAATAGGATGTCAGGTGTACTCTCTGCTTGATAGTCTCCTTCTGATGGGGTACCCAAAGATTTTGGAGGAGACTCCTCACTCCCTTATCGTGACATGCTTCATCATTGGCGCCTATCCACACCCTGGTCAGATGATACTACCAGGGCGGACTCAACCATAGCTGGTAATGGGAGTTCTTAGATAAAGCGAACTGGATATGCAGGGACCCAGATAGGTGATGCATTAAAAGTACCTCAAGGTATACCCTAATTATTATTTTATTCCGTGGGTACCTGTGGTATAAGTTAAAACCAATTATATTGAGGGATCTATTGAAAGTCTATTGTTCAATTATACCCTCACTTTTCTGCCAACAATCACTTTAACCCAGGATTATCTCGTGTTTGTTTTAACCCCCCGAGTAAAATGGCTTTAGAAATGATTAGCAAATTAAGTCATGTGAATTCCAGGTAGCACAAAATCCTGTGCTAATGGGCTGAAGCTGACAACAGCACATCTGTGTTACATGTCATCTGTACTAAAGCCACCTGACGGGTTGTTTTCAAAAGCCTGTTTTATTAACAACACCGCCACCACCACCAATACCACCACCACTGCCAATACCACCACCAATACCACCACCACTAATAGCACCACCAACACCACCATCAACACCACCAATACCACCACCAATACCACTACCACCACCACCACCAATACTACTACCACCACCACCACCAATACCACCACCAATACCACCACCCCCACCAATACCACCACCACCAATACCACCACCACAACCAATACCACCACCATAACCACCACCAATACCACCACCATCAATACCACCACCTTCACCACCACCAATACCACACCGCCAACACCACCACCACCACCAATACCACCAATACCACCACCACCAATACCACCATCACCACCAATACCACCACCACCACCACCAATACCACCACCACCAATACCAACATCATCAATACCACCACCAATACCACCACCACCAATGCCACCACCATCACCAATACCACCACCATCACCCACACCACCACCAAAACCACCGCCAATACCACTGCCAATACCACCACCAATACCACCACCACCAATACCACCACTACCACCAAGACCACCACCACCAATACCACCACCAACACCAATACCACCACTAACACCACCACCACCACTAATAGCACCACCACCACGAATACCACCAATACCACCACCAATACCACCACCACCAATACCACCACCACTAATACCACCAGCAACACCACCACCAATACCACCACCACCAATACCACCACCAATACCACCACCACCAATACCACCACCACCAATACCACCAGCACCAATACCACCACCACCAATACCACCACCACCAATACCACACCACCAATACCACCACCAATGCCACCACCACCAATACCACCATCAATACCACTACCTTCTCACCACCAACACCACCACAAATACAACCACCACCAATACCACCTCCACCAACAACACCACCAATATCAATACCACCACCACCACCATTGCCACCATCACCAATACCACCACCACCAATACCACCACCACCACCAATACCACCACCACCAATCCAATACCACCACCAATACCACCACCAATACCACCACCAATACCACCACCACAAATACCACTACCACCACTACCACCATCAATACCACCACCACCACCACCAATACAACCACCACCAATACCACAAAAACTACCAATACCACCACCACCACTACCACCAATACCACCAAAAATACCACCACCACCACCAATACCACCACCAATACCACCACCACCAATACCACCATCACCAATCCAATACCACCACCAATACCACCACCAATACCACCACCACCAATACCATCACCACCAATACCACTACCACCAATACCAATACCAATAACACCACCACCAGTACAGCCACCACCAATACCACCCCCAATACCACCACCAATACCACCACCACCAATACCACCACCACCAATACCACCACCACCAATACCAACAATACTACCACCAATATCACCATCACCACTAATACCACCACCAATACCACCACCAATACCACACTAATACCACCACCACCACCAATATCACCACCACCAATACCACCACCACCACCAATACTACCACACCACACTACCACCACCAATACCACCAGCACCAATACCAGTACCACGACCACCAATACCACCACCAATACCAATTCCACCACCAATACCACTACCACCAATACCACTACCACCAATACCACCACCACCAATACCACCAGAAATTCCACCACCAATACCACCACCACCAATACCACCACCACCAATACCACCAGTACCAATACCACCACCACCAGTACCAATACCACCACCAATACCACCACCAAAACCATCACCACCACCAATACCATCACCACCACCACTACCAATACCACCACCACAACCAATACCACCACCACCACCAATACCACCACCACCAATACCACCAATAGCACCACCAATACCACCACCACCAATACCAATACCACAACCACCAATACCACCACCACTACCAATACCACCACCACCAATACCACCACCACCAATACCACCACCAATAATACCACCACCACCAATACCACCACCAATACCACATGAATACCACCACCCCCACCAATATCACCACCACCAATACCACCACCACCAATACCACCACCACTACCACCACCAATACCACCAACATCAATACCACCACCACCAATACCAATACCACCACCAATATCAATACCACCAATACCACCACCACTACCAATACCACCACCAACAATACCACCACCCCTATACCAATACCACCACCACCAATACCACCACCACCAATACCACCACCACCACCAATACCACTACCACCAATACCACCACCAATACCACCACCACCACCAATACCACCACCACCAATACCAGTACCATGACCACAAATACCAATACCACCACCAATACCACCACCACCAATACCACCACCACTACCAATACCACCATCACCAATACCACCACCAATACCACTACCACCAATACCACCACCACCAATACCACCACCAATACCCCCACCAATACCACCACCAATACCACCACCACCAATGCCATACCACCACCACCAGTACCAATACCAATACCACCACCAATACCAACACCAATACCACCACCAATGCCAATACCAATACCACCACCAATACCATCACCACCACCAATACCATCACCACCACCAATACCACCACCACCAATACCACCACCACAACCAATACCACCACCACAACCAATACCACCACCACCAATACCACCAATAGCACCAGCAATACCACCACCAATCCCACCACCACCAATACCAGTACCACAACCACCAATACCACCACCAATACCAATACCACCACCACCAATACCACCACCACTACCAATACCACTACCACCAATACCACCACCACCAATACCAGTATCACCACCACCAATACCAATACCCCCACCACCAATACCAATACCACCAATACCAATACTGCCACCACCACCAATACCACCACCAATACCACCAATGCCACCACTACCAATGCCACCACCAGCACCACCAATACCAGCACCACCAATACCACCAAAAATACCACCACCACCACCAATACCACCACCAATACCACCACCACCAATACCACCATCACCAATCCAATACCACCACCAATACCACCACCAATACCACCACCACCAATACCATCACCACCAATACCACTACCACCAATACCAATACCACCACCACCAGTACAGCCACCACCAATACCACCCCCTGTCACGACTTGCTCCCTGCATTCCCGTGTCCACCACCAGGGGACTGAACTGGGGGACTTTCTAATAAACTTCCAGACCCTCCCCTGCATGCAAATCCTGACTTCCAGCCATTTGGACACTTATTGGGAACGGACATCCATTCCCACTCCATGCTGGGTTTTGTGAAGCCAGCCTACTCATGCCTGAAAACTCCATTACCCAGGATTCCCGGCTCACTGCTTAGTCTCCACCCCTGCAGGCCAAGGATGGGTGGAGGAATTCAGCTCACCTGTGGCTGGCTGCTGCTAGCCTGCTCACACCTGCTGCATATGATTACAGTGAGCTCTTTTAAGCCCCAGCTCCCTTCAGCCCAGTGTTGGTCATTGTAAGCTGTTTACCGGTGAGACCGATCCTTGTTTCCTGTGCTCCCTGAGCTTTTTGTTTCCAGTGATTCCTTAGCTATAGATAATCCTTGTTCTTTGTTTCCTGAGCTATAGCTATTCCTTGTGCCTGAATTAGCACTGCCTGCAGTGCTACCTGGTTTCCTGTGTTCCTGAGCTATAGCTATTTTCCTTGTGCCTGCCTTAGCTCTGCCTGCAGTGCTACCTAGTATCCTGAGCTATAGTTAGTCTCTGTTCCTTTTCCTGGGCTTCAGCTATTTCTTGTGCCTGACTTGCACTGCTTGCAGTGCGTTCTTGACTCCTTGTTTCCTGAGCTATAGCCATTTTCCTGTTTCCTGAACCAGCACTGCTTGCAGTGCTTCCTTGATTCCTGAGCCTTAACATTTCCTTGTTCCTGACCTGTAGTGCTACTTTGACTCCTGAGCCTTTGCTCAATTCTTGCCCCAGCACTGCCTTCTATGCTACTCTATTTTCTTGTTTCCTGACCCTGTACTATTCTAGTATACCCTTGTAGCCTCCCTTTCTGTATATCCTTTTCCAGTCCCTGCCTTTCATCTCATTTCCTTGGTTCCAGTTCTAGTTTGCTATCTTTCTATTCTGCTGTCTCGCCTCTGTTACCTTGTATGTTTGTTACCTGCTTTCTGCCAAATGTGCCCTGTGATTTCCTTCCTTTCCTGTTAAGCACTCCTCTTTGCTAGCTCCTTGTCTATTGTGCTTGTGTTTAGTTCTACCCCTTTGCTGTTACTGCCTTGCGTGTTCCTGTTTGATCGCCAGGATCCGTGGGCACGGCTGACTACCTAGGTGGTGTTTCTTGTCCACTGTGAGTATTGTCTTTGAGTTACTGTTATGACATCACCATAGGTATAAGCTCCACAGACCCTGCCTTTGTATACATATCCTATATGTGGGTATTTCCAGTCAGTATCTGTAACAGCAATTGTGGGTGATGAACTTACTGAGCTTCAGTCTTACCGTGTGGAGCTCCTGAGTGCTTTACCCCACATCCCCTTTATTGTTAACGTTGTTTCATGTTTAAGTGTATTGCACATCCGTCCTGGTTTTAAGTGATTCTGAATGCTGAGCCGCCTCATGAGTGCCCTTCCTTTCCGAGTCTCACCCTTCTTGTTCACCTCTACAGGCTTCCCCTTTGGATCCCTTTTCTCCTCTGACTTCCTGTGTGCTCCTGGGCAGCGCTGTACTCCTCTCTGTCTTTGTTTTCTACCCTGTTCCCAGTCCTTGCCCAAGTCCCTGACTGTGTTCCCCACATAGTCCCGGACAGACCCTGACACCCCCAATACCACCACCAATACCACCACCACCAATACCACCACCACCAATACCACCACCACCAATACCACCACCACCAATTCACCACCACCAATACCACCACCACCAATACCACCACCACCAATACCAACAATACTACCACCAATATCACCATCACCACTAATACCACCACCAATACCACACTATTACCACCACCACCACCACCAATATCACCACCACCAATACCACCACCACCACCACACCACACTACCACCACCAATACCACTAGCACCAATACCAGTACCACGACCACCAATACCAATACCACCACCAATACCAATACCAATTCCACCACCACCAATACCACTACCACCAATACCACTACCACCAATACCACTATCACCAATACCACCACCACCAATACCACCAGAACTTCCACCACCAATACCACCACCACCAATACCACCAGTACCAATACCACCACCACCAATACCATACCACCACCACCAATACCACCACCACCAGTACCAATACCAATACCACCACCAATACCACCACCAATACCAATACCACCACCAAAACCATCACCACCACCAATACCATCACCACCACCAATACCACCACTACCAATACCACCACCACAACCAATACCACCACCACCACCAATACCACCACCACCAATACCACCAATAGCACCACCAATACCACCACCACCAATACCAGTACCACCACCACTACCAATACCACCACCACCAATACTCTCACCACCTATACCAATACCACCACCACCAATACCACCACCACCAATACCACCACCAATAATACCACCACCACCAATACCACCACCAATACCACACTAATACCACCACCCCCACCAATATCACCACCACCAATACCACTACCACCAATACCACCACCACCACCACTACCACCACCAATACCACCAACATCAATACCAATACCACGACCACCAATACCAATACCACCACCAATATCAATACCACCAATACCACCACCACTACCAATACTACCACCAACAATACCACCACCCCTATACCAATACCACCACCACCAATACCACCACCACCAATACCACCAACACAACCACCAATACCACCATCACCACTAATACCACCACCAATATCACCACCACCAATACCACCACCACCACCAATACCACCACCACCAATACCACCACCACCACCAATACCACCACCACCAAAACCAGTACCATGGCCAGAAATACCAATACCACCACCAATACCAATACCACCACCACCAATACCACCACCACTACCAATACCACCACCACCAATACTACCACCAATACCACTACCACCAATACCACCACCACCAATACCACCACCACCACCAATACCCCCACCAATACCACCACCAATACCACCACCACCAATGCCATACCACCACCACCAGTACCAATACCAATACCACCACCAATACCAACACCAATACCACCACCAATGCCAATACCAATACCACCACCAATACCACCACCACCAATACCACCACCACAACCAATACCACCACCACAACCAATACCACCACTACCAATACCACCAATAGCACCACCAATACCACCACCAATCCCACCACCACCAATACCAGTACCACAACCACCAATACCACCACCAATACCAATACCACCAACACCAATACCACCACCACTACCAATACCACTACCACCAATACCATCACCACCAATACCAGTATCACCACCACCAATACCAATACCACCACCAATACCAATACCCCCACCACCAATACCAATACTACCAATACCAATACTGACACCACCACCACCAATACCACCACCAATACCACCAATGCCACCACCACCAATGCCACCACCAGCACCACCAATACCAGCACCACCAATACCACCACCACCAATACCATCACCACCACCAATACCAATACCACCAATACCACCATCACCAATACCAATACCACCACCTTAGTGCCTCTCGCTCACTAGTAATAGCAGAGGCACTGTACAAGGCCAGAGCTTCAGCCAAGACCATCCTTCCCTCCCTCCATGCCTACCATAAAGCACAGCCTGCCCTGCACCAGGAGGTGAAGTCAGGGCCCTACTGCAGCTGGAGTGTTTTTATTAGGCCAAAGATAGCCATGACATTATGCAATGCCACACTGCACACTCAAATCATGGAGAGGGCAGGAAATAGCCCCCTCTTCTGCTCTTCCTCCCGAGCCATGACAGTGTAATTACAGAGCGAAAGGTGTTGGATCACTTTGTTAGTGTTTATAGCTCGGATCATATGTAACTCTCACTTCACACTTTGTGTCTGTTTAATTTACAGCACTTACACATCTTCTTCACTGCACTATTTATCACCACTTTGTAGACGTCACAGGCCGGTCTCTTCCTCTGATATTTACCATCTAACAAGTAGTCGAGAAGGCCCTGTATTGCAATGCAATAGGTCTCGCATTTGGAGAGTTTAAGCTATTAGTATTGTAAATGACAATGCCTTTTATTTATGTTTTAAAACCCAAAACATAAATAAAAGCATTGTCATTTACAATGCCAATAGCTCAAACTCGCGTGAATGCGAGACCTATTGCATTGCAAATGCTTGTTATGTAATGGTGTTTGTGTCAGTTAAAAAAAGATTTTGACCACGCAGTTGGTGTTTTCATTTTGGAAAAAGTGTAAACATTTAATTGGCTGGCTGTATAAATGATTGCAAATTTGCTACTGTGTTTTTCTTTTTTTATGTTCTGAGCTTTTTTCCTGTTATCAGTGATGCCATGGAACTTACCCTTGTTAGAAACTCCAGCGCTGCCTTCACCATCTGCTGTAGTGGCCACTGCACTAATTCCGTCTTCTTCTCAGTCCTCAGCTGTAGCTCATAATTCCAGTGGTTTTCCTATTATACCACCTGTATCCAATGAGGAGGTTAAGGTTCATGAGGGAAAATTGGTCTCTCATATGAAGCTCTGACACTCATTCAGAGGAAGCCCTGAGTGTGGGCCTATTTATCTCTAAATTATGAACATGATCATGCAGTGCGTTCCGATTGAGGCTTTTGTTAAAGGGTGGTGATTTGGGGGGTAAACTGGGTAGGAGCTCTCAACCCAATACTATGCTGGTGAACGGACCTCCTTATCAAGATACATCATCTTCTCCCACTGACCAAGAAGAGAAGTGCTGCAACCTCTGCAGTTGTGCCACCCATTGTACTTCTTGTTCCTCCTGCAGAAGTGGTTGCTAAAGACAGCAGTGCAATGTACTGTGGTTACAGTACAACGTGAATGTAATATGGGCAAATGGTGACATACGAAGAAATATCTACCAGCACTCATAATTCCACTCATAATGCAAGAGTTTACCAGACACTCCTGATTTTTGGCATTTTTTTAAATTTGGTTTTATTTGGCTGATATATTTTTGCCCATTGTGTGTTTGTTTTCTTTTCTATTGTATTTAATGTTTTCCTCTTGTTTTATACTGCTTTCCCTTCCATACTGCTACGGTTATTCTCAGACCAATCAAATTGTCACAAAAGTTTTCTTTGCAATATTTCGCATCTAGACTTCTCATCATAATAAATTGCAATTCTGCCTAAATTTTCATTTTCATGTAAATTTCATACCATTCTTTCGTTTTTTCATATCTATTTCTCCGGCTTTGCTTGACGACTATTCTAAATTTCTGAGTTTTACCATTTTTGCAAGTTACATTGCTACCCTTTATTTATTTTCTGTGCTTCTTTTACATCCTTTTTGTACCTCTACTGTGTTCATATAGTTATAATTTATAAGTCAGTATCAATAACTATTGCCTTCAGCCACAGCTGTGGTATGGTTGGTGGTAGGGAGGGATGGAGGGGTCTGAGATGATGAAGGATGCATCTACCTATGACTCCTAGCAATTATACACAGGGTCTATGGGTCCTGCCCATCTGCCCATACATTCCACCAGTTGAACTGTATGCAAGTGGGTGCATGTAGGAACACGTATGTGTCTGTTAGCATGTGAGAATGAGATTGTGTGCACATGTTCAGCTGTATGTGTTTATGTGTGTTTGTATGCATGTATATGCATTTGTGTGTATGTGTGTGTGTGTAGGTAAAGGCATTTATATGTATGTTTCTGTGTATTGTGGTGTATGCATGTTAGAGATTCTCTGTGTGCACACATATCCATGTGTTTGAATGCATGTATACGCATGTGTGTATGTGTGGGTGAAGGCATTTATATGTATGTTTCTGTGTATTTCGGTGTATGAATGTTAGAGATTTTCTGTGTGCACACATATCCATGTGTGAGTGAGAGTGTGTGTGTATATGGGGGTGCTTTTATGTGCACGTGTTCATTTGTCTTTTTGCATGAGTGTATAAGTATCAATATATGGTGGCGAGCACATGTGTATGTGCAAGTTTAGGTGTATGTAGCAATGGATACGTATTCTTGATTGAGTGTATGCATGTTGGTGGAATGTGAGATTTTGCTCATGGAGGGAAAAGTATGTATCTGGTTGTGTAGATGTATGTGCACATATTTCTTTGCATGAATCTATGGGTGCCTCTATTTTTCTATACATACTTTGAATGTGTGCATGTGTCTGTGTGTAGGTGAGTTCATATGTGTATATGCATTCATGTGTATGTGTGTTTGTGTGTAAAAGTACTTCTATGTGTGGTTCAGTGTGCATGTATTTGGGTATATATTTGTATGTATGTGAACCAGTGTGTACTCATATGTATAAATGTATATGCATTTGTGGGTGAGTTGACAAGTATGTACGTGTGGGTGTTTGTGTTTTTAGGTCAGTTCATATATATGTGAAGATGTGTGGACATAGGTGTCCATCTGTATGTATGGGCTTGTGTTTATTTATGCATCTGCACATGTGGGTGTGTTCATGTGTGTGTTGCTATGAGTGAATATTTGCACATGCATGCCTGTATATGTGTTAATTGGTGCATGTGTGTGCAATTAGCCACTTATGCATTTGTATGGGTGTTTGCATGGTTATGTGTGTGGTGCCTGTGTGTGCATACATCTGTGCGTTTCTGGATGTCAAGGTACTCGTTTGCCTTTGAATGGGGATTCAAGTATGTGAGTGGGTATCTGTGTATCTGGGTGTATATATAATTGTGTGTGTTTCTGTGTGTGCATGTTCATCAGTGTGCACTGGTGTTTAAGTGCCCATGTGTGGGTGTGTATGTAAGTGACTGAAATTGTGTATAAACATACATGCATGTATGGATTTTCATATGCATGATTGTGAGTGTGTCTCTGTCTTTGTGGGTGTATGAGCGTTTGTGTAGTTGTGTGTTCATGTGTGTGTACGGCTGTGCCTTGGGTGCTTATTTGCTTCTGTGTATGGTTTCATGTGAGTGGGTGGGCACCTGTGTGTCTATGTAAGAGAGTATATTACTTATTTGTTTGTGTATGTCTGTTTGCATGTTACTGAGTGTGCGTGGCTGTTTTAGTGTCCATGTGCCCGGTGTGCATGTTTATGTGTGCTTTTGTGTGTATTTGTGTATGAATGTGGTTGTGTCTCTGTTTTAGTGAATGTGAGAGTTGGTGTGCCTCTATGCATGCATGTGTGTGTTTGTGGGTGTTGGACCTGGCGCTTTGTCCAGGGTAACCCCAAACTTTTTTCCTTCCTCCTCCCTTTTTTGCCAAATTCGTTTTTGTTGGCTTTATTCTCTGGGCACTTTACTACTGCTAACCAGTGCTAAAGTGCATGTCTCTACTGAAATCATGGTAACATTGGCTTGTCCACAAATGGCATATGTATTTTACTTATAAGTCCCTAGTAAATTGCAACACATGTGCCAAGGGCCTGTAAATTAAATGCTACTAGTGGGCTTGCAGCACTGCTTGTGCCACCTACTTCAGTAGCCCCTTAAACGTGCTTCAGGCCTGCCATTGCAGAGCCTGTGTGTGCAGTTTTCAACTGCCATGTCCACCTGACAAGTTAACCCTCTTGCCAGGCCCAAACCTTCCTTTTTAATACATGAAAGTCACCCGTAAGGTAGGCTACAGGGAGGCCCAAGGCCAGGGTGCAGTTTATTTAAAAACTTGGGCATGTACTTTTAAGTTTTACATGTCCAGGTAGTGAAAAACTCTTACATTCATTTTTCACTACTGCAAGGCCAATCTCTAACATAGGTTAACATTGGGATTACCGTATTACATTTTATAAGTATAATTTTTAATTGGCAAAAAATAGATATTTCGAGTTTGATGACTCTGGACTCAATTTAAAATCACAACCTATGGTAAAGTTGAATTTTAAGTTGCAAGTCTGAAAATTGCCACTTTTAGAAAGTTTGCATTTTCTTACTTTAAACATTCTGTGCATTTTGCTTGTCTGTAAATACACATCTGGGGTGTGCGACAGCTGGACCTTTTGCATTCCATTTAGACAGCCACACACAATGGGAGCTTAGGTGTGAGTTGATGGGCCTTAATGGGCCATTAACTGGCGTTATGGGGCGGAGCTAAGTACAGCCCCACTTGCACCTGAATAGGCTGTGCCCTGTCTCCACACAACAGGCCTAACAACCCTGTATTGTCACTCCAGCCAGCTTAGAGCCAGGGCAGGGGATAAAGGGGATTCCCTGCACTTCAAAGCCACTGTCTAGAAGCTTCTCCCACTTACACAATCAGGGCACCAAAGTATACATGCTGGACCTCAGACCCCACCACTCCAGTACACTTCTGGACCTGTGGATTATCTGTCAGGAAGAAGGACTGCTGTTCTGTTACAAGGACTGGTGCTCTGCTGGACTGGTGCTCTGCTGGACTGCTACTCTGCTGGCCTCTGCTGGCCTGCTGCTGCCCTCTTGCCTGGGAGTGAGAGGGACTGGAACTGCATCTCTCTAACCCAGAACCAAAGTAATTCAAAGGGCTAATCTGCTTGCCTCCGGTTCTGAAGTCTCTGGGATATCAAAGACTTCCACCACCCTGCTACAGCACCTGAACGCTGCAGTTTATGAGTTCTGCCCTGCCAAGTGGTGCCAATCCAGTCCTGGACCCTCGGAAGTGGGTATAAAGTGCTTCTCCTGTAGAACATCTACGCTTGGTTGCACCCGCATTTTTGTTGACGGAACAAGGATAAAGGTACTTTTGTTCAGTGGGCCTCACTGGGTCCCTGTATCTGGTCCACGCTTCATTGCGGTCACCCCGAACTCTTGACTTTGTCCCGGTCCATTGCGACCAGATAATCCACATATGCGCTTATTGCTTCTAAGCTCCATTTTGCGGTTTATTCTATAAAAATTCATATCTCAAGTTCTACTTATTGGAATTTTGTGGTTTTGGTCTTGTTTTGTTCATTAAATTAATCTCTATTAATGTAACTTGGTGTGGATTATTTTTGTATGGTGTTGTCACTGTTATACTGTTTTAAGTGCTTCCTGTTTCCTTTGATTGCTACCTAGGTCACACACTATGGGGCCATTCATATCTCAAGTTCTACTTACTGGATTTTTGTGGTTTTGGGTCCTGTTTTTGTTCATTAAATTAATCTCTATTAATGTAATTTGGTGTGGATTATTTTTGTATGGTGCTGTCACTGTTATACTGTTTTAAGTGCTTCCTGTTTCCTTTGATTTATACCTAGGTTATGCCCATTGGGCCCATACAATGAGTCCTCAAATGAGGGAGCGGAGCCTACTACATTGAAATTTATGAGTGTAAAGTTACAACTACTAAATTTTTGCCTGTTGGTGGGGATGTACACCACAGGGCAGCAGAGCTTCCAATGTGAAAGTATAGGGAAATTTAATAAAGCTTATTATTTTTGTTAAAAAACAACATGTTTCCTTGTGTATTAAATAAAACAATTATTTGAATATATGAATTTAATGTATACATACACATTTTTAAATAGTTTAAAATTAAATTTCCCAACCTCACTAACAATAGTTTTTGAATTAATTAATAAGCAGATGGCTCATGTTTCTGATACAGAGCCTATATAGTGGCACTCATACTCTTCAAAGGATATTATTTCTTATGTCAGCCTGCTCTATGTCTATGGATAAAGGTGTAAGCTGTTGACAATTCCAGAAGATGTGTCATTCTCAGGGTTGTGTCTTAAAAGTGTTTATTCCACCTTAGGCAAGTTGGTTTGCAGCAAGTATACACTTCAGATGTGTTGGCTCATGGTAAAATTGTTTCTGTGCTCTTCCCATATCAAAAATTGCATTCATTTTAAAGAGGCCCTCTCTTAGCTGCCATTCCTCAACAATTACCAATATAGCGTGGAAACGCAGACTCAGAGGCATGTGTGTTTAATGATACATGGTAAAAGCAAGTCTCCCACCAACTACCCTAGCCATTCTGCAGCACACATTGAAAGAGGACATCGCCTAAATTGATTGATTTTGTGCAGGAAGGTGCCCTTCCTGCACAAAATCAATCAGACCCGAAATGCAGGCACCCTTGCACCATGGTGCAAGGGTGCCTGTGCTGGGGCATGGCAGCCCATTGTGCACCAGCGCAGCAGAAAAGAACATGAATGCACCATATCTCATAGATAGGGCACATTCCTGCCCTTCTTTTTTGACGTAGGGCAGCGTAGCAAGATTCCTTGTGGTGCTGCCCTGCGCCAAAACCTCATAAATGAGACCCATACTGTTTATAAAAGAAGGACAGAGAAGGGGCTGTGGAGGAAGCAAACTGTGACTGTCACTGTAGCCCATTGACCACCCGCTACTGCGCTTATAATAACAGGTGAGGTCGAGTGTCATGTATGCCTTTTTAAAGACTCATGAAGTGTTAGTGGGCAATCCAACTTCCAGAAATAGAGCCTAGAAATGAGAGGCACTAATCAATTATGGCTACAGTCAGCAGTGATTTCTAGCTGTGTCAATATGGATGGTCCCTGGCTCACCTGGCTCATCATTGCAACCAGGATATGCTCCTAGTTTTATTAGTGTCTAGGGCTGTTGTCTGGGGCAGGGGAGACCCCAAGGAGCTGGACTCATGTGACTTTGAGTAACATGACAGTTGTACAGATGCTCTATCACTAGTAATGGTGCTGCCTAGTCTTACCAAGCGTAAACCTGTGTGTCTATCATGAATCACAATCAAAATTGGCTTGGCTGATGAGAAATAGGTAAGTCCCACTCAGGCAGCTGTGCAAGGTGCACACCACATGAGTGGTGAGGTCGCCAGCTAGTGACAAACTGCGGGCCCAGGCTGCACATATGGCAATCAAGGACAGAAATGTACTGTAACATTGTGTCTCTGATGATGGGGAGGAACAATCACATATGTTTGGGTACTCAAATTATAACTTATGGGAAAGAAGGGTAAATTGAGATGCAGGAGCGCCCTAAAGACAACTTCCTTGAGATCGCCATTGAAGGTCCAAGGGCCATGAGCATTCTCTCATAAGACCTGTCCATGGAGAACAGCTTAAACTGTTCTGCATATTACCACAGCTATCAAATTTCTGTCAGTTTATTGCTTACCAAGCCCTCTAATTATTATGTGCAGTAATTTGATTGGGTGTTAGTATTCAAGTACTTTTATTTAACAAACTAAAATAATGGTTGCCCCCTTTAAAATCCAGAGGGGAACAAGGCAGGGGTGCCCGTTATCACCTCTACTGTTTAACTTGTATATCGAGCCTCTAGCTGAAAAGATCAGATGACATGCTGGAATATCTCCCTTTAAGTATAGGAACTGGGAAAAAAAGGTCGCCTTAACGCCGATGATCTGATGGTATATACGTCAGATTTAATCAAGGTAATTCCAATTTTGTATAATTTGGGTTCACAGTTTGGCTGTGTCTCTGGTTATGAGTTGAACACGACAAAGACGGAGTGCATGGCGTGGAATCTGGACACACAACAATACACAATGAAAAAAGAGATAAGATACCTGGGCACCATGATTTCACAAAATATTGAGAAAAGTCCGGAAACAAACTTTCACAAAGTTAGTAAGGAGATATGTAAATCTCTAACAAGTTGGGCACACTTACCATTGACAATAATTCAAAATATCCCTCTAGTTTTTAGAGAAGATTGGTTGAAGGATCTCCTGTCAAAAATAAATAGCTTTATATGGGCATCTAAAGGTATACGAATTTCCTGGAAAAAAACCAAGGGGGGGTTGCGGTTGCCGGATTTAGTCTTCTTTGCATGGGTTTTTCTCGTGAGGGCAGGGAAAATGCTCTTGAGTGAACCGGATGGCTCGATATTGGGAAAATGTTAAAGGTGATGCTGTTAAATCTGAAGGGAGGGGACCAAGGTTTTATATACAAATTCGGAGATCCCAGATTTTTTAAAAAGGTACGCCTCAAGACTCTGCATGGGCTAGCTTCCACATGGCACACAATCAGGAAAGTATTAAAAATCAGCTATTATAGTGCATCGGCTCCTATTTGGGATGCTCCCGGCTCCCCAGAATGGACTAAGGACTCCTTAGCAACACCTTTAAAAATAGCCGGAATACTTAGCTGAGACCAACTTGTTCAAGCGGGCTCTCTGCTTTCCTGGGAAGACTTGGGGAGCATCACGGGTAATGAGTTGTCTAAATTTAAATATTTGCAAATGAAGAGCTGGCCTCAAGCAGTTGGGACAACTGTCGGTATACCCAATAAATTGGAGTCCGCCTTAAGGAGGAAAGTCGGGAGAAAAAAGGAGGTGGCAAACTTATATTGGCTTCTGATAGATCTTGCGGAGGGCGATTTTGAACTTCCATTGGAGCTGTGGGGAGAGAGCTTGCCTGGGATCCATCTAGAAGAATTATGGCAAGTATCATATAACACTTTGTATTCCACATTCCAAGCTGCAAACCTAAGGAGAAATCACATCTTTTGTCTCCACAGGGTACACTGGTCTCCTTTAAAGCTCTCCAAATTTGGGAAGGGAGCCACACCGAAATGCCCTAAGTGCTTCCAGGAAAAATCTGATGATGTGCATATGTTTGTAAGTTGCCCAATGTTACAACATTACTGGGCCGGTGTAAGTAAAGACATCTTTGCCATGCTTGGGGTGGATTCACAGGTAAGCATAAGGCTGGTATTTTTTGGGGTCATGGTAAATTATGAATCTATGCCCTCAGATAAAAACAAGCTCTTGTTTTATTTGATTTTGCTTGCATGAAAAGAAATCTAAATATTGGATTAAAAACACATCCCCAACTTAGGGGCCGATTCCGATTCGGGCCGGAAATCTCTCCGACCGAGCCGGACCCGGAGAGATTTCCGACCGAATCGGACCCTAGCAGTCCGACCGAACGAGTACGATGCGCACGCATGCTATCGGACTCGAGTCGGTCGGACTCCCATTGAAGTCAATGGGAGCCTGTCGTACAACGCGTACGCGGGCTCCCATTGACTCAATGGGTGCGAGGCGAACAAGGGCACCCCCTACAGTGGGTACACGTCCATGCGCATCGCGGCGTACATGCACAGGTAGGGGGGACCCATGGGTCCCCCTGTGTGCGACTCGCGCGCCCTACGCATTCAGGGGGGTCCGACGCGGACCCCCCAAAGTCCGGCTCCGACAGCTTTTTCGAGCCGGACGGCGCGGAGTCGGTCGGACTGCTCGCGGCGCACATCGTACTTACCCGGCCGGGAAACGTCTCCATAGCGCGGTGCGAGTCGTGTCCATGCGAGTCGGTTGGAGCGTGTTGAAGCCGCGTTCGAGTCGGTCGGCGATTTCGCGGGTGCTTGCATCGTACTCGCTCGGCCGGACCCGCGTTCGAGTCGGTCGGCGATTTCGCGGGTGCTTGCATCGTACTCGCTCGGCCGGACCCGCGTACGATTCGGTCGGGAAACAGGGCTCCGAATCGGATCCGGTGAATCCAAATCCGATTCGGAGCACTACCGGCCGAGATCGGAATCGGCCCCTAAGTCTGTAAAATACACAATGAAGCTAGATAGGGCATCTCTGAATAAGAGAAGTAAGGAAAAAGACTTCTGGCTACCGTGTATAGATTGGCTTGAAAATTGGGCGAACACAGTCCAATGATTATGCCTCTACACTGGGATACTTCACCACTCCGGTTGTTCTGTGGGTTACTTAGAGAGAGGGTCAGAACAGACCAACCATGAAAAGGAGAGGTTCTGTGTAAAGCGCATCCATTTGGATACAGAGCTCTCTGGTTGGCGCCAACCAAAGGGGGCCTCAGAGAAACCCAAAACAACTCTGTCCATATCCAATGGCGAATGAGGACATTAAAAAAAACAACAACAAAAAACCTAAAATAATGGCTGGAAAATGATTTACTATTTGTTGTCTGATGCTTTATTTAGTGATGAGTCTCTAATCGCCCACCTCCCCATTGAGTAAGCCTTGGACAGTTTGAATTTCCTACCCTGAGGGCCAAGTGCTAAAAGGGTGTCTTTGGTGCTCAGGTGTGGGCTCATTGGTAAGGTTAAGTCCAAGAACATCATTGGTTGAAGAGTCAGCAAAATTTGAAACCAGTAACCCTTAATTGACCTGGCACTCCTGGAAAAGGTTGTACAACAGCATGTACAACTTACAGTTTCAATGATCACAATTTGTCATACTAAGTCTTTTAGCGTAAATGTATTAGCAAATTAAATGACCCTCAAACTCTTTTGGGCATTAAAAAAATAGGTAAAATGCATACCAATACTGCAAATCTGTTCATTAGTGGTTGGTATCCTCTGCCTTTCCCTTTTTGAGGAACCTTTGTACAATCAGATTGATGCAATGATCTAAACAGAGCACTCAAAACGTTCCACCATCTGCCCTGTCTATGACAAGGTTAGGACAATTGTTAGTGACAACAAATCCAATCCGGATGACCCTAGATTTAGGACATTCATAGACTTTTGCATTAAATTCTTTCGGGATATTGAAAGCTTTGTTCACTTTGTCAGTGGAAAACATTGCAACCATTGGATTGCTGATGAATGTATAGAAAAGCAGTATTGTTAGCTGGTGGTCTCCTGTTAATCTCCTTGAAGATACCCCAGTGTGCAGTAATCATCGTAGTGTATAGCTCGACCATTGCTTCATATATCTGTTGTGAGATGGACAGTGTGTATGATGCCACCTTTCAACGTTTGACCAGCCAATCCTAGTATTTTACTATGACATTGACGTATCTAGGAACCTCTAATTTCAGACAAAGGGTTACCACAATGCCAGAACCCCCTCTTCATTTACCATATTAATGGAAAAGATGTCTAGCACCAACATTTTGGCCGGTTTCCCATTGTATGATAAGACCAGTTTATGGTTTTGGTGATGTGGTTCTTCCTTGCTAAGCCACGATGTGATACTGATTTGGATTTCTTATTCAACTGCTATACCTCCAGCAAACTATATGGAGGTACATACTACTTTGATAGTTTCGGATGATAGTGAGATCTTTTTCCTTGTGCCTGCTCGAGGTGAATGCCAGCTACGAGCATCAAGGCTCGATGTACACATTGTGGCATCATCATCAAAATAATAAAAATATTTTCTTCTATCATTGTGGATTCTTCTGGAGCTCTAGCAGCAACACTCAGCTTACTGTGGTTGGTGCCGTTCTCATTTGATTACAGGTTTTTGCTCAAATAGACCCTGGTTCCAAGACGTCTGCCTGGCCTCCCATAATGCACTGCCTTGTGGTGAATTGAGAAGACTACAATGTGTTCCTTATTCTCCCTAAGTGTTAGGAAATGGCATCCCTGGGAGGAGATTCTCTTTAGAGGGACAAATCCAGAACTTGCTGAGCTATAGTGAATTTTATTTGGATGGCTTTGGGCCAAAGTTGCTGCTATTATTTCTTTTTCTAATTTTGAAAACATGGAAGCATTTGGTGATAATGGAGCAATCCAAATAGAGGTGATATGCACTTCCTCAGTGGTACTCTCAACATGAGCAATGGACGGTTAATTTTTGCCCCTGAAAACCAATCTTTCTTGAAGTTTTTTTGCATTCTCTCAGCTGCAGCGCTTATAGGCCCACTCCTTGACACCCTCACCTGAGGAGGGGATAGAAATTCTGGGTGAAATAGACTTCTCTTTATTGGAGGAACAGATGGTGATGAAGATGGTGTTGATGACAAAAAAGCAAGCACAACATCCTGTTGCATAGAAAGTGCAGCTTCCTTCTCCTGTCTCAGGAGGCTTCAAATTCGTGTTTCTGTTCTGTTTGCTGGGCTAATTACAGTTCTGACTCATGAGTTCCCAGACACTATATTGAAAAATAGAAGTCTGGAAAATGAGCAGTAGTATCTGGGGCTAGCCATGGCCCATAGAAACAAGGATGGTTGGCTACCAAAATTTGAATAAATGCATTAAAATAATGACCACGGACTGCAAATTAAAACCAGTCCCCAAACACAATGAAAGAAATGCAGATGAAAAAATCTACCCATCTAACACAAAAGAGACTGCAGGAATATAAACAGTCAGTTCAACCTCCTACTCTATCACTACAAAAATACACCAAAACTGACCATATATATTGGTAGGAAAAAGACACAAAGGTGTAGAGAATACCTAGGGTGGGGGTTCTTAATTTTAAGGATGAAATCCCTCACCCACCCAATAGGTGGCATGCCCTTCCTGGCACCCTTTCAATTGGCTAAGATGTAAAGTACTACCCGGTTTCTATCTGGGGTGCTTGGGGGGACGTTGTTCATAGATGAATTGCTATGCCACTCATGTGGTCTCCCTTAGTGTGAAAGAACAAATGTGAGGTGTCTATGTACAGAGGGGATTAATATAGTGGAGATTAAAACTGCCTGCTTGGTAGAATAAGCTATTTTACCCCACCCACTAGCTTTGATACCCATAAATGTGTCAATCCACGTCACCCTGCTCAGAACACTTTCTGGACCTCCAGAAGATAAGAAGAGGACCTTATGTCTGTAACCTGAGAGGACCCCTGAGGGACTAGACCTGCTCCCTCCTGTACCCAGGACAATGAAGTAGACTTCAAGGGTCAAATGGCTGACCTCCTCTGTTGTACAGGCAAAGCAAGATGCAAGAGGCCGTTTTCCTGAGGTGACCCATTCACTACTACCAATGGACCTGGACTGGACTTTGCAGATGGCCTCTACTGGAATGAGTCCTGTCTCCTAAATGCTGCTCCTGAGGTCCCGGGAGCCACAGAGGTGACAAAGAGGAGTCGCTTCAGGAACAATGAAAAGGTGTGATTAAGAAAATCTTTGGACTTCCAAGACTTTGTGAGCCATCAGGGGGCCCTGGCGGGAAACGTGCCTGCTTTTGATGCACCTTCCTTGGCTACAGTTTCAAGCTTGCCCTATTTTGAGCTCCTTAACTAAGACTGAATGAGAAGGTAACATTTTTGACAAAGACAAACCCTCTTGGTGTATCCGACCCATGCTCCATCATGGTCACTTGAATTCGTGCCTAGGTTAGAGTCTACCACTTCCATAGACTACCACTTCCATAGTCTTTGGTGCTTAGTCCGTTGTGGTGCTATTTTTACTTAAAATTAAAAAAAATTGTATCTATGTTCCCCCTTATTGGATTTTTGTGCTTTTGGTTTAACTTTGTCTTTATTAAAGTTCACTTTATTTTTCTAATTTGTTTTTTTATTGTTTGGCAATTTTACTTTATTATTGTTTTGGGACTGCAATAAGACTATACACACTCTCATAAGTTAAGCCTGCCTGCTCTATGCCATAGCTACAAGGGTAGACCTCAGGTTATTTTAGTGCCTGTAAGGTTTACCCTGCACGTTAGTGTTATTATTCTTTGAGGTGGACAACCGCTCACCCCAAAAAATGGTCCACTTTCTCACATTTCTATACAGGTAATTTGCCAATGCAATTTAGCACCATGAAGAAGCAGGGGATATTCAATGCAAACTTTAAAAGGATACTCATTAAGCAACACGCTCTTTAAAAATGCCAGTCCTCTTTGTCATGGTGAGGAGAATGCAAATTTTGAGAGCTCAGTAGAGGGGATGGAGAAGAAGTGAGCAGTTTTTCAGGCAGCAAATGACAGGATGATGAAGAGAATTACACTAAATGCAGGTTAAGCAGGCAGGCCATATCACACCTGATTGATTCAATTAACTTAGTATTGGGCAAGTACACTCAGTGCAGCCACACATTACCGACAGATGTGTAGGTCCTATGCTTCCTAAACCTGCTTGTGTTATTTACTTACTAGAGTTTAATTACCATTGCATGTGTTATATCTCACAGTGTACTCTTCAGGGTATTGAGGTTATTGCCCTATTATCTAGGATACATAACCACATAGCATACACATAAACACAGATGTAGTTGCAGGAAACTATGGTGCCTCTCTATTGTACAGCCCAATTCCCACATGCGAACGGCTTTTGACATGTATTGAAAAATTCCCATTAGACACACCTGTTTATGAACAAAACACACTAGCATTCTCTAAACACACAGGTGGTATGCAATTACGATGGCCTAATGTTAGAGCTTAAATGGTGTGCAAAATAACAATGGACTGTGCTGTGGCCTGAGTAATTACCAGTGGCTGAGATTAGTTCAAGCATTCTATTGATCACTTTTTTGTATACTTCAGTGTGCCACACTAAGTGGGACAGGTATGCCCAGATGTGGGTCCCATGCACACTGTGACATTGGAACCAGGCTGCACCAACTGATGAGCTATAATAATGGCAAAACCAGCCTTGGGGTGCTTGTGTTCCAGTTCAGGGAGGACCTGGCCTGGCAGTTCCAGCTGGACTGTTCCCATTGGAGCAAGGTAAAGACTGATTTGCATAGACAAGGTTCAAACTGAGGTTGCATGGTGTGCAACATAGCCATGGACTCAGATGTGGCCTGAGTTATTACCAGTGGCTGATATGAATTCAAGCATTCCATCCATCACTTTTTTGTATACCTCAGTATATACCAAGCATTTTACCCCTATCAATCATCGGCAGATTTGAGTGGCCAAAAATGGCATAGTAAAAATTGTGGGTGTGCAGTGGTTTTAGTTCATCTCAAAATTCTGACGTGCAGAAATAAAAGTTACCACACATATTGGAGTTTACCGGGGAACTCTTAATCAGGGCCCCAGTGCACCCTTTCCTCTCTTTCACATCTAGAAGCCACCAGTACGCTTGCAGGTGGCGCTCCTGTTAGATGCATCGTCATCTCAGGATTGAGCTTTGTGTCATATAATATTGTGTATTGATTTCTTAAATATGACTATTGTTTGGGTTGAATGAAATGTCCATTACATTCTTTGAGACAGGAATTTTTCTGTATCATTTATGTAAAAAATAATTACATTTGTTGTATTTTGACTGTTGTTGGATTTGGCCCTTTGTGCTGGGTCATCCCCAAACTGTTTACCTTCACCCTCCTGTTTTCTGAACCCATTTTTGTTGGCTTTTAGGACTCTGTGCACTTTACCACTACTAACCTGTGCTAAAGTGCTTGTGCTCTGTCCTTAAAACATGATAAAATTGGCTTATACTGTAGTGTAGCTCCTATTTCCCTAATAGGCTCTGCGCATTGGAATAATATATCCTATAGGTTTGACATAGGACTAAGGTCAGTATGTCCCTATCGAGTATATTAAACTTAATTACTTGTGCCAGCTAGCTCAGAGGCCACTAGAAACTCCTTGACAACAAGAAGGGAGTAGTTTCTGGCAGCCGCAAAACATGACCACTGTGTTTCCCTTTAGAATCAGAACGTGTCCCAGAGTCGTGGAAACAATAGATAACTATTTCACTCAGCTCAGTCGTGCATGCTTAGTTTTCTCCAAGTTACACAGAAAGAAATAGACGGGCATTTCAATAAAGGATTTATTGAACAGTCTTGTTTCTGGTGTAAGTAAAATGTGCTGTTACGATCACAAGACAGTATGCGAGATAAATAATGTACAGTGTGAGCAGTAGAAATAAATAATACTGCGAGAGCATTATCTTTTAGTACATAAGCTGTTACATAAATAACACAGACTAAAAATGCGAGTACTCATACGATGCGTTTCTAATCTAGTTCTACCCCAATGTACCTAACCTAACCTAGGTGTAGGACGAGGTATGAAGTAGGTGAAGTATTCCTTACTATGGTATGCTAAGAGTACGCTAACCCCAGTATGCCTAGTATGCCTAGAGTCCCTCTAGGTTCTAGTCTGCTCCATACCTGAAGAATGAGAGAGGTAGGAATCTCTTTGCCAGACTCGAACTCCAACACTCCAACACCCCGCAAGGGAAGTTAGATCACTGGAAGCTGGACTCTCTGCGTGCAGGGATGACAGCGTCTTCTCAGTGCGTCAGGCCGGGAAACGGGCTCCTCTGAAGTCGAGGTCTCCTCTGATTTACAGGGGCTAGGGAAGGTATATTTATACCTGAGAATTACCTCAGAATGTTAGCATTGACGTGAGTCGGACAGCGGAAGACGTCATGAATGAACCCCTAAGGAATAATGGTTCATGCATAATATATGAGTCCTTGAAGAAATCAATAGTCCTGGACTAGTGAAACTCCTGCAGCCTAAGGGTCTGTTCTTCAAGAACTCGTTGTGACGTTAGGGTGGACGGATGTCAGAGACCATGCCTGTATTTGGAGTGCACGGTTTAATGCCTAAATAAGGGCTGGGATTTTATGCCTATATAAGTGCAGGGCGAATTGTGCCTATATAAGGACAAGATACTGGAAAGCCGGTTTATGGACACCCTAAGAGGAATACAACACCCACTCCACTTTCTTGTGTACGATAATACTAAAATGCTAAACATTTAAAATGCTAAACATTAAAATGGAGTACAGCATATTTCTAAAATATTTCATAAAACCATTTAAAAAAGGCATTTAAAAACCAATTAGAATGCAAAAGGTACTGTACATTTGAAGCATTGCTCTTCACTTCAGGCATACATTTAAAATAAAATGCAATATGAATGAAAAGAAGCAGTAATATTTACATGTGACAAAAAAATGATCGATAAGCTTTTTTTTAAAAATCAAAGTAATTTCATGTCTTGAAAATCAATGAACTGTTGTAGACACACAAGATGACTAAGTGTCCCTGGAAGTACCTTTAAGTCTGTATTATAAGGCTAGTTCTACTTTAAGCAGATGGAAGTGCCATTTTCGTTCGAAAAATGGGAAAAAGTTCAATTTTGGTAGAGTTCCAAGTTGTTTTGAAAAATGAAGGCCAAATTGTCACTGCATCTCTGGAACACAGTACGCTGAATCAGAGTCAGTTTACGGGTCTGGTGTAAACATGAGATCATCTATCTCTATAGACAAAACATCGTCCACTGTAGTTGGTGTCAGTTGGAACACCTCGTGTAGCAGATTAATTGCACAGAGATGTGAAGCTTCGCTTCCAGCGTAGGGTGCCGCAGCAAAGTTCGCGTCCGTTGTTACCTGTGTGCCTGTAGATCTTTCTCGTACCTCAGCAGCAGCCGGAAGCGTCCGTGAGATCTCAATGAATGCTGACATCAGGATTGGTAGCCTCTGGCGACAACACAGAGCATGGGCCGTTATCGGGTCCAGCAGAGTATCGACATCCGTTGGCGTAGCTGATGGAAAAGTTAGACAGGTGTCCAACACGCATTCTTCACAGCATAGCAGGCAGTCATAGAACAGGTAAGATGCAATCTTGCCAGATTGGTCTGAATGACAGGAACCAAGTTGTATTAAGGTCCCGTAGACGAGTCATGCCCAATAGCTGTACTATTCGCTCACGGCACTTTCGTTCAAGGAGAGCTTTCTCCATTTCGCTCGGAGTGATGTCTGCGAATAGGCTGGCCATAGCGCAATAGCAGGAAGAGAAATAGAATTCCGGCAACAAGTGCTAGAATTAATGGTATGCCACCAAACACCGAATGTGCAAAGTTCGGGATGATTCCGAGTATTGCCTGGAAAGGTGCTAACAGACCGGAGCAGATGCTCTTAAATACATGTATAATGCCAGTTGTATCAGACATGTTGAAGATACGTGATATCATTTCTACGAAATGTATAGGGCAGTTTGTACGTATTAAAGTCTGTATCTCAGCCGAAGTCCTTGATACTTGTAGATCATAGGTTTCTTTGGCCGAGGTCAAAGGCACTGTTTGCTGTAAAAGCATGGCTTTCATTCTGCTCAAAGTATCAAATCTTATAAAAGAGACGTTCAGCGAAGGCCATAGAGGCGACTCCCTGACTGTGTCTATTGGGGCAAACAATACTTGCATACAGCAAGTGACCCTGGAGTTGACCGTTACTAGATATTGGATGCCTTGCAACATGCTGCAGCAACTCTGATCATTCAACATGAGGTAACTCCCATTAGAAAGTTGTCCAAACGTTGGATTAATCACAGCAGCTGGTGTACCCTGCTGATGGCAAGACAAATTTGCCACAGAACCATTACAAGCCCCGTGTAAAGAAATGTCCTGACATATGAGCGAACCGCTTAGTGCAAGTTTACAGTTTGTACCGCTCAAAAACACTTCACGATCCCCACTCCAACATCTATATGTATACGGTAAATCCCAAGATGTCTTAATGTATTCCTTACCCAACCTTTCATATTTGCCTGCTTGCATTTGTCTGAGGCAATACTGAAACTGAAAAGTACTCACAGGTAATGTTATTTTGCCATGAATAAGCCATTCTGTAGCTGGTTTTTCTGCCACTGTGAATGGTAACTTTTCCAGTTTTTCAATGCTCAGCACTGTATACCTTGCTCCTCTTTGTGCCAGTTCGATCTGTTTATCAGTTAGATTGTATTCTGCAAACAGAGCCGTTGTGTTGATGAAACGCCAAGGCACATAGCCCGCTCGCAAAGATTGCAGCGTCCAGCTTAATAACATAATAGAACGTAATTGAGACTGGCCTTGATGTAACGTCGCCAAATCTTGTTCTAGTATGTCGATAGCAGAGGATACAATGCCATCCAATGAATATATTCTGGAGGACAAAGTTGTTAACCCATTGTCGACCACAGCGAGTGATTTCTCTAAATTAATACGATCAAGTTCACGTATTCGTTCTGCGGCCTCCATCTGTGATACTTTCCATGCTTCATTATAGGCAGCATAAATGCCGGCATATATGAAATGTTTTTGACGCGGTTTTCTTGGTCCAAGCAAGAATTCCCTAAGGTCTGCGTCCTTTTTAAGTAAGGTTAAGTGTTGTTTCACATCCTGTAGTGTAGACTTATGCAGCCAATCGAGGCATAATTTTCCTACACTGTATGTTGTTATTACCCCCGGATGTTGTCTTTGGACATATCTTGGGTCTGGCCTATTAATAGTAAAGCCCTGAGTTTTATTCACGAATCTTTCCTGACAGTTATTCGTGTCTGTGGGCCAGATCAACCATTTTTTCCAATCAGGATTAGATCTGTTGAGTTGTAGTATATTGTCAACTGTCCCCACTGCCTGTGTATCGTTGTCTCTGGCAGGTGTTGGTACAGAAGGTGTGTTCATCTCTTTGATCTTGGCTAATCCAAGGCAAGATGTTTGTTGGATGGTTTCATTCAAAAACATTATTTGTTCAGGGATGATGCAGGCTCTAAATAAAGCTTCTATCCCCTGCACTTGCCATTCTTTAGTACCCCAGATAGTTTTTGTGTCTATTGTGTCTTTCCAAAAGTCGAAACCCTATCTAGACAGTTGGGCATTAAATAACGCAGAGTAAATCTGTTTTGTATTTGTTAACATAATTTTCAGTCCTGTCTTGTTTACATTTTTATAGTAAAACATTTCTGGATCAGATGTATTGTATCCTGAAAAATATGGAAACTTACTAGCAAATGTTTTTGAACTACCTTTAGGTGGTGTAGGACAATGTTCCCATTGGTTAAACATAAACACATTTCTTGGAAATGCAGATTTATGCAAATAATGATGACCATAGTGGTTAAAACAATACATTTGTTCATAGTCTGATGAATCCTCTAAATATTCATGTTTAGAAAATGCAGCAAATTTTTCTAGGTCAAACATTATATCATTGACAGTCTCAAAGTCCCAATCATCCGAATAGGTACTGGACGTAATTAGATCACTTAGTGAAATTTTAAACAAATGTGGAATGTTCAATTGTTCCGTCGGACCGAAGATTTCAAAATCTGTTTTGTCCAACACTATACCATCCTGTATAGGAACAGCTGTGATGTTCACTGATGACAAGTCTCTTGCTTCACGATGGGAAGATTTATGAGGTTTCAAAAGTACGTTCACGTCTTTTCCTTCAGTGTTCACATGGATGTATCTGCCACTTATAAGCACGCTCACAGTTGTTACCAAAGCTAGCCAGAGCAGGAAAACAAAAAGTCCAGATGTAATCCAGAGTTCAATCCATGGAGAAACCAAATAAGTCTTTTTCAGAAAGTGAAGAAAGTCTTGTACTTGCTGCTTGAATTTGAATGATGCTGGCGTCGTTTCAGGTTCACTCGGATCTTCTGAGAACGTGTCAAAGTTAATGAAATAGCCAGAAGCAGTTCTGTCAATTGTTGGAATTGCATCAGGATTTGTAGAAATCACTGGAACCAGTTCATCACTTGCCACGTTGGTGTAGACAGGTGTATTTGGACGAACTGTTACTTGGTGTTCAAGAGGGATGAGTTCCATAGCGTTGTTGCTTAGTCCTCCATCAGTTACAGCTGAGTTCTCGATGGTTATCAGTCTTTCAGTCTGAACCTCTTGGATAGTAGCGAGAGGAGTGCGTCTGCTACTAGGTCGGAGTCCACGAGGCTTACTATTTAGTATTGGCCACATACTGTGGTTTGATGAGGTCGATGGACACAAATCTTTTCTCCTTTCTTCCAGCAAGGGGCAGCAGAAGTACTGTTCTTGTTCCTTGAACTGCTAGGACAGGTACTGGTTGTCTGTAAGAAGGTCCAAATTCCTTCTTGTCCGCGATTTTTCTCTGACTAGATCCCCAACTTTTGGAATCCAGACAGGCCTTGCTGGGACAGCCGGTTGATCCCCAGTGGTGGTGGGCTGTAGGAATACGTTGCTTTGTTTTGTTCTTAACTTGTTTAGTTCCTGTAAAACAGCCAAACGATCTTTGATATCAAAGGGTTTATTTTCCACCACTGTGCCTACGTGTTCAAGGTCTGGTACCCACATTCTTGTCCCAAATAGGACCTCATACGGAGTGACCCCCCTAGAGAACTTCTTGGCAGGTTGTTCAATGAGCGCTGAACCCCACTAAGGTGTTTGACCCACCCATCACCCGAACCTAATACCCTAGCTGTTATAGACTGCTTTATGTCCCGGTTTTTCCTTTCCACAACAGAATTTCCCTCAGGATGGAATGGAGAGGAGTACCGCAATGCAACGCCCAGACTGGCCATGGCTTCTTTGTAAGCCCTAGAGCTAAACGCAGGACCTTGGTCAGAATGTAGCGTGCCTATTGCGTATATGCCGATAAAGACTCGCAAATCTTTTATAACAGTTCGAGCGTCAGCCGAGCGCTGAGGCCATAACCATAGGAACCTAGATTCAGTATTTGTGGGAATGCCTTTGTCCAGTAGGACGCAGGCGCGTAGATAGTCTAAGGCTGTCTAACAGTGGTGTCTGTACTGGTTTGCCGCATTCGCAGCTTGGTGTCTGGTGGCTCTCTTGCTGTAACTTACAGTCGGGGCAGTTGTTGATGAATATGTGAATTTCTGAATTCATTCCAGGCCACCAGTACATCTCTTTTAACGTCAAAATTGTTTTAGAGATCCCTTGATGTGACAGACCCTCCCCCAAATGTGTTTCATAAATCAAGGCTGCTCTACGTTCCATGTTTGGAATTACCCTATCCCCCACTCCAGGGATTCGAGCAAAAGGAACGTTGTTCGCATCAATTACATAAGAGTACTTGAGTGGAAACTTTTTTGGTAACGCTGCACTGCTGCCCTTGCTTGATGCATTGACAGCCAACATTATCTCACCGTCTATTTTTGTTTTTGAACGAGTGATCGCAGCTACGGAAGCCGTCTGAACAGCCCCCTTTCCGGCTTCGTCAGCCAATGAATTCCCTGCAACGTGAATGCCATCACGTTGATGAATCAGTGTGTGGCTCACGTGAGCCTTTGGTAGTTCGTTTTTCAATTGAACTACTTGTTCCCAAATCATTTTATGCTTTATTGTGAAAACCTTTCGCATCTTTGAAACCATTTTCAAGCTAGTTTCGTATATAGTCATTATACGACTGAACACAGTAAAAGGAATCGCACACTATCAGTGTGGGGAATTCTCGATCTGTACTTTCAAGTGCCAGTTTGAATGCTTGTAGTTCAGCTCGCTGAGCTGTGCAATCTCCTAGAGATTGAGTTTTTGTGACCATAGGTCTGAAGATGCCATTTCGCATGCGACCTTTAACGATTGCACACGCTGCACTGTAAGCTTGCTTACTCCCTGTTGCGGGTTGTGCGGATCCGTCAGTGTAAATTATGAATTCGTACTGATCGAGAGGCAGAATTTCAGTAGGCAGAGGACATTCATGTTCATATTGCAGGAATGCTTGTGTTTTCAAATCTGGATCAAAAACATATTCAACATCTGTTGCAGCAAGAGAATTAACCCATTGTATCCATCTTGGATGTAATGCTTTAGCATTTGGAATGCTTGCTTTTGTGACCGCTTCTAAAGCTGGTACCGGAGTTACGACTATAATGCGTTTCCCTTGGGCTAAGGCTCTTTCTTTTGCTACAGCGGTTTGAACTGCTGTCAGAATTTTTCAGTTGAACTGAAGCGTATTTCCGCTTGTGTGTACAAATGGGATTTGTATGCGATTGGTATTTTCTCACCCTCATTGAAAGTTAAGTAGGTGAATCCACATTGACCCGAAATTATTCGGATCACCAAATTTCGTTGACTTACGCGTGTTTGTAAGTGATTTGTTGCTAACATGTTAGCCTGTAGTGAACGCAAGATTTCTGTGTGTTCCTGTGTCCAGTTTCTGATCGAAAAATCAGGTTTGATTAATGCATAGAGAGGTTTAACCCTTTCTGCGTAATTTAGAATGTATGTTCTTCCAAAATTTAGGAAACCCAGGATGGATTGTAAGTTTTTTCGCGTTTTTGGAGGTTGGAGCAGCGCACACTTTTCTAGAAAGTTAGCTGCCAAGCTCTTGCCTTCACTTGAAAGCTCATATCCCAAAAATAGGACATTGAGATGGGCAATTCGGGACTTTTTAAAGTTGAACTTGTAGCCCTCAGAGGCGAATCCAAGTATAATGGTGCTCACCCTGTTCAAGTGTTTGTCCAAGTCATCGTCCGTCAGATAGATGTCATCGACATAGGACAATGCCTCATTGTCATAAATTTGTAGTAACTCCGTTACCCTCGCTGAGAATAAACCTGGGCTGTTCTTGAACCCTTGTGGGAGTCGACAAAAGTGACACTGGGTCCCCATTATGGAGAATGCTGTTAAGTACCTGCTTTCAGGTGCTATGTTTTGACAAAAGAAACCATTTGAGATGTCTAATGTTGTTTTATATTTTTTACGCACAATGTTATTCATTAATGCTGTGCTATGTGCATTTTGCACTGCAAAAGTTTTAGAACAAGTGTTTAGGTGTCTGTAGTCCAAAACTAGACGATATGTATTGTCTGGTTTGGAGACAGGAAACAAAGGATTGTTCATTGAGGAGGTGCATGTTTCAATCACCCCTTGATATTCAAGTTGATCTAAGATCTCCCTGACCTGTTTTTTAGCTTCTTGCTTTATTGGGTACTGCCGTTGTGCAGTTGGTTCATGTTTCAGATGTATTTTATGGTGAGGTGAGTCCTCATCCCATCCTACATGATTTTTATATAATGCTGGGGCCTGGGCCACTGCCCATTTCCTGGCATATGTATATCTTAGATGCGTTGGTATATGGTTGGAGAAGGCAGGCATGATAATGTCCTCGCCATGTGGGCACTCCCTGACAAATTGTGGTGGCCAGTCCCTTTCTGCTAGAAGTATGTCATAGCCCTTTGATAGTCTTTCCCAAAAAAGTGCTTTCACCTGTCTTGGTTTGTCTCCCTCCATCCGGAGTGTTATGTCATATAACTTTTGTGGAGTACTAACCCTGGTGTCTACAGTCTCAACTGTGATGTACTCATTCAAGTCCACTATCTCCAGAAGTTCCTTCAGGTTCTGGCGAACTATTGTGACTTCTGCTGCACTGTCCAGCATTGTCTGAGCCCATTCTCCGTTCTTGAGTTGTGTTCTCAGTATTCTCGGCATGTCTGATCTT
The DNA here is from genome assembly GCA_963921515.1 of Calotriton arnoldi. NCBI lineage: Eukaryota > Metazoa > Chordata > Amphibia > Caudata > Salamandridae > Calotriton > Calotriton arnoldi. The sequence continues at coordinate 1,334,709 of CAWUFW010004590.1, read as the reverse complement.
TAGACCTGCTACTTTCTTTTTGGAGAATTGAGGTTTTACTTTGGTTTTTGGAGCGTGTTTGTCGTCTTTCGATTTCACGCGTTCTTCTCTATGTTCTGTTCGTCCTCTTCTTTCCGAAGTCTGTGATGAGATCTGAAAGGGACGAGAGGAACGTGTATCAGTATCTTGATACCTATCAGGTTTTCTCAAATTATCCCTATTCCTGAGGTTATACCTCCTTTCAGAGGGCTCCTTTTGAGGAGACCTACCTTGGGATTGAGAACGTTTCTCGTTTGATTTTTGTTTAGTAGACTCCCACTTCTTTTTAGAAGATGTAGGAGTTTGTTTAATTGAGTCCTTCTCAGGACTTTCAGATAGCTCGGCTTCACTGGTCTTCCACCCAAACTATCTCTGCCTAATTCTGCATAAGATTGTTCTATAATTCTGGGTAGCTCTGTTTGATGTTCTGTAACATCAAATTCCCTTAACTTTTGGCGGATCGCCACTGCTGCTGCCTCCCCTTTAATATTAGATAATATTATTGTTGAGACCTGGTCGAAATCTTTCAGTAATTTCATACCTAAATTTAGAGCAGGCTCTGCCCCGTATTCGTTTTGAATTTGTTTCAGGACATCAGGTATTACCGCAATTGACGGAACGCCATGTGTTTTAGTGTAGAAGGCAGCAAAGACTGAGCCCCAAGTGGTGCAGTCTTCCAGTTGTGGTGTGATCCCCATCGGTAAACTGATTGTCAGTATTCTGTGTTTCTCATATGGGCTAGTATTTGGAAATACTGCTTCGATTTGAGTAATTTTTGAGCTATCCAAAATGGAATTTGCTCACGTTTTGTGGGCATTTTACCCATGACTGCGTATAGAGTCTGTGGTGTAATTTTTAGTGTATTCCCCTGTTGAGGGGTTTGATTTGGAATGGTTAATGGTGGTTGGACTGTGAAAGTCCGCATGACATATTGGACCAATTGTCTGTAGATTTTTATTAATTCTTGTATTTGAACAAGTAAGTTCCTCATCTGACAATATATCCAGTTCAGGATGAGGTGTGTAGCCGACTAGAATCGGCCATGTTGCTCCTGGTCTACCTAGGGGACCGAGCCTGGTAATGTTTCTGTGATGTTTTAGGGCACCTTTAAACCAGAGCTGATGCTCCTGGTATGTTAATGGAATTTCTATATCCTCGAAAGGAATGTATTCCTCTGGTGGATCATCTTCTTTGTAGAAGTGAAACAGTGTGTTACTGAATTGGATTCAGGAAATATTACCCATGAATAGAATACCTCTGTCTGAAAGGATTCATGTGCCTCTATCACAAAAACTGCTCTACCGCCTCTTGGTGGTAGGCCATGTTTTATAAGTTTTAGAGTAATGGCTCTTCTTAAGTTTGGAGCGATGTTTATGACACCCTCCTCGGTTTCATTTAAACCTGTAATGTTAAAGCCTGCTGCTTGGGCTGGATCAGCCGCAGCTCCACCGTTTCCGGTCTCAGTGTCTGAGCCAGGCATTTTGTTGTTTGAAAAATGTAGAACAAGTTTCAAGGAAACAAAGATTAGGTGCACAATATTTTGAAACACTGTATCCTTCAACGTTGAGCAAACCAAACAGCTAATATATAGGGTACTTCCCTATGTAGCCGTGGTGGATACTAAACCCTGCCCACTCCAGACGTCTTTTGGAGTATATGGGTAGGGGTCTCTTGAGAGAAAAAGCACGGTGAGTTACTCAGTATCTAACGTTGAATTACTGCCTTACCAAACCGTTGGGCGCCATGTAGTGTAGCTCCTATTTCCCTAATAGGCTCTGTGCATTGGAATAATATATCCTATAGGTTTGACATAGGACTATGGTCAGTATGTCCCTATCGAGTATATTAAACTTAATTACTTGTGCCAGCTAGCTCAGAAGCCACTAGAAACTCCTTGACAACAAGAAGGGAGTAGTTTCTGGCAGCCGCAAAACATGACCACTGTGTTTCCCTTTAGAATCAGAACGTGTCCCAGAGTCGTGGAAACAATAGATAACTATTTCACTCAGCTCAGTCGTGCATGCTTAGTTTTCTCCAAGTTACACAGAAAGAAATAGACGGGTGTTTCAATAAAGGATTTATTGAACAGTCTTGTTTCTGGTGTAAGTAAAATGTGCTGTTACGATCACAAGACATTATGTGAGATAAATAATGTACAGTGTGAGCAGTAGAAATAAATAATACTGCGAGAGCATTATCTTTTAGTACATATGCTGTTACATAAATAACACAGACTAAAAATGCGAGTACTCATACGATGCGTTTCTAATCTAGTTCTACCCCAATGTACCTAACCTAACCTAGGTGTAGGACGAGGTATGAAGTAGGTGAAGTATTCCTTACTATGGTATACTAAGAGTACGCTAACCCCAGTATGCCTAGTATGCCAAGAGTCCCTCTAGGTTCTAGTCTGCTCCATATCTGAAGAATGAGAGAGGTAGGAATCTCTTTGCCAGACTCGAACTCCAACACCCCGCAAGGGAAGTCAGATCACTGGAAGCTGGACTCTCTGCGTGCAGGGATGATAGCGTCTTCTCAGTGCGTCAGGCCGGGAAACGGGCTCCTCTGAAGTCGAGGTCTCCTCTGATTTACAGGGGCTAGGGAAGGTATATTTATTCCTGAGAATTACCTCAGAATGTTAGCATTGACGTGAGTCGGACAGCGGAAGACGTCATGAATGAACCCCTAAGGAATAATGGTTCATGCATAATATATGAGTCCTTGAAGAAATCAATAGTCCTGGACTAGGGAAACTCCCGCAGCCTAAGGGTCTGTTCTTCAAGAACTCGTTGTGACGTTAGGGTGGACGGATGTCAGAGACCATGCCTGTATTTGGAGTGCACGGTTTAATGCCTAAATAAGGGCTGGGATTTTATGCCTATATAAGGGCAGGGCGAATTGTGCCTATATAAGGACATGATACTGGAAAGCCCGTTTATGGACACTCTAAGAGGAATACAACAATACCCAATTGACATATTTAATTTAATTGCAAGTCCCTATTAAAGTGGCACTACCTGTGCCAAGGGCCAGCAAAATTAAATGTTATTAGTGGCCCTGCAGCATTGATTGTGTCACCCACATAAGTAGCCCTTTAAACATGCCTCAGGTATGCTTTTGCAGCCTGTATGTGCAGTTGTAAGCTGTCATCTCGACCTGGCAAAAAAACAAAACATTTGCAAGGGCCAAACCTTCCTTTTTATGATATATAAGTCACCCCAAGGGTAGGCACTGGATGGCCCAGAGGACAGAGTGCAGTCTATATAAAAAGTTGGACATGTATCTTTAAGTTTTTGATGTCCTCCTAAGTTTGTTTTTCACTGCTGCAAGGCCTATCTATGCCATAGGATATCATTGGAGTTATCTTATTAGATGTAATAAGCTCCAATGTCCAAATAGGAACAGATTACCAGTTCATGTTTGGTGTCTTTGGAACTGTAATGAAAATTTCTCTCTACTGGTAAAATCAGATTTTTTATTTTTAAATAACAATTTGAATTACAATTTTGAAAATGTCCTTTAAGAAAGCTGACCTTTTCCTTCCACACATAATAGAGGGCTTAGGTGTGCCTGGATGCCTCATCACTGGCAGGATGGGAGGGCAGAGCTGGGCACAGCCTTACTTACACTTAAATAGGCTGTGTTCTACCTTCACACAAAGGGCTTTCTACCCCCTGTAGTTAGTCTTTAGACAGGGCTGGGGAGGCAGGAAACCTGTGCACTTTAATGGGAAATCTCTAGAAGCTTCCTCCACTTCAAAAGAGGCACCAGATATAAACATTGGACCTCAGGTACCTACTCTTCAGTACACTTCTGGACCTGTGGAGACTGTGCCAAGAAAAAGGACTGCTGTGCTGCTGAAAAGACTGCTACTCTACTGCACTTCTGTCATGCTGAACTGCTGCCTTGCTGGATTGCTGCCCTGCTGCCTACTGTCTTGCTGCCTGAGTCAGAGGCATTGGACCTGCACCTGTACCCAGGACTCCCAGAGTGACTCTAAGGGCTATTTTGCTGGCTTGCTGTTTAGAGCCACAGGGACATAGCAGGCTCTCAACCATATGAACCAGCACCCAGATCCAGCTGGAGTAAGTCTCTGACCCCCAAGTGGTTCCCCTCAGGTACTATACCCTTGGTGTGGTCTTAGTGGAGCTGAAGTGAAGTTTTTGGGCACTTCCCAAATGTGAACGTGCCTGTTGGTGACAAAACCTTGTCGCTAGCACTGCTTGCCAATGCAAAGTTCCATCAACCCGACTCTTCAAAGGTACAGCATCGACAGCTCATGGGGAACACCATTCTCTGGCCTGACCACCTGCGATGACAACAGGATCTTCACGCTACAGTGCTGATTGTCCATGATGCCCGGCCTGCTCTTTGGTTTGCAACAATGAGCATCTGTGACCCTTAACTGTTCCTCGCGGCCCCCTCCACCATGAACGGGACTCTGCGCTGGGCTGAGAACTTTTCAGCTGGACTAACTTGGTCCCTGCATCCGACCAGTGCTTCATCGTGCTCGGCCAGAACTTATGGCTTCTTGGCACTATTTTCACTTAAATTGTTTGAATTGCATATCTCCGTTACTACTGACTGGATTTTTGTTGCTTTGATCTTGATTATTTATTACATTTTACTCTATTTTTCTAAATTGGTGTGGGATGTTTCTTGTGTTGTGTTGTGTTTTCACTTTATTATCGTTTAAGATTAAGGTGCTACATAAATTCTTTACACATTGCTTCTGAGACAAGCCTTACTGCTCTGGACCAAACTACTAGGGGGTAGAGCACAGGTTAATTTGAGGTTTGTTTGTGCCTCACCCTGACTAGTATTGTGATTGCTGCTTGAGTAGGGTTTTGCCCCCTCAATCAGTAACCCAATATCTCACAATGTTGTATAGATCTAACTTCAAGGAAATATACATTTAATTTCTACCTCACTGCTAAATATTTTATAAAGTGATTTTCTATCTCTTTTGTACATACAGATGTTATCACATTTAAGACATTACTGGTTGAAAAGATGATGCTGTATAAAGAATCTCGATATAATGATTGTTAATTCAGTGGTCATTTTCATTAAATCTATGTAATGGTGATATAGTGACAGAGATAAAACGTTAAGCTGTTGTGGTTGTTGTCGATGTAGAACATAAACCTAATTTGTGATCTCAGAGTTCTATTTTCTTATTTTTTTTCTTATTTTGTATTTTGTTTGTCAGAAATGGTCATACATAAAATGAAGATAAAAGTTCAACTTGAATAATAGACTTAGATAGGGCTAGGGTTTAACAGTGGGTCGAGAGTCATGTCTCATATACATTATTTCATGTATTGATACAAAAATACACCAATATACAAAAAAAATTATATATACATAGAAAGAGAAATTAATTATTTAGTTAATGTGCAGATATCAAAATAAGCAAGTATATTAAAAAATTAAAAAAGAACCAATTAGTAAACAAATTGAGATGACATTCATAAGACTTAAGCACGTTACAAGGCCAAAAAGAAAATTAATCAGGTTACGTAACATTTGTTAGACTGGTTTTATTGAAAGGATCCCAGCTAAAACTAGCCCAGATACAGTCAAACTTTTTAATCGATCGATACCCCCTAGACTTAACCAGAGCAAGTTCTAGATCATAGATTTGCCGGAGGAGAGACCACCATTCTGTTACCTTGGGTGGTAGAGGAGGGATCCAAGCTCTCGCAATACATAGCCTGTTAGAGATGATAATAATAGATAGAAGTTGCCTCAGGGAACTACCATCATTTGTCCTGAGGCCTAAATAAGGTCTATGGCCCAGCATAATCTCCTTATATGTAAAATGTATATCCATACCAATACTGGTGCTAGAGAGTTGTGCAACCCGTGTCCAGAAATCATGAAGAGCAGGGCAGGCAGCAAACATATGAAGGATATCTGTCACTAGAAGGCCGCACTTATGACATTTAGGGCCAGATGTATGAAGACGCTGTTTCGCGATTTCTTAATTGCAAATCCTTGCGATTCGCAATTAGGAAATCGCAAAATGGCATGCATGAGAGTGTGTTGAACACTTTCTGCAATTCCTAGGAGATTGCAAATGACCTACCTCATGAATATTAATCAGGTAGGTCGGAATTTGCGATCACATAGGAATCGCAAAAATCACAGGGATGGTGGCCTGCTGGGGTCAGCAGACCACCATGTCCATGATTGCTTTTAAATAAAGCAATCATTTTTTTGTAAAGCAGCCCGTTTTCCTTAAAGGAAAACGGGATGCTTTACAAAAATAAAAATGAAATGTTTTCCTTTCATTTTCTAAGACCAGGCAGTGGTCCGCGGGACCACTGCCTGCTCTTAAAAAATTATTTTACAAACATTCACGAAGGGGAAGGGGTCCCTTGGAATAGGTGGTAAAAAGCGAATGTTTTGCAACCGCATTTCGGTCGCAAAACATTCATACATACCGATGCGATTCGGTATTAGGAAGGGATGCCCTAAACACGCCCCTTCCTAATAGTGAATCGCAAACCCATTTTGCGATTCGGTAACAGGTTACTGAATCGCAAAATAGGGTTTTCTGCATCTGAAAAGCATATTTTGCGTTCGCAAACTGGCCGATTCTAAGACAAAAATGCTTGATGCACGTGCCCCTTAGTCTTATCCCCCTAACAGTTTCCAGCCCATTTGGCAATTTTATCGGGTATATAATGCAAGAAACATATTTTTTTAAATTGCTGTACTTTCAAATGTATTGAATGTATTGATTGATCGATAGTGTCTAGAGCTGAGCTGAGTCCACTTTGAGGCAAGAGTAGTGATATCATTACAGTTAAGCTGGATGAGGTCAAGATATACAGTGCTTATACTTGATTTCTGAGGTGCTCTGAGTAAGCTATTAAGTATTTCTTAACAGGGCGCCGATGTTGTAAGCTTACAGCCCATCATCAAATAGTCTCTAATCTGTAAATACTTAAAAGACCATTGAGATCGTAAATATGGCCAAAAGAATAAATGCCATACTGAGACTAAGCTCTTAAAGCCTGATCATGGAATATCTCCGGGAGCATTGGATTGTCCCAGAAAGGGGTATCCAGGTGTTTAAAAGTAAAAACATATTTAGTGGAAATTTCCCGCCAGATAGCGTTTATGTCTCGCATGGCCTTAAATCATAACGTGTTTAAAATAGTTGGGATTTGATAGTCAATAAAGGAATAATCTGAAGTCAGATCCGAAAATAAAAAGAAGGAAGAAATCGGCAGGATTGGGATTTGAGACAGTAAGCAAAGGCGCCTGCAAATGCTGCCCAGAAGTAGAGTTTGAAATCAGGGAGAGACAGTCCTACTTGATTATACTGTCATTTTATGAGCCGGATTGCCTGCCTAGCCCGACAGTAACCCCAAATAAAGCTACCTATAATTGCGATGAGTCATTTGAAAAAAAGAGTTAGGGACCGGTAAAGGGATAGCCTGGAATAGATATATAAATTTGGGGAGAACACTCATTTTAATAATGTTGCAGCGACCGATGATTGAAATGGCGAGGTTGTTCCAGACTCTATTTTTGTACCGATACTAGCAAGGTTTCATAATTTAGTTTAATAACCTGCGCAACTTGTGATGTCAAATAAATTCCTGGATATGTAGTCCTCGGGCACACCCCTGGTATTGGATCCTTAAGCTCAAAATTGAGGAGTATTTGTGTCTTGGAAGTATTCAGCTTAGATCCTGAGAATTCTCCAAATCTGACAGCTTCACAGATAATGTGATTGAGAGCCATCGAGGGGTCGGGAGAAAAGATCGCCACATCGTCTGCATAAGCAGTAATTTTAAGTTCAAGATCCCCAGAGAAAATTGGCTGGATCTGTTTATTGAGTTGTAGGGAGCTCAGGTAAGGTTCCATATATAAAGTGAATAACAATGAGGAAAGTGGGCTCCCTGCCAAGTACCCCAATGCATCTGATAGGGGGTAAAGAGGTTCCAGGGTATTACAATTGGCCAGTAGGATTCTGGTATAGAGACTGTACCCTCTTTTTAAAACAGTCCCTGATACCAAAAGCGGATATGGCGGCCCAAAGACATGACCAGATTACCTGGTCAAACGCTTCCTCCGCATCTGAAAGGATCATACCAACATTAAAGCCTGGTTGAGCTGCCATATCAAATGTAGCCACAGCAGTGTTAATATGGGAGGTAGAATCCCAGCCTGGTATAAAACCATGTTGCTGTGATGACACCAAAGCTGCCAAATAAGGTGGAAGGCGAGCGGCTAATATCTTCGCGAATATTTTAGCGTCTGCATTGATAAGAGAAATGGGGTGGTAGGAGCCAAGCTCTTCCGAAGGCTTACTTTTTTTTCAAAAAGATGGCAATATTGGTCCTGTTCCAGGAGTCAGGGACGCTGCCAGAGACGTCAATATCTTGGATAATGCCGATGAACAGGGGGAGAATAGTACCCTTAAAGATCTTATAGAACTCCAGGGGAATAGTATCTGCACTGGCAGCTTTACCTGATGGAAGAAAAGCCAGCACTATCATTATTTCGCCGGAGGTAATTTCAGCCTCAAGAGCAGCAGAATGGTCTTTATCTGACAAAGGTAGACCAGCGCTCTGGATGTAGTGCTGAAATGCTGCGGCATCAAAATCATCCCCTTGATTATAAAGATCCTGATAAAATTCTTAATATTGCTGAGCGATACCATCAGAAGTATTGTGCATTGCACCATCCTTCCCTTTAATACCTTGTATAAAGTTTTTTGAATCTCCTGTCTGAAATTTGATGAGCTAAAACCTGCCCCCTCTGTTCCCCATACTCCTATTGTAAGGCTCGGTTCTTATTGTACCTTGCAGCAACCTTATCCTTTAACACCTGTCCCAGAATTGAACGTTTTTTGATTAAAGAGAGATAGAAAGCCTGTTTATCAGGTCCCCCTGCCACTATATTAGAGGCATGTGATAATTCAAGTGTTAAGATTAACTGGCACAGCGGTTGTAAGTTATTAGAGCTAATCTTATTTTGAGAAAGAATAAACTGAAGGGTTGTCCCCCAAATAAAGGCCTTCATAGCATCCTAAATTATTAGAAAAGAAGCTTTACACTCATTAAACTGAATAAATTCCAAGAGAGCCTTTGACATGATGTTTAGATATTCTAGATGAGTAAGCAGGTGGCATGGAAAAGAGAACTGGCGCCTTTGATTACCTGTAACTTGAAGATTGAACGAAGCCAGTATTGGATTATGATCTAAGGTTACTTTGGGACACACTTACATTAAAGCATCTAACAGAAGGTTACAACTATAAAAGATCATATCAATCCTAGAGTAGTGATGGTGGGGTGAGTAGTAGTAGGTGTAGCTTGGTTTCAATGGATATAGCACCCTCCATACGTCTGTCAACGGATGCAGCCAGCTCTAAAATGGCAGCCCTGGTTCTAACCATCCGTGGTATAGCCCGATGATTGGTAGTGTCAATACTAAATCCAAGGACACAGTTAAAGTTCCCCGAGACTAATAATTCTCCCGGCCAGTCCAGCAAATCTAGAGCTATATCATTAATAAGGCTGGGTTCATCGGTATTGAGGCCATCGATCGCACATAGCACAATTTTAAAACCATGGACAGATAGTTGTGCTATGACCCACCTGCCTCTAGAATCTACCGCTGTTTTTAAGATTTTGTATTCAAGCTTACTATCTGCCAAAATGGCAACTCCCTGGATAGAAACTGATTGAGAAATACACACAATAGTGTTATATCCTAATTGTTTTAGCAGAGCTCGATCCTTATAGGCAAGATGAGTTTCTGTTAATAAAACAATCTGAGGTTTATACATTCTAATTTCTTCACAAACTAGTTGTCGCTTGCTAGAAGAATTAAGTCCTGAAACATTCCAACATAAACAAGTGAATCTACCCATTTGTGTGAAGTGAAATCATGCTTTTGATTGAGACATTTTGTTGAAGCGATTGCCCCCAGACCTAAAAGTATAACAGAAACCAAAATTTGAAGGCACACAATAATTTTTGACCATTTTGACTAGATTTCCCCCCAAAGACAAAAGAAGGGAAAAAGCAATGACAGACTCCTCCATTCCTCTCCCTCCCACCCATCCCATCCCCTCCCATCCAACCCTGAACCCATCCCCACCCCTCTAACTCTGACTTGGAGAATCATCCCTAGCCTGAGGCTGCCGCTGGGATGGCAGCCTAGAGAGCACCCCCCCAGAAACCTCTGGCCCACCCATCACCATGTGTCCCTACCCACCACCAACATAGTGATGGAAGAAGAAACCCCCTCCTCCCTTTGTTTTCCCAGTTGCCCCGCCCACCCCTGATAGCGAGAAAGAGAGAGGGGATAATAGAGAGCCATAAGACAATACTGAGGATCAACTAATGGCCCCCATTTTTCATTTTTTCAAGAACAAGTGAAGCATCCTGGTCGGTAAAGCAGAACCGTGTTTGACCATTTTTAATAATCTTGAGCCTGGATGGCTCCTGAAGAAAAACCTGGGCCCTCGCAGCTTTTAAACGATCAATTAATTGTCAAAGTTTCCACCGCCTTTCCATGGTAGATTTGTAAAAATCAGAACGCACAGAGATTAAACTGGAGCAGAAGGGCGAGCTTTGAGAGATATTGCCTGTTTTAGCAGGAAATAGCCAATGTAGATTAAAATAGGTCTAGGATTTGTTAGTGTATTACTAGAGCCAGGGGGCATGTTTCTGCTAAACCTACTAAGAGGGAGGCGGTGTGCCCACTGTATTTGAGTGTCCATGTCCCAGTCAGAGAGATCTGGAAAAGCATTTAAAAAACGTTTGACAATAAATTGTCAGGGGTCATTCCCTTCTTTCAAATCTGGTATGCCGAAAGCATGAAGGTTGTTCTGCCGTTGGTGGTTTTCCAAGTCCTCAATCTTCAATTAGATGTTGTCCAAGTGCTGATAGCGGCCTTCCATGATCTTAGTTGTATGTACTCTGGCATCCTCTATATCAGACAGACGTTGTTGTATTTCAGCCATCTCTGTGGGGAGGACAGAGACCTTACTGAAAACTTTGGTTAAAGATTGCTGAACAGCTGTACTATCCTCCCAGCCTTGGGCATAATATTGTTGGGCTTCGGCTCCCTGCGCTTGGAGGAGCTGTAGTATAGTAAGTAGAGAGGGTTCGTGCTCTAGGTTAATAGAGAGGGAGTCTGAGGAGGATTCTGATGCAAAACAATTAGAGGGGATATCCTTTGAAATATCACTGAGAGAATTGAGGCCCCTGGAGGGAGATTCAATTGATTCTAAGACGCTCTGGTGGGGAGAGGTTCCGGCAGAGGTTAATTCAGGGAATTGATGGCCCTGCTTAGCTAATTTATCCCCTCTTGTGTGTTCTTACACAGCCTTGTGAACATAAGTCTCGTAATCAGAGCCTTTACCTGCCCCTTTGATTTCACCCAGTTGCGCAGAGGGCTGATTTTAGTTCCACCTCCAAGCGTTCGCTCTTTCTCTTGTAAAGGGACAGTCTTCCCTCGAGGAGAGATTTGGAGCTGCCCTTGAGCTTTCTTTTGACTGCTGCCTTCCCCAGTGCTGCCTTAGGGCCCCCCAGAATTGAGACATCAGACTTGCTTCCAGTAGCAGAGATGCGGCTCTCTGGGGTGTATAGTACAGTTGTCTCCTCACCCTCAGCTGTAGATATGTTTAACCCTGCAGGCAATTGGGTAGGATGGATTAGCTGTGCAAGCTAGAGAGATGGAATCAGGTTGATTGATAATGGGGCAGCCTAATGGGAAAGTGATCTAAATATCATTTGATGCGTTAAAAAGTACCTGTAGGCATGGCTAAAGTATTTAAACCTGTCCCCCCATGCATACTCACAGCTTGATCAGTCTGTCCAGATGACGTAGCATCATTATGTAGATAGCTCAGTGCTGCTTCAGTAATAGCCGTAGCAGCGGTAACAACCGTAACTGGACACCCAGCCATCCTGCTACTTCGCATCCGAGCAGGGAGTTGTTCTGTTGTCGCAGGTATTGGGAGGGAGTAGGGAAACCTCTAGGAGCAGCTGCCATTAGTCAGTCCACCAGATGGGCCTCACACCCTGATGGAGACTCCATGTCTAAAGGGGAGGCTTGGAGTAGGCTGGCTTCAGACCCCGAAAGCAGCAGTTTTAAAATTGGTCGCCCAACCGAGGAAGCCTCCTGGATTAAACCTTCCTGGTGCTCTTGCAGCTATGGAGGGGTGTTCACATCCAACTCCATGCTAGCTTCTGTCTGCCGCTTAGTTGCCGAGTGAGCACCATGCTCACCACGGGACACCCCAGGGTGTGCAAGCCCATTAACCCTGGATCCTGAAGTCCAACCTCCAGCCCAAGGAAAGCAGACCCAGACCGGGGTCAGAAGTCTGCGGCACCCCCAACCAAGGAGCTGCTACATAAGCAAACAAAAATCCAAAAGGCAGAAGCCCACAAGTCCGGAACTGACTGAGGTCATGGGAAAATCGCAGCAAGAAACAAAAAAGAAAACAGGCAGGAGATGGAGTCAGCACGGCAGCAGTGTCTCCTACGCTCTCAGCTGGTGTCAGTTGAGTAGCAGCAGGTGGGCCGAGGGAAACAGGAAGGCGGTATTTAGTGCTGAGACAAGGTCAGCCTGTCATCGTTTCCGATCAACCGGAGATAGCCGCAGCAAACAGAGCAAACGGGAGGCGGCGCTCAGCCCGGCACCTGCGGCTCGCTCAGCATCCTCAGGTGAGTCAAGAGGATGGAGGGAGGAGGTGGAGCTCTCAGAGACAAGCACAGCCTGTCATCTTCCACAGCTGATGAGTTCTATTTTCAAAACCATCCCTAAAATGCATTCTTATTTTCAAAATATTATGTGTGACAAGGATTCAAATGATATTCATGCTGATGGGCATGCATTGATGGAACCTTTCCTAGACAGAGATCTCCACCCTGGTGGCAGAGATCTCCACACACAGAAATATAGGGTTTAGTACTTAAGGTGGGAGAGGCAAGAGGAGTGGTAGGAAAATGGGAAATAATTAGTAGAAAATGCATTTGTTTCAGGGAAAGTTAAGGAGGGGTGTAGGGAGGGACATGCTAATTCACAAACACACTGTCACGACCATGTGCAGATAGCATTCAGAGACACATATCTAGTACTAGGTATGATTGAAAATGAGTGAATTTGGGAGTGTGCATTTCGGACTACATCTCCCATAACACCTAGCTGGGAGGGACGCACTGTCGGCACCAATCGTATGACTATATTAACTCCGCCTGCGAATTGACTGGTGCTTGTCAATTCGAGTCGGAATGCAGTCAAAGCTCGCCTTTGTTCAACCGTGCTGGAGCGCGTTCCCAGTTTACCCCCTTGTTCGAAAATACACTCCCTAGAGTGAGTACATTTATCGCTGCACCTGCGCTGGAGCGCATTGGGTGCTTGGGGGTTTGTCTTCACGCAAGTTAAAGATTCTATTTCCAGAGTTTCCGCGCAGGAGCGCGTTCTCAGTGTGAGCCGTTGAAGCGCTCGCACCAACGTCGCCCTAGAGTTTGTTGTATCCGCGCTGGAGCGCGGTCTCCTCTACGAGAGGCTTATTTTTCTATTTTTTGATCTTTGAGGAGATAAAGAACTTCGGTAGCGCAGGAGCGCTATCGTTCTATTTATGGCTTCTAGGAACAGTGGATGGAAAGAGGCATTTGCATCCACATATTGCTACGCTTCATAGATGCCGGAGTGCAACCACTTATTGGACAAATGTGGAGAGTCATGTTTGTGCCTATAACAGAACGTGCGGACGCTCTGATATCCTAGAGCCATCGTTCATCTAAGTACATTTTGCTCATATTCATTTTGTACGGTATTATTCAAGTAAGTGACACTACTCAGAGACTTTGTGTGTATTCCTTGGATTGGAGTGCTATTTCCTCAACTCATGCTACTGGGTGCCTAGTTCTTTCTTTGTTTATTTTTGTTTTTTACGTTTTTGCATGAGGATGATTGCGGCAAAGTGGAAGTAAGTGTTTACACATATTGTTCTATATTGTTAACTACACATGACAGGCACGTATAGGTTGTACAATGTGTCTTTCTTTTGTATTGCTACAGGGAACACGGGGCTAGACAGCCTGCATAGAGAGAATAGGCCAGAAACCCTACTACCCGAGGAAGATACCTCGCTGTGCATTTACCACTGCTGCAACTTTATGTTTCCTTTGTCCTTTTTTTCCCTTTCCCCCAAAATGGTGTTTCCTGCTTGAGTGATAGATGTGTACTCTCAGGACATTCCATGAAAGGGGATAGGGTTGAGTAGCATCGTACATCGCCCCCGCTGTACCCTGGAATTCAGGTTAGTGGTATTCCGGTCTGTATTCTGACACACATCCTCAAAAGAGGACAAAAATTGCCATTCACAAAATAGAATTGTATTTCTACTGCAGCTCTTGAACTGAAAAAACTGGCTTAAATTGATTTGTGTCAAGCCTTGGAGTACGTTGAGCACCACACATGGCCAATCACTGATACTGCAACACACTCTCATAGAAACCAATGGAGGCAAGGTATAACACATTAGGAAAATCTAAAAATAAATGGGATTTTTTATTGCCATAATTATTTTCTTTTTAAAATATATATTAGTACAGTTTTAATTTTCAATATAAATGATTTACATTACTTTACAGTGAATTTTCATTAAAATAGTGTAACAAAGTGCACATGACATGAAAGACACATGTTAGTGCAAAGAGAGAGAGAGTGAAAAGTTAGGACTCCACTATCCATCTACAGGTGTAACTCATTGAAGTATCACATAGAGGCTGACCATATAAGAAATTAAATCACACACCTAAAAACATTTTAGGTTCACTTTGTTGGTTAATGTCTTTGTATCTTTTACCCTACTTTAGACTAATAACTATTTGTGGATAAAAGAGAGGCTTAAGAGCCAAAGGTACAACAATGTTTGCATGACAATGGAAGCTGTCACTGCCAGATAGAAAAAAAGAGTCCAAATATAACACAAATATCACCTAAATGTAGCCCAAGTAGAGCACAATGACAGAAGTTTACAAAACACTAAATTCTTTTGTTTTTTTGCAGTTTTATATAGTGGAGACTTGACCCGAAGGTATTGGAGTGCTTTAGATGAGCATCAGATACATTGCACAAGGACACATTCATTTTGGTTTTAGGCATGGGGAGATTAAGCAATTTGCCCAGAATCACAGGATGTCGAGCTGTCGCCAAAACTCAAACCTGGCTCTGGCCGCAACGTCACATCCTCTCCCAAGGGTAACATATAATCAAGTGATCAACTGGATAAAAAAGCATAAAGATAGCAAATTATTTAAAAGTACTTTGTCACTATTTGGAACTCAGAAAATATGTCCTCATTTCAGTTATTTAGAGTACTAACCATAATTTCTATGGGAATAAGTCACTCTCATGGAGGAAGGTGTAGAGGAACACGTTGACCACGCTGGGGAGGCAAGAGGGGTAGTGGCAGCACAAAGGACCATGGAGGGCAGGGGAAAGGAAGGCAGGGGCAACGACCAACCATGTCGGACAGACAAGAGAGGCTCTGGCAATATAAAAGACCATTGACGGCAGAGGGACGAGGTAGTGGCAGTATAAACATCCATGCCAAGAGACTCAATTCAGGCAGGAGGCACCCGAAGTTTTAAGCTCAAAAGGTTTTATTTTTATCTGTCACCTGCCTAAAATGTATGTCGATGGGGAAAATCAATTCTATCTCTTATCAAGTTCAAAATGTTTACAAGTAAGGTACATTGGATCACAGAAGGAAAGAGGAATAGGGCAGGGACATAAACTAGGATGATAGAGAGCAGGAGGGAGATGGGCAGGGGCACCAAACTGACCTTACAGGGCAGGCGTCAGGGGTTGCAGTAGCAAAATACGCCACACAGGGCAAACGGAATGGCAGTGCAGCACAACAGACCATGGACAGCAATAAGGAGGGGACAGGGACATGTACATGGACAACAGAGAGCAGAGGGGAAAGACAGGCAGGAGGGACAGTTGCAGCATAAGGACCATGAAGGGCAGGAGCGAGGGGGCACAGGCATGACAATGAACCAGACAAGGCAGGAGGGAGGGGATAGGGGTCTGCAAATGGAAAGTGGAAGGCAGGGGAAAAAGGGGCTGGCAGCAACAGCAAGCTGACCATGGACGGCAGGCAAGATGGGCACTGGAAGCACAACACACCATGAAGGGCAACAGTGAGACTATAATGGCATACACACAGACAACAGAGGGAAGGTGAGAGGGGGTCAGGGGCAGCAAGCTGACCACACAAGGCAGGTGGGAGGGGCTGTGGCAGCACAGAAGATCATACATGACAAGCAGAATGGTCAGTGGCTGCACAACAGCCATGGTGCGCAAGATGGAGGGGGCCGGGCCATGCACAAAGGACCATGGAGGACAGAAGAGAGGGGTTGAGGCTGGACACAGACAAAAGAGGACAGAGGAAGGGGCTTCACAATAGACCATGAAGGGCAGGCAGGAGGAGCAGTTGCACCACAAAAGGGCAAGGAGGGCAGAAGGGAGTGGCAGCAAAAAGGACCATGGAGGACAGGAGAGAGGGGACAGGGGCATGGAACAAGGACAGGCAGGGTGGAGGTGGCAGGGACAGGCAGCAGCCATCTGACCATGCTAGGCAGGTGGGAGGGGCAGTGCCAACTCAACAGAATGCTCAAGAGTAGATAGGAAGGGCAGTTGCATGGCTGTGCAACATGGTGGGCAAAAAGGAGGGAGGGGGGCAGTCACTCAGACATCGGAGGGCAAGGGGGAAGAGAGTAGGGACAGCAAGCTAAGCACAGAGGCTAATCAGGAGGGCAATAATGGGGCATAGAATTTGGCAACAGAGGGCAGGAGGCATGAGCAGGGACATCAAGCTAAATGGAGTGTAGTGGCAGCACATCAGAACATGCAGGGCAGGAGAGAGAGGGATGGTCCTTGGACTCATACAACAGAGGGTAGGGAGGAGGTGAATGGGACAGCAGGCTAACTGTTCATGGTAGGTGGCTAGGGCAGTTGCAGAACAATAGCCACACAGATCTGTAATGAGGGAGCAGGGGTATGGACTTGGACAATGTATGGCAAGGAGGAGGGAGGCAGGAACTGGAAGCTTGGGTAAGGGTAAGGGCAGCACAATACCAGGCCAGGCCCCACATCCAACCCCCCCCCCACTGTCCATTGCAATGGGCATCTTACTTGATTTAAAAAAAAAAAAAATCATTAAAAAACCAAAGGTTACAGGGATGTTATAGTTAGGAAATAGAATTTGAAAAAACCCTCAGAAATTCACTGAAAAAAACAAGGTTACAGAGATGTTATTGTTAGGCTCAGATTTTACTCCTACAGAAACCAGTGAAATTCAGCAGTTATAGCTACCTGAGCTAATTATAACTTATGCCCCTGCATTGCAAAGCTATTACCTCACATATTATATCACTCATGAGAAGGCCAGTGACATCACTCATGACATCACTCATGGCATATCAAATGACATCACTGATGACATCATCCACAGAATCATTCACACATCTACTTCCACCCCTGCATAACCACTCATACACCCACTCACGTACCCATACAACCACTCACATACCCACTCACTGACCCATAAAGCCTCTCACACTCCCACTCACTCACCCATACAGCCCCTCAATTCCCAGACACCTACTCACACAGCCAGTCACTCACCTATACAATCACGCATGCAGCCAATCACTTACCCATGCAGCTACTCACACACCCACTTATTTAACCATACAACCACTCACACACCCAGTCACTCACCAATAGAGCCTCTCAACAGAGCTACTCAGTCCCCCATATAACCACTCAAACATCCACCAATACACCAATGCAAGCACTCACATGTGTAGTCACTCACCAATAACGCCACTCAGACAGACACTCAATCTCCAAAACAGCTACTCACACAGCCAATCAGTTAATCAAACAGCCACTCAGTCACCCATGCAGTCACTTACATATACATTCACTCACCCATATAGCCACTCACCAAGCCACTTAGTCACCAATACAGCCACTCACATATCTACTCACAGACCCATACAACCACTCACGCAGCCACTCATTCAACTCATACAGCCACTCATATACCCACTCACTCACGAATACAGACACTCACACATCCACTCACTCATCCATAGATACACTCACTCACACATACAGCCACTTTACATAGCCACTCACTCACCCATACAGCCACTCACACACCAACTGTAATCTGTAACCTTTGAAAGTGGGTGTGTGAGTTGGTGTATAGGTCAGTGAGTGGGTGTGTAAGTGATTGTATTGATCTGTGAGTGGGACTGTGAGTACCAGTGTGGGCCTGTGAGTAGGTCTGTGAGTAGCTGTGTTGGTCTGTAAATGGGTCCGTGAGTGCCTGTGTGGATCTGTGAGTGGGTCTATGAGTGCCTGTGTGGGTCTGTGAGTGGGAGCATGAGTCTCTGAGTGGGTCTATAAGTGGGTACGTGTGTGTCAGAGTGGGTCTGTGAGTTCGTGCACAAGTGTCTCAGTGGGCCTGTGAGTGGGTGTGTGAGTCTCTGAGTGGATCTGTGAGTGGGTGCATTTGCATCTAAATGGGTCTCTGATTTGGATGTGAGAGCGTCTGTGTGGGTCTATGACTGGGTGTGTGAGTGACTGAATGGATGTTTGAGTGGGAGTCTGAGTGTGTCATTAGCTATGGGCCAGAAGAGAACCTCACATTCCCCTTTATCCTGTACTGGAGTACTTTCTTCTGGTTAATGTGTAACTGCTACCTCGTTGGGTAAATGTCCAGTGCATATTCTACACTACAGCTGCAAAATTGACCACAAGGAAATGTCTCCGGTGACCTTGTGTGCATTTGGGCAGTGTGATTGTTCCTTGTGGATCTTCATCCGGAAATCTGTGATACCGTGAATCATCCTATAGAGAAGACAATGAGACTGCAAAGAGGCAAATCTCCACCAAAGAGGGTCCCCTATCTTAACTATATGAAGTAAGCACTTCTTTGTGTGGTGGGGATGTCCTTATATTCCTCAGCATCAAGAAGGCATCACCAGAATCAGCGAGAAACATCAAAGGGGGCCTTTGGGTAAGCTGCCCATCCTACTGGCAAAAAGCAGGAAGACTTTTGCATACTACTACGCTGCTCACGGCGGGCCAAACAGGTGAGGCTTCCAGGTGATTTGCAAATTTTCAAACTTGTTGTAATTTAAAGGAAGAGTCATGGACTCTGCTCTCACCAGGAGAGGCCAAGAAGAACCCACTGCACAGTCACTACAATTTGCGCTCCAATAGATCAACGATGCATTCACCCCTTTACAAAGGATTTCTGATCGTCTTTCAATGTGGAATTGCCAAGAAAACACACTTACTTTGCCTTCCTCAAGCCCAGGTGGTCAGGATCATTTGTATTTTACAGAAATGGAGCTTCAATTGGGGCACCTGCTATGTATTTATATGTAAGTGCTTCCAGTTGAGGTTTAATTTCTGTGAAATGAGCATCAGGGCCACCTGGCCTGGCCAAAACGTAATGGCCCCCGGGGCCCGGCCAAATTCCAATGAAGAGGGGGGGTGCGCGGCTGCCCTCCTCAGGCCAATTTCGCCCCAGGGACCTATCCTCTGGGGCCCAGCCTCTTGCTCCTGGTTGCCCTGGAGACAACCCAGGGTACCCAGTGACCACTGTTGTGGGCCACTGGGGAAGCCTCAATGCTTCCGTGGCTCCGTGCCTCATCAGTGATGTTATTAGTGATGTCACTGACCATGTCATGAGTGATGTAATATGTGAGGTCATAAGCAGTGCATTGAGGGGGCATAAGTTATAGTTAGTTCAGGCAACTCTAACTCCTGAATTTCTATGGTTTTAGTATGAGTGAAATCTGTGCCTAATTATAAGGCCCTTGTAACCTATTTTTTTCAGTGAACTTCTAAGGTTCTTTTAATTCTACTTTCCTAACTATAACCTCCCTGTAACCTTTGGTTTTTTCAGTGAATTTCTAAGGTTTTTCAAATTCTATTTCCTAACTATAAAGTCCCTGTAATCTTGGTTTTTTTCAGTGAATATGAACATATGTATATATTCTCCCCACCATGTCAGGAATCTAGTGGCAGCACAAGCGCAGATTAAGTGTTTTACTTACATTTTCTCACTGACAGTGCATACAAACAAGAGACAGTCAATGTATTTTGGCATTTGCCTTCCACAGGACCAAAAAGTCCTGCTGTCTTGATTGTTGTTTTTACGTGCCCTTAAGAACATAGTTTATCATCACTTCTTACTTAAGAAAACAACTAGACTGCGTATTATCTTACATAGAGCTATTGAATATCATCCACTATTTTGAAAAAATCGTGTCTGTGTATTTCATCCGTAAAGTACGTAATTCATTTCCTTTCAATACAAATTCATGTAGATGACCACTCAACAGCAATTCATGAGATGACTGATCTTTTTGCTTTTTTTTACGTTTTTCCATTTTTATTAGCTAGCAAGTTATAACAATCATTACAACATAAATCATAGTAAAGTACTCCATTTCAAGCTTGTTTAAAGACAGGCAGCATTGTTTTATATTGCAGAGTTAATTTTCAACAAACAGCATTATTTCATATTAGAGAGTTCATATACAAAGGTTCTTTCATTAAAGAACAAGTACTAAAAATTATTAACCCCAATCATATTTGATGGATATCCAACCTAATAAGGGAATATCAGATAGTAGAGATGAATGGAAGATAAAAGGAGATGAAAGGTTTTGGGGCCATGGTGTATCTACTAAATTGTAAAAAATTGAAATGTGCAAACGAGTTGTATCTAAAGTTCAAGTGCAATAAATATGAGTTAAGAGAGTAATAACAGGATGGTAAGAGAGTTTCCAGGTGACTAAAAGAGAAACTAGTGATACAAAGTATCCTAATTGTCAATATTTGTATATGCAAAAGTGCTATATTTAAAGTGCAAATGCAATAAGTATTCAGCTTGATATAGTCAAAAGATGTACAAAGTGCATAGTGCTGTAAAGTGCTTTAGTTGACAGAGCTAAATTGTTATAAGGACCCAAGTCTGATTTTCTCATTATATTTTTGCCAAATAAAACCAATCCTCAATCCAACATCTCATTCATATCACTTTCTATATCAAAA
This sequence comes from Calotriton arnoldi, assembly GCA_963921515.1. Taxonomy (NCBI): domain Eukaryota; kingdom Metazoa; phylum Chordata; class Amphibia; order Caudata; family Salamandridae; genus Calotriton; species Calotriton arnoldi. The sequence goes on along the minus strand of CAWUFW010004590.1, from coordinate 1,313,553 downwards.
TATTCACCTTTTTCTAAAACCATTTATCATGCAGGCCTGATGGTATGTCCTCATATACACTTTAGTAACACATTTTAATTAAGCCAGTACTTATTCATGCAGTATTGACGGGTATAGCATTAGTTGAGATGGAGGTGGATCTTGCAAAGGTACAAACAAATAAGCATCTTAATTGTGTTCCATAGGTGCTTCTGTTCCCATTAAGATAATTAATCTCGACTCCATCCTTCTCAGTGTCAATTTGCGATCTCCTCCCCTGTCACTTTTCTTTATATGTAGTCCCTTTATATCCACTCCATGCTCTTCCCAAAAGTGTTTTGAGACGGGATATGAGAAGTCTCGATTTTTTATTGCTCAGAGATGTTGCAAGATTCTCAATTGCATTCTGTTTACTGTGCTTCCCACATAGTAATTGCCACACAGCACTCTCAAACATACACGACAAAGTCTGTGTTGCAGGTTATGTGTTCTCTTATTTTTTCATGTCTCCTATTGTGCAATTTGTAAGTTGATTTATTTGTTCCATATTCGCATGCCTTGCATCTTGCACACTTCCAGAATCCTGCTTGATTCAGCCAATTTGTATTTTTAACAGCTTCATGCGGGTAATGGCTGCTTATTAAGAGATCTCCTAATGACGTCATCTCTCTGTAGATGATGCTCGGATGGTTCATTAATACTTCTTTCGGAGTCTCATCCAGCTTTAGATTTTTCCAGTTATTTGGATTATTTGTTTAATTTCTATATTCTGGTATTGTAGTCAATGATGAGGCAGGGTTTCTCTCCTTGTGGATCTCTTCTCCTAGGTATTAGTAGCTCATGCCTGGGTCATTTTCTTGATCTTTCTCTGCGTTCTGGATAACGTCAAGTGGATAGCCTCTAGGTAGGAATTGCATCTTCATGTCATTATTTGTTCTTCAAAATCCATTGTTTCTGAGCAGGTCATCCTGACTCCTAACATTTTCCTAAAGGGGATGCTCCATCTGAGATGATTGGGGTGTCCCCTACCTCCATGAAGGATACTGTTACATGCAGTCACTTTCCTATGCACTTTAGTGCAGATGTACATGTTGTTTATGCAGACCACAATATCTAAAAGTGTGATTTGTCTGGGACTGATGGTGTAAGTAAAAGTCAAATTGAGGTTTTTTTTATTTAAAGACAGAATAAACAAATTCAGGCCCTTTCTCTCTCCTGCCCAAATTAAATAAAGGTCATCGATGAATCTGGTCCAAAGTTTCACATTTTCCAGCATGTTCTGATTTTCTTCTGTTCGAATTACCTCAGATTCCAAGTACCCCATTAGAAGATTATCATACGTTGGGGCAAATAAGGTCCCCATGGATGTGCCCTGCCTTTGCAAGTAGTGGTCTCCGTTAAATATAAAAACATTGTGGGTAATACAAAAATTCAACATCTCAACAAGCATATTTGAATGTTCTAGATAACTGATTGATTTGTTTCACAGAAAGTGTATATATATATATAGAGAGAGAGAGAGATAGATATATAGACATATATATGTCTATCTATATACATATATGTATAGATATATATATATATATAAATACTCATATATAAATATGTATATATATATAAGATATATATATATTTACATAAATGCCCCCACCTATACTACTTTACTTTTTTTTTAATGTGTGGTTCCCCTGGTGGCAGTGATCTGCCGCCAGGAGAACTATACATTTAAAAAAATAAAAATTAGTGGCAACAGGGGGTTGGCCGATGCCCAAAAGGGCCAATTCCCTGACAGTTTCATTTTTATTTTTTTAAATAGTTTTTTTACTTATTTCAATTCCCCTGTGGGGGGACCAAATTATTAAAAAATAATGCCCCTGGGGTGGGGGGCCAGCTGATGCCATGAGGGTTCACCCCCACTACCCTTCCCTGGTGTATAGTGGGGTTTCCTGACTGTGGATCGTGGTGCGGCCATGATCCACAGTCAAGAAACCATTTCAAGAAGACCTTGTTTGAAAGGAGAGACTGTCTCCTTTCAAACAAGACCTCCCTGAAATGTGGGGAGGCCTTTTTCCCCTATTGGAGTGGAGAGCGGACAAACCTGCTCATTTCTCTGCTCCGGTGGGGAAACTGTGACGTCAGTGCACCTCGCGGTGTGCTTACATCACAGATGGGTGGGAGTGGGGCGGGGAGAGACACAGAAGCGATTCCGCGTCTCTCCCGGCTGAAAAAAGAAATGTAATCTTCCAGTGCTTTGCTGCTCTGGTGTCCGCCAAAGGCCGACAGACACACTGGGAAGGGTGTGTGCGTGTCAATTATTGGCCGACACACTCATCGAAGGGGTTAAAGACAACCAGATTTGGCTAGAGTCGAGTATTTTGCTTGGGCACAAAGTTTACAAGATCTTACATATTCCTTGACATCTTTTCTAACTTTTGGCCACCAAACACTTCTGTTGACAATTTCTTTTGAGGATCATTGTCCTCAGGGTCCAGAGAGTCTGGTATCATGATGGACTTGAAGAACTAATCTTTGCAGGTGATAATTGGACATAAATAGATTGCTAGCTCCTAATAGAAAGCCATTTCTTGAAGAAAGTTTCTGATTGCCTGCCCAGGAAAGGATAATCTGTTCTTTACTGTTCTTTACTTTTTGATCTTACTTGGTTTTCAAAAAAGTACATATCATGTTGGTAGGACCAATAACTTCTCAGGAATGAAGAATGTAATCTCTAGGAAGAGATTCCTTGGTTTCTGAAACAATTCTAGTAAGGAAGTCAGCAACCTTATTTTGTGTTCTTAGAATATAAGTGATAATAAAGTGAAACTGTTGGAAAAAGTATGACCAATGAGCTCGTCAATTGTTTCAGCATTCAACTTGAGATAGAACACAGAGGTTACAGTGATCTGTTCTATCACTAAATGAACTGCACCAAGAAGAAAATATCTCCGTAACTTAAATGCCAACCTAATCACCAGCTGTTCTATTTTCAACACATAAAAGTTTACCTCCAAAGGACCTAATTTCTACGAATAAATGGCTATTCGATGTTCCTCCTGATTCATACTTTCCTGAAGATAAAACACCCTTATTGCTCTGTTTTTGCATCAGTCTCAACTAAAAACGTCTGTGTGGTATCTGGCAGCATCTAGATTGGAGCTTATGTTATATTTTTCCTCAAATTTGAAAAGGCTTGGGAAGCTTGCTGGCTCCACTGGAATTATTTCAATTTTTAGAAAATCTGGTATGGATTTATTATACCAGAAAAGCTTTTTTTACACTTTCGGTAATATTTAGGAAGATCTACTAGACTTTCCAGTCTAAAATAGTCTCAATATTTGTATCAACCAAAGCAATACTTTTAGAAGATAACACAAAACTGAGATAAGCCACAGAGGCTTGTTGAATAAATAATTTTCAGACCATGCTTGTGGGTGATTTTCTTTGAGCCATTTTAAACTTTATTTTACAACTTTTTCAGGTTTTTCAATATTCCTGAAGAAGGGCAGAATATCATCCGAGTAAATCACCATTGTTTCAAATATCAAATCAGAAAATATGGAATCCATGAAATGTTGGAAAACTGAAGGAGTGTTACATAAGCGGAACGGCATGATTCAATATTCAAAGTGGCCGAATTGGATTCAAAGAGTAGTGTTCCAATGGCCCCCTTACCTAATTCTGAGCGGATGGTATGCTGCTCTAAAATCAAGCTTAGTAAAAATCTTTGCCTCCCAACAGCTTCAATCGGATATCGGAAATAAACGGAAGTAGCTATTGAATTTTATAGTCACTTGAGTCAATGAGCGATAATCTATACAGATTCATAATTCAGCACAACCTTTCTTTTAGACAAAAAATAAGCTTTGGCAGATGATGTATAAGGAGGTATCAAAAGGCTGCAGTCTTTGCTCCATTGAATTTGCACGGAAACAGAGCATGTAGTTGCCTTTTTCCTGTAATGACTGACTTACAAATTAACTATAAGTCTTGCCTCTCCCTCAGTGAAGTCCCTCTTCCTCTTGACTGGGCTGACTTTGCCCTGGTGTGGTGTCCTGGAAGTGAGTAAGGCCAAGGGAAAGAGGACGGAGCCTATGGTATGGGATGTATTTATGTACTTGCTGTGTGTATGTGTGTGCAAACAGTGTATAAGTGGGGTAGTGGCTTTGGAAGATGTGTGTTTTTGTAAACATTTTTAGCCCTCTTAATTTTTATTTTTGGCAATGCTGAATTAATGATGTGTTCTCTGTGTTACCATGCATCTTTTGTCTGGATAGTGTGTGCGTGTTTGTGTTTGCCATAGGCCACCATTTGCCTTTGCTGTTCCCTATGCCATGTGGGCAGGGGCCATTTTGCATAGTCAGTGTTCACCATAGGCCTGCATGTGTTCTTTGTTTTCCAGGCCTCCTGCTTTTTGTTGTGACTGTGTGGGTGGCAGCCATTTTGTGTAGCCAGTGAGTGTGCTTTCCCCATAGGCCTGCATGTCTTCTCTGTTTGTGGCCATGCCTTCTTGTTGGTTGTTGTTATTCTGACATAGCCATGTGGCTGGCGGCCATTTTGTGTAGCCAGCCAGTGTGCTTTTGACATAGGCCTGCATGTCTTCTCTGTTTGTGGCCATGCCTCCTTGCTGGTTGTTGTTGGTCTTCTGACCATGTGGCTGTTGGCCGTTTTGTGGAGCCAGCCAGTGTACTTTTGCCATAGGCCTGCATGTCTTCTCTGTTTTTGGCCATGCCTCCTTGTTGGTTGTTGTTGTTCTGACTTAGCCATGTGGCTGGCGGTCATTTTGTGTAGCCAGCCAGTGTGCTTTAGCCATAGGCCTGCATGTCTTCTCTGTTTGTGGCCATGCCTCCTTGCTGGTTGTTGTTGGTCTTCTGACCATGTGCTTGGCGGCCATTTTGTGTAGCCAGCCAGTGTGCTTTCCCCATAGGCCTGCATGTCTTCTTTGCTTGTGGTTATTCCTTCTTGCTGGGTGTTGTTGCTGATTGTTATTGTTCTGAGCCACCTAACACTCTTATGTTCCCGACGCATTCGCACAGCCAAATACGGAGGATGTCCCTTCTCTTGTCTTGCCCCACACCACTGGAATAAGCTCCCTCTTTCCATTCGAACATACTCAAGCTTGGTGGAATTCAAGAAGCACCTGAAAATCTGGCTGTTCTAACTGCCTCTTCCTAACCTACCTGCCCTACAGCGCCAGTAACAACACTAAATTATATTGTTTGTTTGTTCTACTACTTGAACTGCAACAATGCCACATTTCACTGTTGTTCTTCTTGCTTGTTTGCTTTTAGGTGCAAAAGAAAAGAGACATCACCCACAGTACTGCCAGACAGAAGGCCTGTGCACGAGGTGACGAGTGACTGACTACGCATTATGGTCATCTCTTCAGCTTGTTGTGAAGCTAAATGCCACTTCCAACTGAGAGCTTCAAGATGGCCCCAAAGAACGGTGCTGCCATGAAAGTGGCCAGTGGGGAGGAGAAGAAGCAGATTTCCACCACTGGTGTGCCGTGCCAACCGCAACCTTCTTCGGGAATGTTGTGCCTGCCGCACTGGCCTCCAGTGACCAGGACTCCTGAGTCAACAGCATCACCACCCAACCTAAGCCCAGGACCATGTTTGTCAGTGAGGCAGCCAGTGCAATCATGTCGGTGCCGACAAGTACTTGAATACAGCAGTGCAAGGTAAAAGTAAAAGGAACTACTTCAGGCATAAATTTAGATTGGATAAAATAGTTTTCCCATTATTAATTTACAAAGAAACCCACCCTCTCCACCCAAACAACATGCCCACCCCTCTCCCCATAGAAACCAGAATCAAGCCCCAAAACTCTAAATGTAAAAAAGTCTCTCCAGTCCCACCTCCCTTCCCACCCTCTCCACCCAGCCCCAACAAACAACAAATCTCTCCCACCAAAACAAAAAATTCAAAAAGGGCTAGAAGACTGCATTATGGACATCATTCTGGAGCTGGTCCAGGCTCTGCTCCATTGTGGTGAGTTGGCCCTCAATGTTTTCCAGCCACTGTAGGATGTGTCACAGCAATGGCCTATTGTCAATGTGGTGGGGCGGCAGCAGTGGGCTGGTGGCGGCACTGGTGATGGGATGGCCGGGAGGCTGGAGGCTGAGGGGGACTGGCTCCACTGGGGACAGCTGTTACTCCTCTTCCTCTTCCAGGGCCACCAGCTGCCAGTATTCCAGCTGGATACACTCCAGCCTCTGCCACCTCACACAAGCTGCTATCTCCTGCTTTTTGGGTGGTGCAGCTGGACCAGCAGGAGCAGCTATATAGAGAAAAACAAAAGAAACAAATTATAAATAATGCTCTGTGCAAACAATTGTTTTAAATTACTGGGTGGCACAGTAGCAGTATATAGCTGGTCCCCTAGGGCTATTGGAATTTATTTGTTGTGATTATGATTAGGTGAGTCACAAGGCCAATTTTATGTTTTACCCACACATGTTGCCAAACATAAAAAAAACACTGACTGTGTGGCAGAAAAGTATTAGCAGGCAGAGAATAACGTTGCAGGATTAAAAAAAAGTGATTTGATTCGTTTTTTTTCTTCTAAAGGCTTTTTAAGTAACTACAGAATCAGACACTTTGAGTTGAAAAATAAATGACTTCTCATTAATGATTACGGCAGTATGCAATTTATGTAGTTCAAGTTGTGTGTGGTGCTAAAATAATGAAGCCATGCTCGTTGCTAGCCAGCACCTCAGCTAGTTTGCTATTGTCTGCAGTAGTAGTTAACAATTATCTATTTTTAATTTCAATGGCCCTACTCTTCGCCAGATGCACACCTCACGTATGAGATGCGGATATTAATATATTATTGCGTCTGATGCAAGAAGAGGTTGAGGAAAATTAACCTAATGGACTGCACTACAGGTAATGGAATGGGCCATATAGATTTTATTTGGCACATTCGTCACTGTGTATCCCATATGCCAAACTTGACATAAAATTATGCACTTACTCCCACTTTACTCTGTGGCCTCGCCCGCCACCACTTATTCCCAACACATTCATTTGCTGGGCAATAACCAAGGAAAGGAAACTTGATTTTTTCTTCTGCAGGGGGTAGGGTAGAGGGATTGGACAGGTAGGGTAGAGCTTTTTATATTTAATTGATGGTCACTACACTGATCATCGATTCATCATTCAATTCGAAAGGGAAAAATCTGAACAAGTGTAAATTAAATCTGTTATGGGAAACCATGAAATATATTCTGAAATCACTTCACATGGATATCAAATTAAATGTGGCACATGCCAAGAATGAATTTTCCAATTTGGTAGGCTGGGACGGAAGAACTTAGGAAAAATAAAGGAGTTAAGTACTAAGAGGTGACTGAGTGGGCTAAGGGACAACATACCTTGTGTGTTCCGTTTGCAATGCAATGAAAACGTAAATGCAGCATTAACTGAAGCAGACGCCTGTTACACAGCCAACACTGCAGTCACAAATTGATTGACCAATACTGCACTTCGGTGATAGTTAGCGAAAATACCATGGGCAGGAATGGGAGGGGATGATGAATGATAGGTGGGCTAAATCTGGCTCACTTAACAAACATATGGAGTCAAGGGAGTAGAACAAAGAATACAAACAACCCCTACTTTGAACCGTAGCTTTAAATGATATTGATAACCCTACATAAACCAAGTAAGCAAAGTAGGTGAGCAGCATGCTCCTCATCATGAGAAGAAAAGCTGCCTTGCTTATTCATCCAAACAATCCAAATATTCATTCATCCTTTCATTCTAATTCACGAATAGCGACCATGATTAAGCTTTACTTTCTCCCAACCAGTCCTTCACTAACATTTCCAATTCATTATCCATCCATTCAATAGCCACCCTTTCTTCAAGCCATCCTTTCGCACATCCATCCCTTTACCCATCCTCGCACACTTTCACCCACCCACCATGTCACTCATATACCATTTCCTTTCTTTTAAGTTACCTTCTATGCTTTCATGTCTCCCTCAAGCCATCAACGCTCATTATATGAGATTTTGCTGAGGGCAGAGAGAAGAGGCCATAATAATTATAACTCAACCACCGCTGTGGCTGCTAAAGCTGGGGGGTCATCAATATATGGTCATTTTTGATGAAGACGAGCGATGCCATGGCAATAGCTAGTAAGCATAGTAATTGCAAGAAATTGTGTGACTTACAAGTGCCCATCCCTGCTACCGATTATCCCCGTCCAACTGACCTGTCTCCTCCTGCAGTGGCACTGGAGCCGGCATCACCATTGTTCTGTGTGGCTAGAATAAAACATTACACATAATTTAGATGCCAGATATGCAACCCCAAATACAACTGCAATGCAGCACTACAGCTCAGTTAGCACGTCAGTATCTTCCAAATATCACTCTGGGCATTTGATTGGTTGGTTCACAAGGTTAGAAAAGCCAGGTATGGAATAACAGACATATAGTGTTGGTTGGCAAATGCAATGGGAGTGTGACCTCATACATTTTTCCCAGCCTTGCTGCACTGTCATGGGAAACTGCTGGTATACTGTAACTGTAAATGAACAAGTCTGCAGCACACTACATTGGGGAGGTGGGGGTAGTCCATGATGACCTTGGCAACTCTCTCATGAACTGAACTGTGTTAGAGCTAGGCAGGAAAAGGAAAGCCTTCTCAACAAGCATACATGGTGATTTTTATTTATAATACTAGCTTACTTGGGCCTGCTATCTGAATCTTCACGATAGACAGCACCAATATTCCAATACCCCAAGATTCTACCCAAAGAAGTCCACAACAATCATAAAAGGACTTACTGGGATCAACAGAGCCCTCTGCAGCGACGCTGGTGGTTGGCACCGGCTAACCAGCTTCTCCCTGACCCTCAGAAACATCCCTCTTCATGCCCTGGGGTGCTGATGAATGAAATTAAGAAGAAAAATAAAAATAGATTAGTGATTCAGTTAATAATCTCCACAAAATGTTTTATGAAAACCAAATGTAGTCACATACTTCGCTAAAACGGATCACCTATAGTACTGCTAGTTTCGACTCAATTCTATTGACTGTCGTTAAATTCATATTCCAAATTTCCTTAGCAAATACTACATTTGAAACTAATGATTTGCAGTGAACGATCTTTGATTCCATTCCTATTTCTCAACACCCTTGATGAACCAACTGCCTCTCTCTTTTTAGCAATGCATAGATGCATACTTCACATCACTGTGAATTCCATTAAATAAAATAACCTGGAACTGTACGAGCTACATAAACAAATTCAAAGCAAGAATGCGCTACTTACTGATTCACCATAGTGACAGGAGAACAGTTTGAAATGGCTTCTTAATTAATCAGCCAAAGCGTGCGCCTCATGAGTGCGATTCGGTAGCGCTGAGCACCAGCCTAGCAGAAACTAGAAACTGGATCACACAGCAATATACCAGCTTAAACTAAACATAACTTACCTCTGAGTGGGAGCAGCAAGCTATTCAGAAAGAAAATGTTAGCATTGTATAACACAAACACAACAAATAATAAATACTCACTGAGCCCCGGAATCTCGATAACTAGCAGGTTGAGCAGGTCCTGTTCCCAGTCCAAAATGTCCGCCCATCGATGTGTCAGCTGCTGGGTGGTGTGCTAAACCTGGCTGGTGTGCCGCATACACTAGAACACTGTCCCCCAGCATTGCCGATCCTTCCTCAGGGGGTAACCGCTACCGGGCCTGCCGCCTGCTGCCAGCATAGAGGGGAGGTGGTGCCGCACAACAAAAACTAGTGCTACCACCTCTTTCTCTCCAAAGATAGCCCCTGGCTGCACACCTGGGTGGCGCCGCCCCGCAAGGAAGTTATCCCTCTGCCATGGTGCTGGGTGGGGTAGAAATAGAAGGAAAAGGAAGGGAAAGTAAAGAAGAAAGAAAGAAGGAAAGAAGGGGAAATAAAGACAATAAGTCACAAACACAAATAAATTTACACAAAAACATAAAATACACAAACACCAAGACACACTATTATAAAAAATAAAAATTAGGGGATGAAAAGTAATAAAGGAGGAGGATTACAAAGATTAAGGACAGATAACATTTAGGACCAGCACCATAACAGAGAGCAGAAAAACAAGATGGCCGCGCCCATGCAGACCACGTGGTGCTGTCTGCACGCAATTTAGAACACGAGAACGCACATGGGAACTGTGTAGTGCCATTCGTGCATGATTTTGGAGCGCGCAGACGCACTCCATGTTCCCAACGCAATGCTAACGGGCATGCCGGCAAACTCCGCCCGCAAGCGGAACTCCACCTAGCACAGCAGAGTTTTTTCTGACTCCGCGGAATTCCGTGCAGTTGGAATTCACGAACTCTGCTACTCATTCGCTTTCTGTGGATTAGTATCAAAGAGGTGTCTGCACATGGATATTTTAGTACCCTTGGCAACCCGCTACTCCAATCTTGCTTTGGCTTCTTAGTATAATTTACCAATGAGTTGTCCATCATCTCCCGGAGCTACTGGTAAATATTTTTAAGACATGCCTTCCTTGTCCAATTCATTGAACAACAATGCCTTCTTTCTCAATGCTGAAAACTCTCTCCCATCTAGCGCCTCTATATATATAAAAATCTCTACCCACTCCTCCCATTCAATCAGTGGAGTATCAGGTTGAGAAAGAAACAACGGAGGTGGTATTATTGCTGCATCCTTCTTGAACTTATAGGATGCCCCCGTAAACTAGTACATGTGCAAATGCGCCAGAAGTTAAAATAAATAACCTTTGTTCTTAAAATTATCCTGCGCTAAGCAGATGACCAACAGTTGTTTCAACAGTCAGTGAAATCGTATGCTATTACCACTAAAACCTTGACATTAGGCACACACTTCCATGATACGCCTATCACCGCAAAGTGGGATCCCAAAATAATATTCTGGATTAAGCACACACTTCTATGGTGTGCCTATCATCGGAAATGAAGTACCCAAAAGAATATCCAGGGGTAGGCACACACTTCCCTTGTGTGCCTATCAGTGTGTAGTACTCTCCTGTTTAGTCACTCCCTGGACACGCCTCTCATCACGTTCCCTACTGAAACTGAAGAGAAGAGAAAGAAGATATGACGCTCTGTTTCACGTTCCATCATGGAGATACACATTCACCATATCCCCCTTTGAAGGCAATAGTATTCTCCCCAGTCCGCCAAAATGGCCACTAGTGCATCGTGTTGCATTGTTTTAACAATCTGTTGGGCTTATATTCCTGGCATGCTGTACATCGTTCTACGCCGATTTCGTGAGGCAGTTCACCTTTTTCCTGCTTGCCTCACGCCCTCTGTTACGTGCACTGTAGTGCAAGAATGACTTCACAGGCACGATGACCAGGACCACGAGCCAGCCCCCTCTTGCAGCGGCCGTTGCACACAGCTCAACAGCATAACCGTTGTCAAGTTTATATCGCTAATTTACACGCTTACACATACAGTTATGAAATGTATCTGCAAATCTCCATGCCTGCTGCCAATAAAATGTTATTTTGGGGCTAAGTGCGCTGGAATAGTCTTACCCCGATGTCCACAGATATGTGTGTTGGGTCCTTACACCAACTACAAAGTTCATGAAGTCATCAAATGTTGTCCTTTGGGCTGGTCCTCGTCGCCAATTTTATGATTCACCTTCAGGAGCCAGTAGAGGGTTGAAACACACTTTTATTGGGTCACAGGTGAAGTCAGTTGGTGCTCCTTCTCCAGCCAGCAAACAACTGACTCCAGAGAGAACCCAGCAGAGTCATAGTACATAAGAGTGCTAGAACATCGCCACTATAACATTCGACTCCCTAAGTTTAAAGATACACTTGCCATGAATAAACTATGTACACAGAAACAATAATGGGCATGCTGAGTAATTACTGGAAGGGTACTAAGTATTGCCTATATGGGTTAATCCCAGGAGGGAGGGCCGATAGAGTTAACTAAAAATAGAAGAAGTGAAAAAAATACGTGTTTTTTGTAGAAAAAAACTAGGTCTGAGTGGAGGTAGGGGCTTGAATAAAAATGAGTGGTACGGGGAAATGTTGGAGAAAAAGTAATGGAGATTATCCTACCTAATATAAGCGTGTCAATTGCATGACGCTTATAACACAGATAAACACACACTATATATCATTAAGTAAGAGGTAAATACATTTTTAAAGAATGTGTGTAGTATAACTATTGCATATTATCTATTCCTGAAAATGGCGATCATTTCCCCATCCTGCAGCACAGGGGAAGCTTCCAAAGCCACAAACAAAACCAGTGAATTCGGTGACAGGACGATTATTGTGATAAATAATTTCTTCAATAAACAAGTCCTGAGTTTTTGTGGGCTTTGTGTGAGAATAAAATCAACACTTTTTGCACTATTTCCGATAGATTTTTCAGAACATCATAGTCCGCCCACTTTGTTTGAGAGTTTGTTTTCTTCAGTCTCAGAGGAGCCCATTTTTAACAAACATGCTACCGATGATAAACTTGACAGATGAGAAATTTAACAAACATAATCATTGACTCAATCTAATGTCAGCGAGGAATTATATTCCTTATACTGCATTGATATGTAAATATAATTGCTCCTATTTTGAAAATTACTGTAGGAGGTAGTTAAGTGTTAGGGAGTTTGTTCCTCTTTTATTGTTGATATGTACAATTAACTTTTTTGCATAATGAAATATTATTAGCATAAACATTAAAAGGTTTTTCTTGTCAGCCAGTTATGTCACTTATATTGTGATATGGCAACCGATAAAGATTTACAGCACAACTAAAGTGGATTTATCGAAACTTCATTGGAAAAAACATGCTTTCTAATATAAAAGTTAAATATTTAGATGAACTTGGAAATATTTAGGTGGACTTGGAAATTCAGGACTTAATTTCTCTCTTCTTTGATATTTGCGTTTCAAGCTGTTCTTTCTCATCCTAATTACTGCTGCCTCTTTGGTCTTCCTAAATATGTAACTTTTTTTACTTCAAATTTTTCTTTCCCTTTCGAGCGAATGCCTCTCTTAATCTTGTTCAGTTTCGCTGGTTAATTTTGCTTCTTCAATTGTTGTTCCACTTGCTGTGTGCTGTGTTCAAATGTGTACATTAGCTGACTCCTCTTTATTTATAGACCTAGGTTTCATTATATAAGTTTCTCAGGCTCCTCGCCTCACCACCCTCTTTCGCTTCTTTGTTCCTAGATCACGAAGTGCTCCCTCTCACTTTGGGAAGTACATCCACTTGGCACTTATAGGGTGGTACAAATTTCCCGTTTTTATCAGGAGTGCCCCAAACCTTCCAGTTTTAAACAAGCACTGGCAAAGCCAATATGTCTGTCTTGAAATTTCTGCTATAACTCAAACTTATTGGCTTCGCGAATGCTGGTCAACTATGTGATGTGACAGGCAAGCAAGCAAAGAGGGGGAGGTGAGAGTGGGACAGAGAGGATAAACTACATAGTGAGAGAGATAGAGAGAGTGGGAAATAGGGAGGATGGGAGGATGGGAAAGAAGACATGTAGGACGTGTACCGCAGAAAAGGAAAGGAGATGGGAAAGATAGAAGAGAGAGTGGGAGAAGCACGGGCGTAGTTTGGTAAGTAAGGTTGGGGAAAGGGGATGGACTCCAGATTTCCCAGCAATCACGCTGGTTTAATTACATTATTTGAGAAGCAGGGCAGGAGAGGGGCATAAGGAGCGGTAGGACCGGAGAGGAGTGTGGATTGTGAAGGGCACTTAAAACTCAATATTTTGTAAAATAACAATTTTTAAGACCTTTAAAACAGAGACGGGTGTGTGTGTGTATGTGTTTGCCTGCATGTGTGTGTCAAAATCCCAAGTGAAATCCAACAAATACCTGACCATATCCCCCTTAAATCACCTCTACCCAACTATTTACTACAGAATGTATTTATTATGGGGTGTTACTCCCCAAAAACCCCAAGAAAGTATGCCCCTGGGGAGAAGGTTGGTGATGTAAGAAAAGGAGGCCCTAAAGGTGAAGGCAATGTGTAACAGGAGAAACAAACATGAGAGAAAAAAGTAAAGAAGAGGAAGGGAAGGGAAGGGAAGGGAGATGGAAGAGGTAATGTCATAAAGGGATGAGACCTAAAAAGATATGAGTGAAGGGTTGTGAGAAGCTGGGGGAAAAATTATGGGAGAAGAGGGAAAGGGAAGTAAGACATAGTAGCATTGAAAAACATTTTAAGGAATAGAAGGAAAGAGGGAGGAGTATGGAAAGGTGCATTGTCTCCGACCCACACTCCGCCACAGACATCTTCTAGCACAGCAGCAAGCAAACTAGGGCGAATTGGAGCTTGCTAGCTCATTTAGATACGTGGGAGCTGGAGTCAGACACACCTCCTTAATCACGGGCATTGTGAGGGACTCCTCCTGTCATCCTTCCCACTCTAGCAAAAGCCCTCTGATGGGACAACACCTAGATAAGATCTACAATCCCATATTGACAATTGAAGGTGATGTTTCTCCATTCCCAAGTACTTACTGACCATGAGTAGCAAATAAACATAATTTCCTTTCCCTGACAGTGCTATCCTGAGGTCATATGATTCTGAAAAATTAAGTGAAGCGTTGGCGTGAACCAATAGCTAAAACGAGTTGACCCAATTGTCTTTCTATATGTTGTATGTGTAGTGCTTGTATCTTTTGTGTATTGACTGTGCTGACATGAGGTCTGCCAGAGAGTTAAACTTTATTCAAGGTCTACAACAGTTTATATTATCTGTCTCCTTAATTTTTTGTTCAGTTTTTTGTTTGTTATGTACAGCGTTTTGGGTACAAGAACTATATTATATGCAATAATCCCCAGACACAAATACAAACATCAGCAGTTCAGTGGGAGAGCGAGCCACACACAGGTGCTTTTATAAGACTGTGTACTTCCACGTTCACCATTGTGGCTGTTTGTCTAGGGTAAATACATAACCACACAGAGAGAAATAAAGAACTGAGGTAATGTTTACCTTGGTGGTAACACATTACTTTAACGAAAGTTTAAGGGACCCCCCTGCAATGTACACGGAGGGGCCCCGCTCTGGATTTTATCCGGAGCGCTCAGACCTGAGTACTGTGCTGAGGGGGCCCCCTGCAGCTGCCCCCCACACCGCGGGGGATGCAAGGGCCTGTGTTACACCCCTGCATGCAATCAGGGAATACTGGCCATTTATCCCATAATGTCCTTTCCTCGGGGGCAGGAGCTATTGGAGGCCCGTTTCAAGACCCTGCACCATTGCTGGTACCTCTCCAAGGTAATTGGGGGGTTCAGTGAAGAGAAAAAGAGAGAGAAAGAAATGTGAGCAGGGAGAGACAGAATGAATGGATTGAAAAGAGAGTGATGGAAGAGAGTGAGGCTGGTTTGAACATGTTTTGCCTGGACTGCCTTTGATTCCCAGTCCGGCCCTGCATGCAGCACCCAAAAGAATACTTTGACAATTTCACAATAGCAAACTTAGGTCCTCAGTAGGCTATCGAAGTTCACACCCAAACCAAACAATATGGGTTTAACTTGTTCTCACTCCAGTAAATATTATAACATTTCAAAATATATTTACACCTAGTGTTTCAGTAAAGCAGTGTAATGCTATATATTATTTTGCTATTCTTAGAATGCACAGAAGAGGTAATGATAGCTGCCTTTAAGGTAGAGACACCAAATACTTGGAGTTTTACACATGCACCACATAGATGTTTAATGATGATCTCTGTTCCCCCATGAGAAGTTATCCCATGAAGATGCAATCCTATGATGTAGTTAAACTAATAAGTAGCCGTGTTGCCTCATGCACAAGGCCTTCTGGGGAGTGTCTGAATGTTAACTACTGTCTGTGTCATCTGTCATCTGTCTCTACAGCCCATGCTAAGGCCTATACCTCGTGTCCTGGCTACACAACATTCAGGACGCTGGCCCTCTACCCACCGCATTGCAAGCAGCCCCTGCTCCTCCATGTCAAGACCCATGAGCATGAAAGACAGCCAACCCGCTTCTCAGCCAGAGCAGTGCCTTACCACAGCAGAGCCAAGCCACGAGTGGCCCTTTGAGCACCCAAGGCCCACAGACATTGGGGACCTTAACCACCATCCACATCCATCAGAGTCCTTTCACGTCACCATACAAGTACACATCATGCGCTAGGCTCGCCAAAGGAGGCTTCGACAAATGACTGCCTTTAGTACCACCCCATCAGATCCATCTGCATCATGACCTCAACTAGTGCAAATGTGGAACGACATTGATACCCTTACCCCAGAGTCTGCTGGCCGGCAGGGTGGTTGATACATTGAGTGCCTGGTGGCCCCAAGTCTCCCACATTCAAGGAAGGGAGAGATCACATCGAAAGGAATCCTTGTAATAAGGACATTGCTTCACATCTGGCCGATCTAGGCTGCATGAACCCTAGTGAACACATTTTCCAATCCACCTTGCCAAGCGGCATCCCGTCACGCTGCCACCCAACTCAACCCAACTGGTCAGAAGCACACATCACCTCAAAGCAAACAGCTGAATATGCATCAGGAGAGCTAGTTAAAGCCCAAACAAGCTCAGTGGCAGGTGATTGGTAGTAACTCTGATACACTCACTTCACCTAGATATTTGAAGACACCAGACAACACTTCAAGCGTCATGCAGCCAATATGTCGTCCTTTTCTGCCTGGGTCCTGCTTGTGATCATGGATAGCCTTTCTTCCAAACACCCAAATGGAAATTATGGATTGAAAGGTTAGAAAAATATTTTGCCAAAGAATGAAGGGAAAAAACATGCAACATAGACTAAGCAGGCCCCCACTTTACCTATGTCGCAATGGTCACTGTTCTGAATGAATACTTTGCGCCCATGGAGAAACCTGACTGTGACAGATGTCTACTCCTGCTAGCTAAACAAGGCCCATATGAATCCGTAGACACATTCCACACCCAACTGAAACACCAAGCAAGCACCTGTACGCTGCACCATGAGCCAGGAGGAATCGGAGTTAATTTCATCCAAGGAGGTGCATTTGCAAAGTTGTGTATGCAAATACTGAAAGAACCAGTGAAATCCCTGGCGAAAATTATGACTCTTGGGCACTACTTGGATCTTTCACATGCCAGAGCCTCACCTATGAAAGTGGCACTTAGCAAACCCATCAAAATTGAACTGGCTAATGAAGTCACTGAAGACACCGGCCGAAACAAAACAATGCCACACCCATCAAAAAACCTACCCTATGAACACTGCAGAAGAAACGTTTCTCACACAGATGCATGCTTAGCCTGTGAAAAAAAAGTGGTTGCCTTATGGAAAACGCAATCACTTTGCCAAAGTCTGACAGTTATCACAGCAAATAAAGTCAAACCCAAAGAAATCAGTCAATGAAGTGGCAACACCTCAAGCAAAACCCCCCAAAAATGACATGTATGATGATGAAGAAAATAAAGAGACTGTGTAGGTTGTACAGGTAATCAAACAAAGCAAATATGGTACCCGCATTCAACCCAAATGTCACATACTGGTGCAGAAGCAACTGGTGGCAGCCTTGATTGACTCAAGGGCCACTATCAATATAATGTTGCAAGAAATGTTTAGCTCATAAATGGGGGTCACCATTGAGACCCACACGAGTGAGAATTTATGCATATGAGCCGCGGGATGTTTACCAATGAAATCTCTCACAATTAATATTCAACCTCTACCAAAGTATATATCACCCAGGTGTTCATTAGGATGCTCTTGAGCTGCCAGATTGCCCAAAAAATTACTCAACTTTGCACATGTGCACATGCTACCTGGCAGGATAGTAAAGCTGCTTGTCAATTGATCCACCCAGCAAGTCACCCTGTGCCACTGCTAAGAGGTGTTTCACCTCCAACCCAAAGAACTGCGCAAATCCAGGGAGAAAGATATCATCAAACAAATGTAAGGACTCCCTGGGTATCCCTAATCCTTGTCACTTACGAGCAAAAGCAATGTGTAGCTATAGGCCTTATATATACATATACGGGTAGATATATGCATCCTAAACCAAGCAATAAAGCTTTTGACTTCCTCATGAGTGAAATCAACAGGGCGTGCTAGATCTCCAATGTATATCTTCAAGATCTTAAGGGCTGCCAAAGTTTTTCAGAATGCAACCCAGGAAGTCCACTTGGGATTAACCGAGAGTATCAATGTCAGCGATGACATTCTGGTGTATGCTCACACATCCACTTTTGCCATCTCTGAAAGTTGCTGCAGAGACTCAAAAACAATGCCCTCACCCTAAATCAACAGAAGTGTTAGTTACTGCAACAAAGCATCAGTTTCTTTGGGTACAGAATCTCAGCAGAGGATGTGGTGCCTGACTCAATGACAGGCGCGGCCAGCACAGGTAACAGCGGTGGGGCAGGGAAGTGGACAGACGACGGGGTAGGGAAAGAAAATTTAAAAAAAACACTTACCTTTGCGGCAGGTGCAAGGTAAGTGGTTTTATTATTTCTTTTTATTTTACTTTCCCTACCCCGTCATCTGTCCTCTTCATACCCCACCCACCCCAACCCCACGCTGTTACCTGTGCTGGGCACGCCTGCTCAATGAGGGTTCAAAACATTAAGTGAGCGTCCATGTCAGTGGTGGAAGTGAGACGTTTTCTCAGAATGGTGACATACTGTGGGTGATTTATCAAGAACCTCACATTACTGGTAAGTCTATGAAGAGAGTTCATAAAAATATCAGCCTAAAGGGCCTGCTGAGAAGCACATAATCTGGGTTTCAAAACACCAAGGGCATCCTGTTGGAAGGGACCACCTTGACATGCTTTAACCCAGAAGAAGACTCCGAGCTGTGGGTGGGTGCTAGTTCCACTGAACTAGAGGCAGTGTTATCCCAAAATGAACCACCTGTTACTTAAGCTCTGAACCTCACCAAACAATGTTACTCTCAGATAGAAAAGGAGACAATTGGGATCCATTTGGGGCCAATACTTTCACCTCAATGAGTATGGCGACTGATTCCCTGTCTGCGCCAGTCACATGCCTTTTATCCTGGATTCAGCTCTGAGACCTCTGCTGTGAAAACAAAACTGGATCTTTCAACTATAAAAGTACTATTTGTCAGTCATCTAGTGCCCAACATCTAACAACCCTGTGAACTACCTCTCAAGACATCTGAGGCCGGTCACTTGGCAAGAGGAGGAAAAGGCATTAGATACTGAAGAAGATGTCAAGATTGGAGTAAAGTGCTCTTGAACACTTCCACTGTCTCTCAAGGAGATCCAGAGAGCCGAAGACTAATGATTGCCTGCACATTGCCCTTCAGGCAGCCAGACAAGGGCAATGGAACCTCCTGATTTCTAACAGGTCAGCCTGAGGATCTGAGGTGTGCCAAATCCTGACATCGCTGCACAATATCCTACAAGATCTGGTAGCCTCTTGTTAGAGCTGGCATCTTTTGGCATGTTTCCCCTGTCTTTTTGCTTTCTGACCTCCAGTTTTGATGGTATGCTGGATGTTTTTGCCGGTTTAGTGTCTCTGCACACTTTTTCACTGCTCTTCAGTGCTAAAGTGCAAGTGCTCCTACTGTGAATTGTGTAATGATTGGTTTTCCTTGATTGGTATATTTGATGTACTAGTAAGTCCCTAGAACAGTGCACTGTGTGTGCCCAGTGCCTGTAAATCAAATGCTACTAGTGGGCCTGCAGCACTGGGTATGCCACCCACACAAGTAGCCTTTCAAAGGTGTCTCAGACCAGCCACTGGAATGTCTGCACACAGTTTCTACTGCCATGTCGACCTGACAAGTGCACCCACTTGGCAGGCCCTTACCTTTCCTTGCCCTACATGTAAGTCACCTCTAAGGTAGGCCCAATGTAGCCCCATGGGTAGGGTGCAGTGTATGTGAAAAGTAGGACATGTAGTACTGTGTGTTACATGTCCTGATAGTAAAATACTGTGCAATTAGTTTTTCGCTATGGAAAGGCTGTCTTTTCCATAGGTGATCCTTAGAGCTGCCTTGTAACATTTTACAAATATAACTTTTAGTTGGGAAAAGCTAGAGAAATGTATTTTAGGCTCCCTGAGCTCAGAATTTAATAACACATCTTTTAGGAAAGGTGGTTTTTAAATTGTGTGTTTGAAAATACCACTTTTAGAAAGTGGACATTTTCCAGTTTAACCAGCCTGTGTGCCTCTACCTGTTTGTGTATTCACTGTCTGGTTTTGGAGTGACAGGAGAAGGGGATGTGCATTCACTCTAGACAGTCACAAGAGGGGCTGAGGTGTGTCCTGCCTTTCCTGGGTGACTCATACCCAGGCTGAATAGACCTTTGTGCATTTACAGTGGTGGGAGGTGTTTTCACAAGCACTTGAATAGGCTTTGTCTGCTCTGCACAATGCTGTCTCCTCCTCCTGTAGTGAAGTTGGACTAGAGAGGACAGAACTGATTTCTACTGAGCAAGTGGAACTGGCTGCCTAAAACTTTAAAGGGAAAAGTAGTGTAAATATTGGGCCTGACCCCACAACTTTAGAACACTTTTGGACTAAGGACCCTGCCAAGACGAAGAGCTGGAAAAGCTGCCAGGAGGAATACTGCCCCTTTGCTGTTTGTTGCTTTGTTGGACTAGCCTGCAGTTGCTGCTTCTGTCTTGAGCGGTGAGAGGACTGGACTGAACTTTCTTGAATCCTGCTGTTAAAGTCTCTCCAGGGACTTGAAGTTGAGCTTGCCTCCTGTTTGAAATCTCAGGCACACCAAAGATTTCACCATCCTCTGGGTACCCACACCTGGTACTGCGTGTTTCAGCTGCCACAGAGGAAAAAGCAACCTAACGCCATTGATGATGCCACTGTTGGCTCCGTGACCTGTTGGCACTGCAGAGACCACCGTCCTGCTTCGCTCTGAAACCCTGGTCTCACCGACGACGCCACCTAATGCCATCACCTAGCCAGTGCTTGCACCGTTACCTGAGGGCACCACACTTCACACCTCCTTGCTTCACCTCACCGCCCTGGTATCCCTGATGATGCCGCTCCATGCTGGCATCAATGCTACTGCCTGCACCGTGGCTGGAGGGCACCGCACACTGCACCACTCCACTTCGCATCGCAGCTCTGATGCCTGCCAACGCTGACGCTTCTGGCTTCAACCTCACGGAGTTCGAACTGGAATGTGTGTGACTTCAAGGGCCTGACGACTCCTGCCGAACCTCTGGCACCAATGCCTGCTGACGCCGGCGAAGCCACCTCTTCAGAACTCATCTCAAGGTCCACAACGCCCTGCATTTCCAAGATACTGTTTGCGGGTCTTCCTGACACCGTAGCTGGCCCACGACATTGCGGTCAGCCTGAAGTGTTGGATTTTTTTGTTCACGATGCTGTGATGGCCCCAGACGGAGCTATCGACTTCAAGGAATTGTATTTAAGTCTATTTTTGCAATACTCATATTTGGATTATCGTATGTTGGATCTTTATCATTCTGGTCTTGTTATACACAGATAAATAGTGGCTATTTTTCTAAAACTGGTGTGGTGTCCTTTTTTAGTGTTTTCACTGTATTACTGTGTGTTATGTGAAAATGTTTTACACATTGCATCTGAGATAAGCCTGACTGCTAGTGCCAAGCTACAAAGGGGGTGAGCAGGGGTTATTTTAGACATGAAATCCCCTTACCCTGACTAGAAGGAAGGTTCCTGACTTGGACATGGTGCATACCTCTACCAACTAGAGACCCCCTTTTTTAACACCTCTCCCAAAGGCTGTCTCTTGTGGATTAACTAATACTCCCTCAACACCTCACAATGCAAGCAATGCATCTTGCTCACGCTAACCATCAGGGAATAACCAAGGACTGACTTCTAATCAAAGTCTGGTTTCCTCAGATAGATGAGCTAGTTGAGCATGCAGTGAGAGGACATTGACTATGTCAAGCCGTAAGCGCTCCGAACTCCCCAGCGCCTGTCATAATTGAAGCCGTCCCAGGATCCATAGGGGTCAGAGCAAATGAAGACTTTGGTAGCCTGCCAAATGGCTGCCATGCACTGACTGACATCAACGATTCCCAGAAGTACCCCATAGTGGTGATACTGAGCACCACATTGATAGAATTGCTAATTCTCAAATGGAGTAGAAAGCTGCCACCCATAGCAGCATTCAGGAACTCAGAATCAACAGAGGTCCCCCATTTCAGGGGCAGAAGTTCAAAGCATGCCTGAAATAATTCATCATTCAACCTCGCAAGGTGAGCCCGTGAGGGCCTCAGGCCAACAGAGAAGCTGTGCGCTTCATGAGAACCCTCACAAAGGTGACGCAGATTGTCCCAGCTGGGAAGCCAAGCATAGAAGGGCCTCTCTACTCATTTTTTGGGATTATAGACTAACACTGCGCATGACCACTGGGAGAGCTGATGATTGAGTTTTCTCCCTCGTCTCTGACAGGTCAAGGACTTTCCCCGTCTTGGGTGAGTCGAATGTAGTATTCACCTGCTGGGTACAGGTGTCTGCAAAAGAATTAAGGGTTAGAAAACCTAACCATTTCTGTATATAGGTAAGGAACTTTTTTTTTCGTGTCTGTTCTTTATAAATGTTTGTTTTGAAGGTGATTATATATACGTTTTTGTTCTTTTTTTGAAAGTGCTTATTCCACATAGATGTATCACACTGTTTGATGTTAACGATTGTCTCCACGAAAAGACTGGTAAATATGAATCAAATAATTATTTATGATTCAAAATTTCCAACTCAACATGATTAATAAAGTCTGCATGTTGAGTATGTATGAAAAAGCGTGGAGAATTCATGGTTTGTGAGGGTCTTCTGTATAATGACGAATGTATTTGTATCCCTACCCCTTTATCCTCAATAGGAGCTGCCCACAGGCTACTCATCTGCCTAATTGTGCTGACCATATGCTTGCAATAAAACCTTTAATTGAAATAAATGTAGGTATTCCATATACTTTTTATGAGAATAGTAGGGTTGGCACCTCATGCTGTGTGCTATATGTATGTATCTATGTATGTCGTATGTGATGTATGTGTGTACGTATGAATGTGGAGAGGTGTGGTGCAGCGGCCAGGGCACACGGTTCGATCCCCGGCTCCGGCGGCAGCTCAGCTCAGCACCATGTGACTCTGGGCAATAGCTCACTTAATTTCCACGACGGCCCCCAGCGCCTTGAGACCCATAAGGGTGAGTAGTTCGCGCTTTACAAATATGGATTTACAATGTCTGTATGTATGTGTATATTGATAATTTTTTTTGTATTGCACGAAGCTTTCTCAACAGCTAAAGCTATCTCTAGGCTAAGCCTAAAAATGGAAATCCAATACTCAGGGAAATATTCCATTCAAATTTCTAAAAACCCACATAATCACTATAAAACATTGATTTTATCCCATGTATTATACATCAGTGCCTCACTCTTATTAGACTCCAAAATTACGTTTCCGGAGGGTGGGGGTGTATTTGCTATCGATCCCCCCGCCATACTTCTCTTTCTATTCCCCATCTGCCCTTTGTACTATAAAGACTTCTTTTTGCCCCGGACAGGCATTGAGCAGAGGCATCTCTGGTGCTTATCTGCATGTTCCATCAAAGCTACGGAAGCTACAGTGAGGCTTAAAAAATAATGAAATAAGTACTGCATATTTGATCAAATGAAATGCCTTTTCATCATGCAGAAGTAGCATTAATTATCGTCAGTTTGTCTTCCCTGATAATTCCATTCAATGGGCACCCGAACAAAGGCAGACTCTGTACACCAAATACTACGGTGTTTGTGGACATGGGTCACTTCTTTCACCAGTTAAACTCAGGAAGAAAAGCAGAAGGCATAGGACGACAATAAAGTCACCCTAGGCCACAGCCCGCCCTGCTGAAGGCTGTCAGCGTGACCCACTTGCAGACGACGGGAACAATAAAATGTCAATTTGAGTGGGGCTTTCTCTAGCTGACAGAAAATTGTTCTGCACGCCTATCAAAGTGATCAAATGTGGAACTCACTTAACGTGACTTGGAAGGCAGGTATTTAGGCCTTAACAGAGGCGCAGCTGAGGAATGGTTTTGAGTCAGAAAAATGGGGCCTGACAGCAAAAAAGAATTGTGTTGCGGAGACGTTTTAAGGCAAGAGCAAAGTAGGCCCCTTGGAAGGTGAATTTTCTCTCTCTCTCTCTCTCTACTCTGTCTAGTTCTCTATGTCAAATTCTCTCCTTTCTACCTACTTCTGCCTATGTATGGATATGCCTAATGCCACCTAAAGGATTTTTGGGGATCCGGGAAAGACATATTTCAACTGCTTTTGATTGGTCACATTTCTGAAAGTTTGAGTGGCATCATGTGATTTTAAATTAGCAGAAAATGGATAATAACATTCCAAGTTGTTCCAAACCGGGGCCCCAAAACTATGGTTTTTCATGTGCACAAAAACACTTAGGGGCATATTCTCAAGAACGTGTGATAACTACCGCAAGTGTAGCTTAACGCAACCCCACACATCGCAGTCCATCACGGGAAAACAACTCTGTGTCAACGTGGTATTCACAACACGGCGGTACTATGCGATAGTCACAGGACAACGCGTCAAATGAACGCATTAAAAACAATGCAATACCGCAAAAACTCGAAACCCCAACGCGAATATAGTAGCGATGATGCCAATCGCGATACAAAAATCTACGAAAACCAGCCACAGGCCTGCAATTCCCACGCGTCATGCGGGAAAATGCACCATAAAAGCAGAAAAAAACATACAAACAAAAGACAAACAACAGCGAAGCACAATGGAGGCAGCCGGAGCAAGTACAGAGGACAACCAGAACCCCACAAGCCCCACGGAGGACCAGCCTGGGACCTCGGGGTCAGGGAAGGGCAAGGACAAGAAGAAGAGGAAGACGAAGTTCAGTCCGCAGGAAAAGAGGATCCTGATAACGGAGGTGATAGAACACCATCAATCACTGTTCGTCACCTCCACTGTGTCACTGGCAACTAAAAATGGAATATGGCAGACCATCATGGACAAGAGGAATGCAGTCGGAGTGCTGAAGAGGACAATGGACTAGGTCAAGAGGCGCTGGAATGATGTGAAGTGCAAAACCAAGCTGAAACTCGCAAACAACCGGAAGGCAGCAATGCAGACTGGAGGTGGGAGTCCAGCCCCACAGGAGGAGCTGGACGAGATGGAGGAAATGGTCTCCACAGTCATCAGTGGGGAGACGGTGGCAGGAGTCGGGGGACCAGACACTGCTCAACATGACCGGACACAACAGCAACAGGGTGAGTAACCACCAGGGACTGGGGGGACGGGGGGAGATGGGCACAATGACACACATGCACAATTAAGCATAGCACAGCTGTGGACAAAACATGCCCCAGACCCACAACTCCCACCAAGAGACCAATGCACACAGGCATGCAACATCTCAGCACTGCATAAGCACAGAACCCAGAGGCACACCGCATGGAAGGGAGAAGGGCAGCTAAATCAGAGCTGCAGGGGCGACTTCCCCAAAATGCGGCACACACACATAACATGCAGAGCACATCAACATTGGCAACGAGGTGGTACAAACCGCAACACGTCCACAACAGAACAGAGGACTCAACAGGTGCCGCATGTGTAGTAACTGGCCAATCACACATGGCACTGCAGGGAAATGTGAGTTGACAATGTACAAGTACAAACTCACATCCGTGATGTAGTTGGAATGTCCACTGTCCCCCATCAAATAGGCAGCTCCCCCCAAACAGACACAATGTACACTGTCATGCAGTCTGAATTCAGACATGTACAATGCGTCAACATACATGTGTACACGATGTTAAACTGCATCTCCCCTTCACATTGCAGGAGGGAATCAAACACCTCCTGCAGAGCAGTCCGAACCTCTCTTCTCTGATGAGGAAGAGGACCACCACACCTTCGACTCAGACGCCCTCGAACAGCTCATGGAGAGCCTCCGCAGCCCACTTCCCGGATCAGGGCAGCCCAGCTGCCACGAGGAGCCTCCCCCTGCACAGTACACACAGCAGGCAGCACCCACCACCACGGCTGCCTCCCAGGACCCCCACGACGAACACATGGCCTTCCAACGCCATGTGTTGGGGTGCCAGGAGAAGCTGGCTGAACAGGTGCAGGTGGGGTTCGACCACATGGCAGCCAAACTAGACGCCATACGTGGGTGTCTAAGTCCCATCAGGGACCACTCACAGTCCCTAACGGACACCCACAGTCCGCTCCATGCTCTCCAACGGACCATGGCTGACATCGCCAGAGTCCTGACTCTGCAACAAGAACGACTGTCTAGCCAGAGTGCCTCCAGCGATCTCGCCCGGGAGTTGGGACACATGCGGAGGATCATGGAGAACATGGAGCGGACGCAGGCGGAAAGAGCGGCTGCCACGGCTGAACACCAGCGAGAGGTAGCTGGGTCCCCTCAATGCCCTAAAGAGCCTCCTCATGGCATTGCTGCCACAAGGCCTGGCGCTGATGCATGCTGCTGCTACCACCCCATCCACATCTCTGGCCCCTGATGTGTCTGTGCCACACCGTGCTGGAGACAGTACACCACCACCCACATGTGAGGCACATGCAACAGCAGAGGACGAAGATGCGGATGAATCAGCCCTCGTGGTCAGGAGGACGCAGTAGCATTCATCTCCGCCATGTGGCCTGTTTCTGCTTGGTTCTGCCCTCTGCATCATCACCTTCCACTGTCCCCGATGCACTCTGCGACACTCACCTTGGACCTCGACATGGACTGCCATATTCTGTTTGGTCACCAATGACACAGCTATCAGACTGCGGACTGAACTCCTCCTCTCCTGATGTACCTGTCATTCCCTGTAGGACTCTGGCTGGCCGTCCACGGGCCGACAATGTGAAGTGGGGTTGGCATGGCCCTGTACTGCTCCAGCTGCAACACTCCCTTGAATGTGTAATAAACATTCATATCCACACAGATGTGTCATGTCTATGATCTTTCAGGTGTGGAAGTATGGATGAATGTAGGGTCAGTGATTCACCCTTACGTCCATGTTGCCCATGTTGTGGGACTATTGTCACAGAGTGACAGATAGCCGATTCTGGTCCGTGTGGCGCCGACACTACAATGGAGAGACATCCATTGGTCACTTTCTTGTCCAGTCCAGGACGGAACCACGCCCAGAGCCCCGGGGTCATTGTTCACACCCTTACGCTGGACTGGCATATGCCAGGACAGCCCACTCCGATTACGCACACAGGGGGGGATGACAACACTACATGTCCCAGGTCTTCACTGTGGGGATCTGCAGCTCACAGGTCTAGTTGTCAGCATGCCACAGCCACTCCTTCACGGCTGGTGAACACCCACACCACACCCATCCAGCACAGGCGTCACAGGACATGTGACCCTGGCAATAAAAAGGGCCTGGCGCACGTGCTGGATGCCATTTCCACTCTCTATGACTGGGTGGCTCCGTGTAGTTCGCATGTGTGCATGAGGGCCTAGTGCCCTGCCACCTCACATTGAACAGTGCCGGGGGTGACATGATGGCGTCCGCACAACGGGACTCAATCATTAAGGGTCCATGGCTAGCGGTGCACAGACTTGGTGGCACCGGATACACTGCGGCAGGCACAGACACCCCGCCACGGGACGGTGTCTTGCGGTGCAGTGAGATAGGGGCACCTAAAGCGCTGAGCGGGTGTGCAGCCTGCGATGATGCGCCGTCCTGGTGGTCCGGACTGGCAAGGATTAGTGTGAGCCTTGCTGGACCGCCGTGTAGGCAGTGCGGCCCTCCCACCACGTGGTGTTGCGTCGCGCTTCACAGAGTTAGTGGCACCTCAATCGCTGAGCGGGTGTGCAGCCTGTGATGATACCGTGTGCACTGATGTGGCCTCTGCCATTGCGAAATCAAGACTCAGAGTCAAGTGTGTGACCTGGTGGCACGCGGTGCGGGCTGCATGATGTGGAGGGTGCCATGGTCGCGGGCACCGGGCTTGGAGATCCCTCTGGACCGTGGTGGGCCCTCTCGGGGACACGCCGGTGGCGGAAGGTGAGCAGTGAGGCCTGGTTGCGCAGGGGCGGGCAATCACCGCTGGGCGGCGGGAGGGACTGGGGTGCAGCAGCCTGTGTGCGCAGGGGCGGGCAAGCGATGATGGCGTGTGCAACTGTATGGGTTCTGCCATTCATGTCTCTGGAAACTGTTTCAGATGACGGACCTGGGGGACTGCTGTGAATACCGGCACGTGGTTGGGGACACACCGGTGGCAGCAGGTGAGCAGTGAGGCCTAGGTCTGCAGTGTCAGCACTCTCTCCCTCTCTCTTTCTCTCTTTCTCTCTCCCTCTCTTTCTCTCTCCCTCTCTCTTTCTCTCTCCCTCTCTCCCTCTCTCTTTCTCTCTCCCTCTCTCTTCCTCTCTTTCGCTCTCTCTCTCTGTACTTTGATGGGCGCATGGCACACCTTCTGATCCAGATTTCTGTTTTGCAGGCTGGGACTTACAGAATGTCCTGAGACGACCCGCCATGCCTCTTCAGAATTGTTTTTTTTTGGTTTGTTCTGTAATATACGTATTGTTTGGATATTTTGATATGGGTGTATGGTATTCCTTTTTCTGGCCACACATGTATGTTGGGTGTTGTGATTGTGCGACTTCAGGCAATTTGTTTGGTTCATGATTTCGTGGAGTTGATGTGCAATATCTTTGTCCATGGGGGGGCATGGGGGGTGCCTGGGGTATGGCCCCGGTGGGGGTCGGGGGGGTGGGGACCTGGGGGTGGTGGTGGTGGGTGTTGTTGGCCGATTGGGGCTCAGGCCTGCATGATGGGTTGCTCCAGGGCATCTATTGTTCTTCATGTGTGGCTATGCGCTGTGCTCCCTTGTCTGGTGCCAGTTGCCGTCTTACTTTACACCAGGTAGGAGCAGGTGTTAGTTTCCTGCTGCTAACGCGCCTTAGCGCATGGTTTGTGATCTTATCGCCGATCTGGCTGGTCGTTGAGAATGTTGTGGAGTGGTGTTGTCGCGGCTTTTGGCACGGGAACGCCTACTCTGCATATCATTAGCGTTAGTTGCCGGGCTCCTCTGTGGTGATGTTTTTTGTGGCTGCTATCGTAGGTAAACTGGTGTTATGGGCTGTTAGCACCAGCTTGGGAATGGGGTGATAAATTTGTCGCGGATTTGGCTATGAGGTAGCAGCACTAAAAAAAAAAGGTACATTCAAAACTGCTTTCTCCAACATCATGTTTGTACTTGGATTCCCACTGTCCCAAAATTTTTATGTTCCTCTTATTTGGGCCCCTCATTTAGTTATTTGGTAAGATCGGACCTTCTGGTGATTTAGTAATATCTTACAATTCTGCTGTGCTCCTCTGGTCTACCCCAGTACTAAGGTCTAATTCCTGGTATTCCTTGGGGATCATGGTCGACGATCTATATATACATTTGTAGGATTCTCAAAGTACCTGGATAGTACTGATGGAGCAGGGTTTGCGCGAAATAAAACCTGCTCGGATTGAACTCCTCGACGTGTGATTCATTAACCAAATGGTGTGGAAAACTAACCGCGCAAGACTAAGGGGCCGATTCCGGCCGGAAAACGTACCGACCGACTCGGAGCCGGAATTAATTCCGACCGACACGTACCGGTGCAGCCCGACCCGCCAAGTACGATGAGAAGCGAGCAAAACCCGACCGACTCGTACGGAACACAAGCCGAAGGACCGAGCCGCGCGGAAAACAGCAATCCGGCCGGAAAAACACGCGATTCGAACCGACCGACTCGCACCCGGAACAATACCGAACGAGACGTACCCGCGGACTCCCACCCGCCAAGTACGATGCAAGGCGTGGAAAACACGACCGTGTCGCATGGAGGACAAGCCGTACGACCGACACGCATACAAAACTGCGAGCCGAAGCAACCCAATACACCGCGACCGACGCGGACGCAGCACAAAAAACAGCACAAACACAGCGTGAACGAAACGGACGAGCCCATACCAGACAACTACAGGGTCCGACTCGGTCACAAGAACATCTCCTACATGCACGAAAAGTACAAAGGGAAAATACACAAAAAAAGGCCAAACAAGCAATTACAAAGCCAATAAATACTGGGGGGGGAGGGACAGGGAACAAAGACACACCCACAACTCCACCCATATAAAGGACACAAATCCCTACCATGATCCTTTGCAGATTCAAATTACCTGCCAGCACTCAACAGACAGCAACCACACACCCACAGCTCATCCATCACACAAGCCACACACCATCAGCACCACAACAAATAGAAACCTCACATACACCTAACAAAACACACACTCACACACCTTCACCTGCACACCAACACACACATCACTCACCATCCCCACCCATCACCATGCCCCCAAAGAAGAATCACAAGTTCCTAGATAGTGAATTGGAAGTCCTGGTAGATGAGATCCTCAGGGTAGAGCCACAGCTCTTTGGTACACTGGTCCAACAGACACCCATGTCACAGAAAACAAAGATGTGGGAGAGGATCGTCGACAGGGTGAACGCACAATCACCATGTTTGCGCACAAAGACAGACATCCAGAACAGATGGTATGACGTGCGCAGGAGGGTCAAGGAGCTGCTGAAGAAGGACTACATCTTGAGCCAATACACCGGCAGTGGCCCTCCTGCCAAGCCAGTATACCTCAGGCCCTGGGAGGAGAAGGTGCGGGCCATCCTACCACCAGTGAGCGTCTATGGACTAGAAAACATCCCAGAGCCTGGTGAGTACACAACAAATGTACACAATATTCTGCAACTACACACACACACATCACTGTCAAGGGGAGAGTTAAACCATGCACTCTTAGCAAATACACAGCAACCAGAACAGAATCATCCCAAAATGTGTATGTCACTCAGAGAAACACAACACATGCCATCACAAAGTGACATTTAACTGTGTCATCACATGTACAAACACAACTACAACTACAGCTAGGCAGTGGCACAAATATCACTGACAAACACATCCAGACAAGTAGCCACCACTACAACACCAGCACACAGTGAAGCCCACTGAAAGAAAGGAAATATGTGTATGCTGGGCAAGTCAGTGTAGCCAATAGCATCATGGGAGTCGTAGGCACAGATATTGCTCACCCCCACAACTGTCCCATCAACACCACCCTGAACCATGCGCACATCACAGGGAGTGGAAAACAACTTACAAGATGGCTGACACTGGCTACTGCTGTGGGGAGCACAAGGCCCTGCTGGCAACTGTGCAACAACCAACAGCAGGACACCACTGACTGACATCCTGAAAGACAACTTGCACTCCCTGCAATGGAACCACGTGTCCATGGTGGGATATCTGGCTGGGTGGGGAGGAGGACTCACAGCCCTGACCATAGTTACCAGCAGCGTTTCTCACACACACCCCTAACACAAACTCCACAAAACTCACCTGGGAGAATGCATTGCCCCACACTCCAATCAAATATCCCACAAAGAACCACAACCCTGGGTCATGCTGAGTGAAGCACAGGGACACACATGGGAACTGTAGCAAAACTAACCCCAGGATAACACTGTCAGCCATCTTGTCAGCACAGGCACACAACCCCACAGGGAAGCAGAGTCAAAGGGAAGGAAGCATGGGCATGCTGGGAAGGGGGGGTGGAGGCAATAGCATGATGGGAGTGGTAGTCACAGCTCAACATCCCCCACCCACATGGCCCAGCAAGCTCACTCTCAAGCAAGC
This sequence comes from Calotriton arnoldi, assembly GCA_963921515.1. NCBI lineage: Eukaryota > Metazoa > Chordata > Amphibia > Caudata > Salamandridae > Calotriton > Calotriton arnoldi. Next base: position 1,281,902 of record CAWUFW010004590.1, on the reverse strand, counting down.
ACACCCCACAGAGAGTGGAAAGCCCCATCAAAGATGTCTGACACTGGTGCTCTGTTGTGGGGATCACAAGGCCCTGCTGGGAACTGGCCACCAACCAACAGCAGGACACCACTGTCAGCCATCTTGCCATTGCTCTCACACTCACACACAGTGAAGTCCACCCAAAAGCAAGTAAGTATGGGCATGCTGGGAAGTGGGGTGGAGGCAATAGCATGATGGGAGTGGTAGTCACAGCTCAACATCTCCCACCCACATGGCACAGCAAGCTCACACTCAAGCATGCACACCCCACAGAGAGTGGAAAGCCCCATCAAAGATGTCTGACACTAGTGCTCTGTTGTGGGGAGCACAAGGCCCTGCTGGCAACTGTGCAACAACCAACAGCAGGACACCACTGCCAGCCATCTTGCCATTGCTCTCACACTCACACACACTGAAGTCCACCCAAAAGCAAGTAAGTATGGGCATACTGGGAAGTGGGGTGGAGGCAATAGCATGATGGGAGTGGTAGTCAAAGATATTGGTCACCCCCACAACTGTCCCATCAACACCACCCTGAACCATGCGCACATCACAGGGAGTGGAAAACAACTGACAAGATGTCTGACACTGGGCACTGCTGTGGGGAGCACAAGGCCCTGCTGGCAACTGTGCAACAACCAACAGCAGGACACCACTGCCAGACATCTTGTCATTGCTCTCACACTCACACACACTGAAGTCCACCCAAAAGCAAGTAAGTATGGGCATGCTGGGAAGTGGGGTGGAGGCAATAGCATGATGGGAGTGGTAGTCACAGATATTGGTCACCCCCACAACTGTCCCATCAACACCACCCTGAACCATGCGCACATCACAGGGAGTGGAAAACAACTGACAAGATGGCTGACACTGGGCACTGCTGTGGGGAGCACAAGGCCCTGCTGGCAACTGTGCAACAACCAACAGCAGGACACCACTGCCAGACATCTTACCATTGCTCTCACACTCACACACACTGAAGTCCACCCAAAAGCAAGTAAGTATGGGCATGCTGGGAAGTGGGGTGGAGGCAATAGCATGATGGGAGTGGTAGTCACAGATATTGGTCACCCCCACAACTGTCCCATCAACACCACCCTGAACCATGCGCACATCACAGGGAGTGGAAAACAACTGACAAGATGGCTGACACTGGGCACTGCTGTGGGGAGCACAAGGCCCTGCTGGCAACTGTGCAACAACCAACAGCAGGACACCACTGACTGACATCCTGAAAGACAACTTGCACTCCCTGCAATGGAAGCACGGTCCATGGTGGGATATCTGGCTGGGTGGGAAGGAGGAGCGGATGACAACCAAATACAGCCAATGCAGACCATGTACACACCCCAACATTCACATAGAAATGCCCAAATAATGCAGGACAATGTGCTACACCAATATCAACCACTGACTGTGACAACTTAGGACAATGCATTGTACAGGCCCGCATCCAGAGGCACAATCACAACTGTCAGGTGTGTCAACCATTGATGCCTGCAGAAACATAACATACATTGTGTGTGTCTCCCAAAAACAGGTGATGATGGGGACACAGCAGCAGATGCTGAGGAGTCCTCGTCCCAGGCTAAAGAGGATACGGAGCTCACTGGTGTGGAACAGCCTCTGCCCTCCTCGGATGACGAAGACTTACCTGGCACCTCCGGAGCAAGTCATCATGCAGCACCAGCAGGACCACCAGCTGCACCCCTGCACCCACCCCTCCAACGACTGTGAACACACATACCACCCCTGCCGACACGGACAGACCAAGGAGCAGCACCACCACCAGCACAGGGACCCTGGACCAACGTGGGGCCATGGACTCCACCACCACCAACAACCCACAAGGTGGCCCAGGGTCACCTGTGCCTGCCACCTCAGATACTGCACGTGTCGCCAGGGGTGGTGGGAGGGGTGGGAGACATAGGTCGCTGCTCACAGAGGGGTCTGGACTGCATGATGACCCACAACTGGCACGCATAGCCGATGCGTACCAGTCCAGCACCGGAGAGTTCAGCCAGGTAGTGGGGCTCCTCAGGGACATTAAACAGCAGCAGGCTGCCCATCATGCCCGCTTGGACTCACACATGTCCCGCGTGGAGTCCAAGTGGGACACACTGCAAGAGATGACGGCGGTGCATAGGGACATATTACAATGCCTCCGCCAGATGAGCAGCAACCAGTCAACACCTCCCTGTGTGCCCACAACATCTGCTGCTGAAACAACTGCAACTGCCACAGGGAGGCAGGATGACTCTGGCGGAGAGTCCCCTGCACCGCAGCAGCCTGCACTTGAGGATCCCCCCAAAGAAGAGGGGCCGTCCGAGGAGGGGCAAGTGAGAGGCCGATGGCCATGTGCAACCCCCAGGAAGCCAAAACCTGTTCTGGAGAATAACCTTTGTGCGCAAACTGTTCACCCTGTTGACTGCAACACAACTCTCCCACATGACATGGGGAGCTCAAGTTGGACCAATGTCTCTGATTACTGTGGACTTTACTCTGGACATTTCTGCTACCAGGACTTCCAAATTGTCTAGGAACTTTGGATCACAATCACAATGTACAGCACCCAACAACCTGTGCACTATACTCACACATGTATGTCAATAAACTCACTTATACACCATACTTGCCTCTGTTGTGATTCCTATGTTGTCTCAGAAGTTGCGATGATGATCGGGGAAATGACACTGTGCATGCTAACTGCTACAGCAAGTACAACACCGGCATGTGAGTCATGGCGACTTCACACATATGGGGAGGCACACCACCAGGGCTACACAACACATACACACCATGGACATCTGACTCATCGCCTACACTGGTGTTGCCAGGAAATACGTTGCATTGCACAGACCCAACACCTATTCACAGTCTGTGTTAACTAGCCCACTGGTGCAGTAAGCAAATGTCAGTCAGATGTGTGACCACAGACAACGCACATCACAAAGTGAAGCACAGGTTTATTACACATTTGCAACATGTTGAAACCACCACAGATGCAAGGTAATCCCACCTGGCAGCGGGCACATAGTCAACAAGTGTAGAAGGAAGGAAGTCCATGGGTGTGGTGCACATCACCTGTAGGGACACAACAGCTACCACCCGGGAAGTCGAATCACGGTGTTGGGGATCACAGTTGACCAAACGACTCTGAAAGTACCATGTGAAGGACAGAAATGACACACAGTCAAAAGTACTGAAGAACAGGTCAGAACTGCAATACTCATGCACAATACATGTTACAAGATACCCACCCAGAACCAAGTTAGCATGTCAACACTGTTGGGGAGTACAGACTACCTGCAAGGACACATCGCTACACGCATACAGACATGTAGCCCATGGACACACTCAAACAGCACCAGAGCACCACCAACACATATCATGCAAACTCACATCATTGACATGCCATCTCTGGATACTCACATTCAGCTGAAGAAGTTGGTGATGAGCTGTGTGCGGACATCACCCTCAACATCATCATCATCATCACTGGCATCGTGGTCCAGGCCAGGATCCTCCACAGGTGGCGGACGTTGGTCATCGTCATCCAGGATGAGAGGCAACTCCTTCCGCACTGCCAGGTTGTGGAGCATGCAGCAGACGATGATAATCTTGCACACCTTTGCTGGGGCATATGGGAGGGACCCTCCTGTCTTGTCGAGGCAGCGGAAGCGGCTCTTCAGGAGACCAAATGTCCGCTCAATCACTCTCCTGGTCCGACCATGTGCCTCATTGTAGCGCATCTGGGCTGGTGTCACAGGGTTCCTGAGGGGCGTCAGCAACCACGGCATGTTGGGGTATCCGGAGTCACCTACATACAGACAATTGCACATTAGCAGAGTTGGAAAAGAGGGTGGAACACTACATAGCAGAACACACACAATGGTACAAAGTCAGTACACACCTACAAGCCAGGCACGCTGGTTCCGCATCTGTGCCATCATCCTCGGGATGCGACTACTCCTCATCACGTACGCATCGTGTGCAGAACCAGGGAAACGGGCACACACGTGTGTGATGCTCATATCTGCAAGACAGACCACCAGTGCATTGACCGAGTGGTAGTGTTTGCGGTTACGGTAGGCCTGCTCTTGGGCCTGTGGTGGTACCAACGCCACATGTGTCCCATCAATGGAGCCAATGACATGCGGCATCCTCCCCAGGGCATAGAAGTCACTCTTCACGCCAGTGAGTCGTTGGAGTCTAGGGAAATAGATGTACTGGTTCAGGTATATCAACATAGCCTCCAAAACATCCCGGAGCACACGGCTGAACATGGTCTGTGACATCCCACCAGCAGTCGCCAGAGTGTGTTGAAAGGTACCAGTGGCAAAGAAGTGTAGGGCTGCCATCACCTTCACCTTGGGGGTCAGCGCTGTAGGGTACGGACGGCCAGGTTGCAAATGTGGTGCCAAGCGCACTGCCAAATCCTCAATCAGCTGCCTGGTGAAGCGGTACCGTCGGATGCTGTCACGCTCCACCATCGTTGCCAGGTCAGGGAATGGTCTATGGACAGCTGGTGCCCTGCAGTGCATAGGTGAAGAAAGAAAGATTGTCAGTCACCCCACATATGTGGCATTGAACACACTCAACATCACATGATACATCATAATGAGGCACAAGTACATGATGTGTGCAGTTCCGTACGGATATGTATGGCACATACATGGCCAATATCTAACATCACAGTCCAACAAGTGGCATCAATAAGTCCCAGGTCATGCTATCGGATACCATGAGGCCGTGTCCCAGTACCCATCTCCTGCTGCCAAATAACAAACACACGCCACAGTGACATGTGAGGACTGATGTGCCCCAGGCATCACAGCTCAACGACAGGTAGATTCCCAGGGACCCTGTATTGCCACATGGACACTGGCATGACATGGTGTATCATGTATACACCACAGCAAAACAACCATGAGCCCCACAGGTAGTGGTCCGTGTTGCCTCGGCAGGACAGACATGGACGTCTGTGACACACACACGCACAACATCAAAGTCCATGCACAAACAACGTGGATGTGGAGACTGCCTCCCATTGTGCACATGAAATCAGAGACATTGTAATCACAACATGCACACAGACTGTGGAGGACCATCAACATTGTGCCAATGGGTCACCCTGGGTTGAACATAACGTCCCACATGGGACTCAGGGGGTATGTGACATGACATACACATACACCACCGTGAACTGTGACCATGCCACCTGCACAGATATGAACAGTTGCACATCACAGTGGTCATGTACACGAAACACCAAGGATTCTGTCCCCATAAACACGTGCACAGCCTGGGGGTGGCTGCCCCCAAGTGACACCCACAGAACAACATGTTCACCCCCATACACGGAATAGGTAATGCAGCCTTACATGCCCTAGGATACAGTTTGGACAGGCTGTGGTGTTGTAGGTGTGCCCCTCACTGCCTGGGAAGTATATGTGGCTGGCATATGTTCACCTGTGACAGGCATGGTGACATATGCCAGTAACTTGTACAGGGATGCGTTGGACAGCAAGGGACCGATCAGTGCGCACACATTGGCCATTGCATTCAACGTGCGCTGGTACGCGTTGTATTGGCAATACGCCTTGGACAGCAATGGACCGATCAGTGCGCACACATTGGCCATTGCATTCAATGTGCGCTGGTACGCGTTGTATTGGCAATACGCCTTGGACAGCAATGGACCGATCAGTGCGCACACATTGGCCATTGCATTCAATGTGCGCTGGTATGCGTTGTATTGGCAATACGCCTTGGACAGCAATGGACCGATCAGTGCGCACATATTGGCCATTGCATTCAATGTGCGCTGGTACGCGTTGTATTGGCAATACGCCTTGGACAGCAATGGACCGATCAGTGCGCACACATTGGCCATTGCATTCAATGTGCGCTGGTACGCGTTGTATTGGCATACGCCTTGGACAGCAATGGACCGATCAGTGCGCACACATTGGCCATTGCATTCAATGTGTGCGGGTACGCGTTGTATCCTATGTACGCGTTGAACAGCAATGGTCCGATCGGTGTGCCCGGCCGGCCCATTGCATTCAATGTGTGCGGGTACGCGTTGTATCCTATGTACGCGTTGAACAGCAATGGTCCGATCGGTGTGCCCGGCCGGCCCATTGCATTCAATGTGTGCGGGTACGCGTTGTATCCTATGTACGCGTTGAACAGCAATGGTCCGATCGGTGTGCCCGGCCGGCCCATTGCATTCAATGTGTGCGGGTACGCGTTGTATCCTATGTACGCGTTGAACAGCAATGGTCCGATCGGTGTGCCCGGCCGGCCCATTGCATTCAATGTGTGCGGGTACGCGTTGTATCCTATGTACGCGTTGAACAGCAATGGTCCGATCGGTGTGCCCGGCCGGCCCATTGCATTCAATGTGTGCAGGTACGCGTTGTATCCTATGTACGCGTCCAACAGCAATGGTCCGATCGGTGCGCACCCATTGGCTATGGCCTGGCCTGGCAACGGACACGTTTTCAAAATTTGAACGAGTCTGATGCTGTAAATTCAGTTGGTCACCCACAACAATGTTGCAATTTCATGGGTGTCACGAAGTTGAACATTTGAAGGATGCTGGGGGCGTGTGTAAGTGGTGCAATTCCATGGATTGGCCAGATTCAGATGATGCAAACGACTTGGACCTATCACTTTGGACACATGGGACAGTATCTGCCTCTGCAGCACACATATAATGCTGGCTGTTCCCCTGAGAGCTCACTTGCCTGCACTACATGCTCCAGGACGACATCTGCCACTACACTGCTGCTGTATCTGCACCCTCTGGACCCTGCAATGGCACGTACTGTGGAGAGAGCCCCAGCCTTCAGCACTGAGGAGAACCAGGCCCTGCTGGATGGCCTCCTTCCACAGTACAGCAAGCTGTATGGGAAAGCAGGGGAGCAGGTGAGTGTTCTGTCCACTGCCTTTCTAAATGTGCATGTTGTCTGACTAGCAAGGCTAACAGTCTGCACGCCACTGGCTAGCAGGCTCACTGAGTAGTTGTCACCCCCATAGTGTGTAGTTACATGCACTGGACAGGTATAGTGCAGTGACAGTGCATTTAAACTAGGTTTTACTTCCCAGGCAATGATACCATGTAGTAACTGCTGGCATACTGTCCATAGCCATCGTTGCACTGCCTGTGTACATCATGTGCCCCTGTGATTGAGACATGTATATCCAACTGTGTAATGCACGGATATGTTGCATGTGTAGTAATGGCATTCTCACTTTGTTATCCTCACAGGTTGATGCCCACCAGAAGCAGAAGATATGGCTGACCATCGTCCGGGCAGTGAGATCCGTGGGGGTCTACAAGCGCCGGATCCGCAACTGCCAGAAGAGGTGGCAGGACCTTCAGGGCTGGACCCGGAGGATCGCACGGGTCCAGCTGAAGCTGTCGCCTCCTCGCAGGAGGGGCGGACACCGGACCCTGACCCCCCACATGCTGAGGATCCTGGCGGTGGTCTTCCCTGATCTGGATGGGCAGCTGAAGGCCAGAGAGCAGCAAGGAGGGGGTGAGTCCATGTCTGCATTGTGAACTATGTCTGCCATGCTATGTGCCCTCCTCTGGCCTGGTTAAACTCCCACAGTACATCAGTCTTGTGGTCCAGGACCCATGTCCCTCTATTGTGCACTGCCCACTCCTCATCTGATACCCAGGTGTGGCCCTTACAGTCAGGGTATTGTGTCACTTGGGTACTGTGTCCTTGCAGTTTGCTTGACTCAAGGTGGGGGACAGCATCTGTTTCCCTGACTCTGTGGTGGGCATCATGGGTGGGTCCATTGCTTACACATTGCCTGTGTTCTGACATGTGTTCTGCGTGTCATTTTGATATGTGGCCCAATTGCTGAGCTGATCCACCACATGTGCCTGGGGTATCTGGCACACACCCATGCTGCGGGTGGGAACAATGTTTGGGCCCCAGGAGTGTGTATATAACGTGTGTCACACATACTTAGCCAGCTGCCTACTGTCCAGGGCTCATCCCTCATTCATGTGGGACAGGACAGTCATGCCTACTCCAGGCCATGCAATACACTCTGTACTCACACTGCCGTGTATCAGCTGACACGTTTTGCTCAGTGATTTGTCCCCTCAGGTGTCTGCCTCTGTGTCAGTGTGCTGTGGCTTCGTAGTCAGGTCTGCTGGGGTGTTCCTCGGTTGGGGCTCCGCATGCCACCGGAGATGTGACCATAGGAGATGATACATGTGTGACACATAGGTGTTTGATCACCTGACCGTGCAGACTGGGGTATGCGAATATGAGGTTCAGGCAGCTGTTTCCCATTCACAGCAGATTGTGATGTGCTCAGGTGCAGAGGGTAGTGTTACAGGTCTCCCATATGTACAATGGGTATGACCTGGACAGATGAGGGTACAGATGATGTGGTGTGTGGGGATGTACATGTGCACTTGTTCAGCTCCAGGACTTGCATTCCCCATGATCTACTATTGTGACACAGTGCAGAGTGTTGTTGTCTGGCTGCCCTGCCCATGTGACTGGAGACAGTGATGTATGACTTAGCAGGCATGGCTGTGCCATGGCATGTGACTTCCTATTAGTGATCCTGCAGGGGAGTGACATGTGCTACATGCACACCATTGTGGCAATGGCTATCAGGACATGGGTGCATCATGGTGTCTGTCGCTGGTATGCATCACATGCATTTCCTATTTGACTCTGGGCATCCCTTTCATCCGGACACCTGCACTGACTCAGTGGCAAGAGTTGTGATGTGTGCATGTCCACATGCTTCACCGGGTTCTCTGCACTGTCCAAATACTGTGTAGGTGGTGCATGTGTCCACACTGGGGTATTGCCATCCCACAGACACCAGACAGATGGGTGCAAGGCCAGGTGGGATGTGAGTGCCATGGTTGACCATCAGACTGACAATTGACTTCTCCTGTTCTGTTTGTGCAGTTTTAGCAATGTTCAACTAAGGATGCCAGGGCTTGCTCTGTAATGTGCTGTACTTACTGTGGTGTGTGCGTTCGGTGCAGGTGACTGATGTCTGTCTGTTTCCCTATTGATTGCAGATACATCCACGGCCACAGGAGGGGACAGCTCCACGGACCAGGAGGAGCCGCAGAGCCAGACTGGGTCAGCAGCCGAGGAGTGGTCGGAGGGACCCAGTGGCACGGAGGGCGAGGGGAGCCACACCGAGGAGTCCTCAGCACCATCCACCTCAGCTGAGGACCAGAGCAACTCGGACGATGACTCCCTTATGGAGGCGGGTGTCAGCAGCCACCACACCCCAGCTAGTGTTGCTGTCCCCGCCACCACCACCACCACCACCGCCCTCCCGTTGGCTCCCATTCCCGAGGTCCGTGGAGGCTCCCATGTTCGGGAGCGTGTCTCCTTCGGGCCAGGCACCGCACCCCCTGCCCCTGTGTCCCCTGCTGCCCTGAGTGAGGAGTCTGTGTACCTCCTCCGCCAGCTCCATGTAGGACAGACAGCGATGCTGAGTGTCCTCCATGCACACACCAGTCTGTTGACTCAGCTGGTGTCATTCATGGAGGGCATCTCATCGGGCATGTCTGACCTACAGAGGGGCAATAGGTCCATGGACTCCTCCCTGACGGCAGCAGTGTCCCTCCTCCGACAGTCCCTCACCCCTCCTGCCTCTGCCCCATCCACACTCCCCAGCACCTTACCCGTCCCAAGCACACACACACTGGCACAGGCACACACCAGCACAGACACATGCAGCACACGGACACACACGCCACAAACAAGACGCACACGCACGCACCATCAGGGGACTGCAACCACACTCACAGGGGATGGGGCACAGGCACAAACACACGCATCCACAAGCACTGCGCAGTCCTCAGTTGCCTCTCCCTCCAAAGACCCCTCCCTTGCCTCACCTGCAACCCCAAACACACAGCGGCTCTTCCTCTGTGACCTTGGCCTCTTCCCCTCCGACCCAGCTGATCCAGCATTCAGGGGGAAGAGGAAGCCCACCCACACGGAGCGGAGTGCCCCTGGCCCCCGGACACCATCCCCCAGGCGCAGACCGACTGAGGCCCCCACCCGCAAGTCCCCCGGTCCCGGAAGAGCAAGACCCCGCCGCCGCCCTGCAGCTCAGGCACCAAGTCTCCTTCCTCCATCCCTCAGGCCCCCACTCCACAGGTGCCCCCACCACACCCTGCCCCAGGTTCCCCCACCCACAGATACACCATCCCCAGAAGGGTCAGGCCTTCTCCCCTGCCACTTGCTCTTCCGGCCCCACACCCCCGCTGCGCTTGTCTGTACCACTGATGTGGTGAGGGTGTCCTCCCCCTCTGTCCTGCCCACCTTACCTGATCCCCATTCTCCTCCCCTGGAGGTGGGCACTGCAGTGGAGTCCACTATCACCCTGTCTGACTTGGGCGCTGCAGTGGCGGACCTGTCCACTCCATCTGCAGGGTCCACTGCAGTTGTGCCGGCACCCACAACATCTGAGTCATGCCCCCCAGTTGTGCCGGCACACACCATGTCAGACACCTCCACTGCAGTTGTCAGTGGCTCTCCAGCACCCACCACCCCTTCCCTGCCTCCTCCTGGTGAGCCCTGATCCTGTCCCTGCGGTGCCTGGCCTGCCCCCCGTATGCCCCTCCTAGGGGATTGTCCCCGGTTGTGATCAGTGCAGGCATGCGTAGGGTGACATCTGCCACTGTCACCCTGTATAGACTTCCTTGATGGACTGGCCATTGGCCTTTGTTGATACCTTGCAGTTCTTCCAAGTTTTGAACCCACATGCTAAATAAAGCAACTTTCTGTTCTCTAGTGGTTTTGCTTCTGATGTACATGATGTTGATGATGCTAACCGTGCCCTTGCTGCAGTGATGGTGATTTTTGGACTCATGAAAATGAAGTGTTACTGTGCATGAACCCATGTGTTCCAGGGGGACAGTGTCCTATCCTGTGGTGAATCCATGTCGTCCTTAGCAGCATCTGAGGGTGTAATGTATTCAATATTTGGCAATGGGATTTCCTACTTACATTAGCAATGTCACATCTGTGGGTTCCACCCATGCACATCTGTTGTGTTTGCCATTGTTCAATTAGTCTAGTTCCCTGACCGTGTGGCCATCACCACTGGACATGCAGGTTTGGGCATCAATGGGGAAGGACTCTTCTGTGTTGTCAGTGCAACTTGCTATACATGTGTGTTGGATCTGTGCTGTTGATTTCGTTGACATTCCCATGACCAGGCTGATGTGACGGGAGCCTTCATTTGGTGCTAATTGTTGACTGTGTGACCAAGTGTTCTGCTGACATGATGGAGCCCTACTGATGCGACATATGGCACAGCTTTCCTCACACAGGAGTGGAGTCCCCTCATGGCAGTGTGTACTCCTGTGACATCTCGTGCGCCCAAGGTGTGTGTTGTATGAGCATGTGTGTGTGTTCACTTCCATGTTGCTGTGCATGCTGGGATCCCTAGTGATGTTCCTGTTTGTGATGCTTGCTGAGTTGAGCTATGTTCCCCCAAAGTCTTCTCCCTGGGTTCTCTGTGATGTGGGTGCATGGCACATTACTGGTCATCAGGGTGTCACCCATAGGTGTGTTTGCTGTCAGGGCTGAGTTTGTGGGCAGACGCTGATGTGTCACAGTCCGGATTCCCCTTTGCACTTGTTGTTTACACCTGTCATGTGATTTCTGGTTTGTGTTAGCTTTCATTGGTTGTGACACGTTGTGTGTGTGACTGCTGGCACTCCTCAGGGCTGCAATGTTGGTAGTTGTCTATGTGTGTTCTTTGTGGGTGACCTTGGCTTCTTCATAGGTGTGTGACTGTGGCTGGGATCCCATTGGTTGGTGTGGTATTGCCGTCATGTCCATGTACAGCGTAGTGTGCAGTGTGTCAGACATTCAGGAGTCTGGTAGAGTGGCCATGTGTGATGTGTTCCTGCACCTTGGTTCCCACCACCCCCCTGGGATTGTCATGGGTGCATGTGCAATGTCACCAGTGCATGTGAGCTTCACTGCTGCACATTGTTGGAGGTCGAGGTGTGTGGTGTTGAGTGTGTGCAGATGAGAGTTGTTGCCCGGCTAGACCCCTGCCTCCATGTTGGCCTTGACTAACAGGCCGTGCTGGTTGATTTGTGCTTGTGTAGGTGTGATGGTAGTTTGTTGCTCAGGACACATGACTGTGTTTCACAGTGTGAACGACATCTAGCTTTGTCATCACAGTGGGATTGTAATGCAGCCCAGGGTCACCACATTGTGGGGGCCCTGGGTGTGGTGCTGTGGTGTCTGTGTGTCTTGCTGTGTCAGTTGCTGTTCCTACATGCTTGTGTGACATGTGTGATTTGTGCTCCCTCTCATCTGACAATGCCTGATTGCCCACATAGGGGATTTGGATCCATGAGTTACCTTCGTGTGGCACTGTATGCACGTCTGTGTAATTGGTATTCAGGCCTCCTCATGTGTTGTGTGTTTGCCTGGGGACACTGGTACCCCCCCCCCTCACCTGTTGTGTTTGATGTGCAGTGTGGGTCTGCCTGTTTGTGTTTGTGCATCTGCACCACTGCATTGGCATATCTTTAGTGTGCCATTGGCTGTATGTTGTTTGGTGTGTTTGCCCTGCTGTCCCTGGGACTCCTAGGTCATCAGTCAGCACAATGATCATTGTGTGTGTGTCCCATTGCTGCCATGGTATGGTATCTGTTCACCTCCCTTCTACAGTCTCCACTGGGTATCTGAATTTGTGTGCCCATTGGTGCAAATATGTGGGTCTGCATTCTGATGGTCACTTCTGTCATTGAGTCATTGATGAATGTTGACAGTGTCAGCCCCCATGGGTGATGTTTGTCTGCACATGGCCAAAGGTATGTCTTGTTTGCACTGCACTGTTTGCCTCCCCCATTCTATGTTGCTATGGGACACAAGCACTACTTTGCCACTGATGTGTTTGTTGTTCTGTGACCAGGAATAATCCATGCAGTTTGGCAGTTGCAGCTTATTCTTTGTCAACACATACATTTTGGTCACTGTGATGATGGGGGTTTGGACCCCATTGCCACAATGTTCAATTTGTGCTTCAGCTATGGACCCCACACTCACATTTTGGTCACTGTGATGATGGGGGTTTGGACCCCATTGCCACAATGTTCAATATGTGCTTCAGCTATGGACCCCACACTCACATTTTGGTCACTGTGATGATGGGGGTCTGGACCCCACTGCCACAATGTTCAATATGTGCTTCAGCTATGGACCCCACACTCACATTTTGGTCACTGTGATGATGGGGGTCTGGACCCCACTGCCACAATGTTCAATATGTGCTTCAGCTATGGACCCCACACTTACATTTTGGGCACTGTGATGATGGGGGTTTGGACCCCATTGCCACAATGGTCATGGCCTGCTTGCATTGTGGGTGCCACACACATTTATGTGTGGCACTTGTGATAGGGGGTCACATTGTATGTCCACAGTCCTGTTCAGTGTTGTAGGCATTTGACACAGTCTACACACGCTTGTCATGGTGTTGGGGGGATGTCTTTGTGTTGCATTCTTTCTGCTGGTGTGTGCTTCTTGTGGCATGTATTTGCCATCCTGTGAGTGGGGGTGGTAGTAGTAGGCATCCAGCCCCCCCTGGGTAGAGGTGGTAGTAGTGGTAGGCACCTGGCACGCCCTGGGTAGAGGTGGTAGTAGTGGTAGGCACCTGGCACCCCTGGGTAGAGGTGGTAGTAGTGGTAGGCACCTGGCACCCCCTGGGTAGAGGTGGTAGTAGTGGTAGGCACCTGGCACCCCCTGGGTAGAGGTGGTAGTAGTGGTAGGCACCTGGCACCCCCCTGGGTAGAGGTGGTAGTGGTGACAGGCATCCAGCCCCCCATGGGTAGAGGTGGTAGTAGTGGTAGGCACCTGGCACCCCCTGGGTAGAGGTGGTAGTAGTGACAGGCATCCAGCCCCCCATGGGTAGAGGTGGCAGTAGTGGTAGGCACCTGGCACCCCCTGGGTAGAGGTGGCAGTAGTGGTAGGCACCTGGCACCCCCTGGGTAGAGGTGGTAGTAGTGACAGGCATCCAGCACCCCATGGGTAGAGGTGGCAGTAGTGGTAGGCACCTGGCACCCCCTGGGTAGAGGTGGTAGTAGTGGTAGGCACCTGGCACCCCCTGGGTAGAGGTGGCAGTAGTGGTAGGCACCTGGCACCCCCTGGGTAGAGGTGGTAGTAGTGACAGGCATCCAGCCCCCCATGGGTAGAGGTGGCAGTAGTGGTAGGCACCTGGCACCCCCTGGGTAGAGGTGGCAGTAGTGGTAGGCACCTGGCACCCCCTGGGTAGAGGTGGTAGTAGTGGTAGGCACCTGGCACCCCCTGGGTAGAGGTGGTAGTGGTGACAGGCATCCAGCCCCCATGGGTAGAGGTGGCAGTAGTGGTAGGCACCTGGCACCCCCTGGGTAGAGGTGGTAGTAGTGACAGGCATCCAGCCCCCATGGGTAGAGGTGGTAGTAGTGGTAGGCACCTGGCACCCCCTGGGTAGAGGTGGCAGTAGTGGTAGGCACCTGGCACCCCCTGGGTAGAGGTGGCAGTAGTGACAGGCATCCAGCCCCCCATGGGTAGAGGTGGCAGTAGTGGTAGGCACCTGGCACCCCCTGGGTAGAGGTGGTAGTAGTGGTAGGCACCTGGCACCCCCTGGGTAGAGGTGGCAGTAGTGGTAGGCACCTGGCACCCCCTGGGTAGAGGTGGTAGTAGTGACAGGCATCCAGCCCCCCATGGGTAGAGGTGGCAGTAGTGGTAGGCACCTGGCACCCCTGGGTAGAGGTGGCAGTAGTGGTAGGCACCTGGCACCCCCTGGGTAGAGGTGGCAGTAGTGGTAGGCACCTGGCACCCCCTGGGTAGAGGTGGTAGTAGTGACAGGCATCCAGCCCCCATGGGTAGAGGTGGTAGTAGTGGTAGGCACCTGGCACCACCCTGGGTAGAGGTGGTAGTGGTGACAGGCATCCAGCCCCCCTGGGTAGAGGTGGTAGTAGTGGTAGGCACCTGGCACCCCCTGGGTAGAGGTGGTAGTAGTGACAGGCATCCAGCCCCCCATGGGTAGAGGTGGTAGTAGTGGTAGGCACCTGGCACCCCCTGGGTAGAGGTGGTAGTAGTGACAGGCATCCAGCCCCCCATGGGTAGAGGTGGCAGTAGTGGTAGGCACCTGGCACCCCCCTGGGTAGAGGTGGCAGTAGTGGTAGGCACCTGGCACCCCCTGGGTAGAGGTGGCAGTAGTGGTAGGCACCTGGCACCCCCTGGGTAGAGGTGGCAGTAGTGGTAGGCACCTGGCACCCCCTGGGTAGAGGTGGTAGTAGTGACAGGCATCCAGCCCCCCCTGGGTAGAGGTGGCAGTAGTGGTAGGCACCTGGCACCCCCTGGGTAGAGGTGGTAGTAGTGACAGGCATCCAGCCCCCCATGGGTAGAGGTGGCAGTAGTGGTAGGCACCTGGCACCCCCTGGGTAGAGGTGGCAGTAGTGGTAGGCACCTGGCACCCCCTGGGTAGAGGTGGCAGTAGTGGTAGGCACCTGGCACCCCCCTGGGTAGAGGTGGTAGTTGTGGTAGGCATCCAGCCCCCCATGGGTAGAGGTGGTAGTAGTGACAGGCATCCAGCCCCCATGGGTAGAGGTGGTAGTAGTGGTAGGCACCTGGCACCCCCATGGGTAGAGGTGGTAGTAGTGACAGGCATCCAGCCCCCCATGGGTAGAGGTGGCAGAAGTGGTAGGCACCTGGCACCCCCTGGGTAGAGGTGGTAGTAGTGGTAGGCACCTGGCACCCCCTGGGTAGAGGTGGCAGTAGTGGTAGGCACCTGGCACCCCCCTGGGTAGAGGTGGTAGTAGTGACAGGCATCCAGCCCCCATGGGTAGAGGTGGTAGTAGTGGTAGGCACCTGGCACCCCCTGGGTAGAGGTGGTAGTGGTGACAGGCATCCAGCCCCCCATGGGTAGAGGTGGTAGTAGTGGTAGGCACCTGGCACCCCCTGGGTAGAGGTGGTAGTAGTGACAGGCATCCAGCCCCCCATGGGTAGAGGTGGCAGTAGTGGTAGGCACCTGGCACCCCCCTGGGTAGAGGTGGCAGTAGTGGAAGGCACCTGGCACCCCCTGGGTAGAGGTGGCAGTAGTGGTAGGCACCTGGCACCCCTGGGTAGAGGTGGCAGTAGTGGTAGGCACCTGGCACCCCCTGGGTAGAGGTGGTAGTAGTGACAGGCATCCAGCCCCCCATGGGTAGAGGTGGTAGTAGTGGTAGGCACCTGGCACCCCCATGGGTAGAGGTGGTAGTAGTGGTAGGCACCTGGCACCCCCTGGGTTGAGGTGGTAGTAGTGGTAGGCACCTGGCACCCCCTGGGTAGAGGTGGCAGTAGTGGTAGGCACCTGGCACCCCCATGGGTAGAGGTGGCAGTAGTGGTAGGCACCTGGCACCCCCTGGGTAGAGGTGGTAGTAGTGACAGGCATCCAGCCCCCCATGGGTAGAGGTGGTAGTAGTGACAGGCATCCAGCCCCCATGGGTAGAGGTGGTAGTAGTGGTAGGCACCTGGCACCCCCATGGGTAGAGGTGGTAGTAGTGGTAGGCACCTGGCACCCCCTGGGTAGAGGTGGTAGTAGTGGTAGGCACCTGGCACCCCCTGGGTAGAGGTGGCAGTGGTGGTAGGCACCTGGCACCCCTGGGTAAGGGTGGTAGTAGTGACAGGCATCCGGGCCCCTATGTGTATATGTGGCATTGGTGATGGGCATCCCGCCCCTATGGTGCTGCTGTTTCTGGAGTAAGTAATTTCTGCATCCCTGTGTGTGTGTGTGATATGTCGGGTACGTGTAGTTTGTGTTTGTGGTTGGTGTCTGACCTACCTTCTGCGCCGTACGCGTCCGTGCCTGTTCCGGTAGTAGATATAGAATATTGGTAGGATCGGAACGATGGGATTCATTGTTGGTTCGTCTCGTTCGTCTTCGTCGTTGCTTCGCCTCGTCCTCGTCGCTGCCGTGTTCGTCTCGTAGCCGTGGATCGTATTGTGGCGCGAATCGGAGCTTATGTGCGCCTCTCCCGGATGCTTTGACGTGCCGTGCGTAGCGACGGGTTCGGCGCGTACGGGAAGCGCATCGTACTTGTCCGGCCGGACGGGGCTGCTTTTTGGCTTCCGGGCGACTCGTATCTGCGTTTACGGATCCGGCTCGGTCGGGGATCAGGACCTGGATTGGGTGAGTACGACTCGGTCGGAATCTGTGCTGTTGTGCGCATCGTACTTGTTCGTTCGGATTCATGTGCGAATCGGTCGGGAAACAGGCATTCGCATGGCTTTTTTCCCGACCGAATGGCGTTGGGTGCGTCTCCGACCGAGATCGGAATCGACACCTAAAAGGGGAAAAATGAAAACTGCACAAGCGCGTGCAGGGAGTGTTAGAGTAGGCCGCAAATGCACATGACTAATGTAGATAATAAGACAAAAGTCGTGAGCCTATTTTTTTACTAACATTTAAAAAATAATTATGCAGCGTGTAAGAAAAAGTAAGCGAATTAAAGGATTCAAAGAGCGTTTAATAGTGGAATTTGGAAAAAAATGATAAATAACACTTGTATTTGTTTTCTCTAGAAGTGTACTTACTGCCCTGCTGTTAGAACTGGGGGTCTCTATTTGGCAGAGGTAGGTACCTTTGTCCAAATAGGGACCCTTGCTTCTAGTCAGGGTAAGGGGGATACACACTTTAGATAACCCCTGCTCACCCTCTTGGTAGCTTGGCACGAGCAGACAGGCTTATCCCAAAGGCAATGTGTAAAGTATTTGTACCAACACTCACAGTAACACAGTGAAAACACCACAAATGGACACTACACCAGTTTAGAAAAATAAAGTATCTTTACTAAACTTAAACAAGACAACAAACGACAAAAATCCAACATACAAAACTCAGTAGAATGTCTTTAAATAGGGTTGTTGCAAAAATAAACTTGTAGATCTCAAATGCAACACTTTCAGTCTCAAAGTACCTGGGATGCGTAATGCAAAACAAGCAAAAAGGGGCGCAGTGAAGGCGATGCGTCGGTTCTTCCTGCGCTCCGGTTCCGGTGCGACAAAATGGCGCCTTGATGCGTTGCGCTGATCCGGTGCGATGAGATGAAATGGCATCTTTGTTGTGATGCGACAACGTGGATGCGATGTGTGCACGCCCGACGGCCGTGCGGCGATCTCGGTGAACTTCTGAGCTGCGACAGGCCCTGCGACACGCTTCTCCGGTGATGCGACGACACCCTTGGTGATGGCGACACGCTTCTCCGATGATGCGGCAGTGCGCTTCCTCAGCGATGCGACGGCCCTGCGACACGCTTCTCCGGTGATGCGACGACACCCTCGGTGACGGCGACACGCTTCTCCGGTGTTGCGGCGGCGAGCAGCGGCAGCTGCGAGACGCTTCTTGAAGAAGCGACAGCGGCTGCGGCGGCAGCGTCACGCTTCTCTCGTTGCGTCGCGCTTCCAGCTCCCAACAGCAAGAGAGGCCTCACACACAGTTACAGGCCCTCCTGGCAGACTGGAACTCCCAGCAAGGAAGTTCAGGGTAGCTGGGAGTGAAGTCCTTTTGTGCCTAGGACTTCAGAAACAGGAGGCCAGCTCTTCTCAGGCCCTTGGAGACTTTTCTTCAGATGGACACAGCACTCAGCAAAGTCCTTCTTCAAGCAGGGGGACACAGCACACAGCAAAGTCCTTTAGATCTCTTCTCAGTAGAAACAGCAAACTGCAGGCCAACCCCAGACACACAGCAAGGGCAGTACTTCTCCTCAGTCTCTTCAGCTGATCTTTTTTGGCAGGGATTCTTCTTGATCACGAAGTAGTCTGAAGTTCAGGGGTTTCAGCTCTAGTATTTATACCCCAAAAGTCTTTGTTCTCCATGTGTGAGGGGTCCTGGACCCAGTCCAAACCAGTTCAGGGTGCATTCTGCCAGGGCACCTCTCTTTCCTTTGTGAGTGTGGGCCAGGGTCATCAGACACACCGCAGGAGGTGGAGCCAGCATTGTGGAAGGCAGGCACAACCCTATTCAGACCCAGGTGCTACTCCTCCCACCACTCTACATGCAGAAAGGTCTATTCAACCTAGTGCTGACTCACCCAGCCTCCTGCAGCTACCCCCAGCCCCTGTCACTCACAAACCAGACAGTCAATTCACAAAAAGGCAGAGGCACACAGAAAGGTTGAACAAGAAAATACCCACTTTCTAAAAGTGCTATTTCCAAACTTAGAATTTAAAAACCATCTTCACTAAAAGATGTGTAATTAAATTCTGAGTTCAGGGGTACCAGATTCCAACTTTCTATCTTGCTGCTATGGGAAGATATGCAGGTAACCAGGTTAGACAGCATTCCCCATGTTATCCTATGGGCAAGATAGCCTTTCAATAGTGAAAAACAAAATTGGCAGTATTTCACTATCAGGACATGTTACCCACACTAGTACATGTCCTACCTTTCACATACACTGCACCCTGCCCAGGGGGGTACCTTGGGCCTACCATAGGGGTGTACAATGTGTAAGAAAAGGGAAAGGTTAGGCCTGGCAAGTGTGTACACTGGCCAGGACAACATGGCAGTTCATAAACTGCGCACAGGCACTGCAGTGGCAGGCCTGAGACACCATCTTAGGGCTACTCCTGTGGGTGGCACAATCAGTGCTGCAGGCCCCCTAGTAGCATTTGAATCACCAGCCCTGGCACACTTAGTGCACTTTACTAGGGACTTACTGGTAAAGCAAATATACCAATCATGGATAGCCAATCACAATAACAATTTAACCAGGGAGCACTTGCACTTTGGCACTGATCAGCAGTGGCAAAGTGCCCAAAGCATCTAAACCAGCAAAAACGAATTCCAGCACAGTGTCAAAAATACAGGAGGTAGAGGCAAAAAAGTCAGGGGAAACCACGCCAAGGATGCCAGGTCTAACACGTGTCCCCTCCAGCTGAAAAGTGGGGAGAACTACCCATCCCCTGGGGAGTTCTCATCACCAAGGCTGAAGAACCTGGACAGACCATCAGCATTGGCGTGTTCTGTACCAGGGCGGTGTTCCACCGTAAAGTCCATTCCCTGTAGGGAGATGGACCACCTCAACAGTTTTGGGTTCTCACCCCTCATCTGCATTAACCATCTGAGGGGCCTGTGGTCTGTCTGAACCTGGAAGTGAGTCCCAAACAAGTAGGGCCTTAGCTTCTTCAGTGCCCAGACCACAGCAAAAGCTTCCCTTTCAATTGCACTCCACCTCTGTTCCCTGGGAAGTAGCCTCCTGCTAAGGAAAGCTACGGGTTGGTCCAAGCCCTCGTCATTCAGTTGTGAGAGTACTGCTCCCACTCCATGCTCTGAAGCATCTGTCTGCACCACAAACTCTTTGGAGAAATCAGGTGCCTTGAGCACGGGTGCCGTGCACATGGCAGCTTTCAGGGCATCAAACGCGGTCTGGCAGGCATCGGTCCAGATCACCTTCCTGGGCTGCTTCCTTGAAGTCAGCTCTGTCAAGGGGGCAACAATGGTGCCATACCCCTTGACAAATCAGCGGTAATACCCGGTGAGTCCTAAAAAGGCTCTCACCTCTGCCTGGGTCTTGGGGGGCTCCCAAGCCAGAATGGTATCAATCTTCGCTTGGAGGGGTGCCACCTGGCCGCACCCTACCTGGTGTCCCAAGTGCACCACAGATCCCTGCCCTATCTGGCCCTTGCTGACCTTGATAATGAGGCCTGCCCTTTGCAGAGCCTTCAACACTTCGCAGAGGTGTTGCAAATGTTCCTCCCAACTGGAGCTGAACACAGCAATGTCATCCAGGTATGCAGCGCTGAATTCCTCCAGCCTGGACAGTACCTCGTTGACCAGTCTCTGGAAGGTGGCGGGGGCATTCTTCAACCCAAATGGCATGACACGGAACTGGAAGTGCCCCTCTGGCGTTGAAAACGCTGACCTCTCCTTGGCCCCCTCAGTTAAGGCAATCTGCCAGTACCCAGAAGTTAAATCAAACGTACTGAGGTACTGGGCAGCGCCTAACCGATCCACGAGCTCATCATCTCTGGGGATGGGGTGTGCGTCAGTCTTGGTGACCGCATTGAGCCCACGGTAGTCCACACAAAACCTGAGTTCTGGAGTGGCACTGGGTGCAGCAGCTTTTGGTACTAAGACCACTGGGCTAGCCCACGGGCTGCTTGAGGGCTCAATCACCCCTAGTGCCAACATCTTGGAAACTTCTTCCTTGATGCTGGCCCTGACCTTGTCAGCTACCCTGTAAAATTTCTGCTTCACAGGTAGGCTGTCCCCAGTGTCCACATCATGGACGCACCAATTGGTGACTCCTGGTGTCAGGGAGAACAGGGAGGCAAACTGACCCAACACATGGCGACAGTCCCTCTGGTGTTCTGGGGTCAGTGTGGGAGAGAGGTTTACTCCATCCACTGACCCATCTTGCTCCTCTGCTGACAGGAGGTCAGGAAGAGGGTCACTTTCCTCCTCCATCCCATCATCTGTGGCAAGGAGCATTGTCACATCAGACCTCTCAAAGTGTGGCTTGAGGCGGTTCACGTGTAGGACCCTCAAAGGGTTCCTGGGAGACTGCAAGTCACCCAGATAGGTTACATCGCTCTTGCGCTCCACCACCTCATAGGGCCCAATCCACTTGTCTTGGAGCGCACAAGGCTCCACTGGCGCCATCACCCATACCTTCTGCCCAGGTTGAAATTCGACCAGAGTGGCATTCTGGTCTTACCATCTTTTCATTTCTTCGTGGCTAGCTTCCAGGTGCGCCTGAGCGAGTTTCCTGAAGCGCTGAGTCTGGTTGCGGAAGGCCATCACATAGCTGAACACATCATGGGGGGTCTTACCAGGGGATTTCTCCCAACCCTCCTTCACCAGACTGAGAGGTCCTCTAACAGGGTGGCCATACAGGAGTTCAAAGGGACTGAACCCTAAGGACTTCTGAGGCACCTCCCTGTAGGCAAACAACAGGCATGGTAAGAAGACATCCCACTTCCGTCTCATGGGCTCCGCAAGGCCCATTATCATGCCTTTCAGGGTTCGGTTGAATCTCTCAACCAACCCATTCCCTTGGGGATGGTAAGGAGTGGTAAACTTATAAGTTACCCCACACTCCTCCCACAAAGACTTCATGTACTTCGAGATGAAGTTGGTACCCCGGTCGGAGACCACCTCTCTGGGGAACCCCACACGGGAAAAGATCCCCATCAATGCACAGCCCACTACGGGGGCAGTGATTGTCCAGAGAGGGACAGCTTCCGGGTACCGGGTGGCATGGTCCACCAAGACAAACTTGTTGCCTAAGGCTGTCTTGGGTTCCAGAGGCCCCACAATGTCGATGCCCACCCGCTCGAAAGGGGTGCTCACCACGGGAAAGGGTTGGAGGGGAGCCTTACACTTCCCTCCACTCTTGCCACTTGCCTGGCAAGTCTGGCAAGTCCTACAATGTGTACCAACATGCGTCTTCATCTGGGGCCAGTAAAAGTGGGTGACAAGCCTTTGGTAGGTCTTGTCATGCCCCAGATGACCTGCGAGAGGCACGTCATGAGCCAGACCCAATAGGAAGGTCCTGAAGCGCTCAGGTGCCACCAGCACATGGGCTGCACCGGGCTCAGTGACCTTAGGCTCACTATAGAGTAACCCATCCTCCCAGTAAATGAGATGATTCTTGGACTCGCCACCTGCTGCCTGGTCTGCGGCCTGTTTCCGCATACCAAAGAGAGAAGGGCATTCTCTCTGCGCCTTGCAGAACTCCTCCCTGGAGGGACCTCCTTCTTGCTGCCAATGGGTCAGCTCAGGCAGGTCTCCCAGTTCGGCTACCTGTTCCCCTGTAGGTTCCAGGGCATCCCCCTCAGGTTCTGCCTCTTCCTGGACCATGGGAATTTCGGGGGCTGGCTTCCCACGCCCCCTGCCCTTCCTCTTCCTGGCAGGTACCTGGGTCACTGTTTCAGGCTCCAGGTCCGCTTGGTTACCCCTACTGGCTGCCATTGACCGAGTGGTCACACACACCTACTCAGGCAGACCCAACATCTCCAAATGAGCCTGGCGTTCCACCTCCCTCCATGGGGAGCTCTCCAGGTCATTTCCTAGCAGACAGTCTACAGGCATGGATGGACTAACAACGACCTTCAAGGAACCTGAGACCCCCCCCCCACTCAAAGGGAACTTGCGCCACTTTGCAGAGGCGCACAGAGTTGTCTGCTGCAACTACAGGGTGAAGTGCATTGGGAATGACCTGCTCTTCAGATACCCACTGACACCTCACTGATGTCACGCTGGCTCCTGTGTCTCTCAGAGCCTCCACCCTCCTCCCATTGATGGTCACCCACTGCCTGTACTTTTTAGTGTTCTCAGGCAAGTAGGACTCCTGGACCATCTCTCTGTCTCCTAAAGAGACAAGGGTCATCACTGCTTGCTCCTCCTCCCCACTGGAAACTAATTCCTCTCCCAAAGCTACACTCACTAAACCCGGTGATGGAGCACCAGTGGGTGCTGGGGACATCTTGGGGCACTTAGGGGCAATGTGGCCCTTCTTGTTACAGTTGTAACACCTGGGGGGACCCGGGAAGTTACGACGCCCGCCCTTCGGGGGCTGCGACGTCTTAGGCTGGGGGGGCTGGGACTCCTTTCCCTCTGCATTATTTTGGGGCCCTTTAGAGAACTCCTTTTGATTACCTTTGTCCCCCCCACTCTTCTGCTGGGGACCCTGCCCACCTTTGGCTGTTGTACCCACAATCCCCTTGTGGAGCTTGGTGCTGGTCCAGCGGTCCGCCTCCTTAGCAAGCTCACTAGGATTAGTTAACTTACTATCCAAAAGATGCTGGCGCAGCTCTGGAACACATAGATTGCTCAAGTGCTCCCAACTAATTAGATGGCACAACCCCTCATAATCAGTAACTTTGCTGCCCTTCATCCAACCTTCCAGTGCGCGGGTGTACACTATCACACATTCAACCCAAGTGTCTGAATCATTCTTCTTTGAGTTCCTGAACCTCACTCTATACTGTTCTGGGGTGAGCCCCTACTTGAGGCATAAAGCCTCCTTCATGTTGGCATAAGTCAGGGCACCCTCCTTCTCTAAAGGTGTCAAAGCTGCGGTCCCTGACGCCTCAAAATGTTTCCACAGGCCCGCCCCCCAGCTCTTTTCAGGCACCTCATGCATCCTCAAAGACACCTCATATGACTCAAACCATGCAAAAATATCCTGTCCCTTCTGGAAATTCTGCACTATATCCTTGGGTATGTATACTTTACCCCCTTGCACTGGCTGTGTGCTGCCACCATTTGAACTGGACTCCAGCTGCTTGGCCTTAATATCCAGCTCCCTCATGCTCAATTCATGAGCCAAAAGCAATTTCTTTTCTTCCAGGGCTAGAGCGTGCTTGCTCTCTTCTGCCCTATTTTCACTCTCCAAAAGCAATCGCTTTTCCTCCATGGCTGCTTTTTGGTTCTGTAGTTTCAAAACTTCTAGCTCATGTTCCCTGATCCTCTGGTTCTCTTCCCACTCTTCCCGGGAGAGACTCCTTGCGGAATGGATGCTGGCAGCCCTGCCGGTTGCTCTTGGCACAGGCAAATCCTGTGGCCCAAACCCATTCCCCTGGTCATCCACCTCCTCATTTGCATCATCTCCTCCTGCAGCTCATTTGGCCTCCCACCAGGCTTTTAAGGCCTTTTGTAGCTCATCTTTCTTAGCGCTACTCCTTGTGGGACATCCCAAATCTTTGCAGAATTGTTTAAGCTGGTCTACCTTGTAGGAATACAAATCCTCAATGTGGAACTCCAATTCTGCCTTTTCACTTGCTGCATTCCCCTTCTGAGACATGATGCTTGGATGACTTTAGGACCAGATCAAAAAAAGAACCAAAAAGAAAATACAGTATGTGGCTGCGTAGTGGTCTGCACTAATCTAGTGATGTACACCAACCACTGTGGGTCAAGTACAAATACAAGTTCAAATCCTCACCGCTGACCACCAATGTTAGAACTGGGGGTCTCTAGTTGGCAGAGGTAGGTACCTTTGTCCAAATAGGGACCCTTGCTTCTAGTCAGGGTAAGGGGGATACACACTTTAGATAACCCCTGCTCACCCCCTTGGTAGCTTGGCACGAGCAGACAGGCTTATCCCAAAGGCAATGTGTAAAGTATTTGTACCAACACTCACAGTAACACAGTGAAAACACCGCAAATGGACACTACACCAGTTTAGAAAAATTAAGTATCTTTACTAAACTTAAACAAGACTAAAACGACAAAAATCCAACATACAAAACTCAGTAGAATGTCTTTAAAAAGGGTTGTTGCAAAAATAAACTTGTAGATCTCAAATGCAACACTTTCAGTCTCAAAGTACCTGGGATGCGTAACGCAAAACAAGCAAAAAGGGGCGCAGTGAAGGCGATGCGTCGGTTTTTCCTGCGCTCCGGTGCAACAAAATGGCGCCTTGATGCGTTGCGCTGATCCGGTGCGATGAAATGGCGTCTTTGTTGCGATGCGACAACGTAGATACAATGCGTGCACGCCCGACGGCCATACGGCGAACTCGGTGAACTTCTGAGCCGCGACAGGCCCTGCGACACGCTTCTCCGGTGATGCGACAACACCCTCGGTGATGGCGACACGCTTCTCCGGTGATGCGGCGGTGTGCTTCCTCAGCGATGCAACGGCCCTGCGGCACGCTTCTCCGGTGATGCGACGACACCCTCGGTGATGGTGACACGCTTCTCCGGTGATGCGGCGGTGCGCTTCCTCAGCGATGCGACGGCCCTGCGACACGCTTCTCCGGTGATGCGACGACACCCTCGGTGACGGTGACACGCTTCTCCGGTGTTGCGGCGGCGAGCTGCGGCAGCGGCGACACGCTTCTCGATGAGGCGACAGCGGCGGCGGAGTCACGCTTCTCTCGTTGTGTCGTGCTTCCAGCTCCCAACAGCAAGAGAGGCCTTACACACAGTTACAGGCCCTCTTGGCAGACTGAAACTCCCAGCAAGGAAGTTCAGGGTAGCTGGGGGTGAAGTCCTTTTGTGCCTGGGACTTCAGAAACAGGAGGCCAGCTCTTCTCAGGCCCTTGGAGACTTTTCTTCAGATGGACACAGCACTCAGCAAAGTCCTTCTTCAAGCAGGGGGACACAGCACACAGCAAAGTCCTTTAGATCTCTCCTCAGTAGAAACAGCAAACTGCAGGCCAACCCCAGACACACAGCAAGGGCAGTACTTCTCCTCAGTCTCTTCAGCTGATCTTCTTTGGCAGGGATTCTTCTTGATCATGAAGTAGTCTAAAGTTCAGGGGTTTCAGCTCTAGTATTTATACCCCAAAAGTCTTTGTTCTCCATGTGTGAGGGGTCCTGGACCCAGTCCAAACCAGTTCAGGGTGCATTTTGCCAGGGCATCTCTCTTTCCTTTGTGAGTGTGGGCCAGGGTCATCAGACACACCGCAGGAGGTGGAGCCAGCATTGTGGAAGGCAGGCACAGCCCTATTCAGACCCAGGTGCTACTCCTCCCACCACTCTACATGCAGATAGGTCTATTCAACCTAGTGCTGACTCACCCAGCCTCCTGCAGCCACCCCCAGCCCGTCACTCACAAACCAGACAGTCAATTCACAATCAGGCAGAGGCACACAGAAAGGTTGAACAAGAAAATAGCCACTTTCTAAAAGTGCTATTTCCAAACTTAGAATTTAAAAACCATCTTCACTAAAAGATGTGTAATTAAATTCTGAGTTCAGGGATACCAGATTCCAACTTTCTATCTTGCTGCTATGGGAAGATATGCAGGTAACCAGGTTACACAGCATTCCCCATGTTATCCTATGGGCAAGATAGCCTTTCAATAGTGAAAAACAAAATTGGCAGTATTTCACTATCAGGACATGTTACCCACACTAGTACATGTCCTACCTTTCACATACACTGCACCCTGCCCAGGGGGTACCTTGGGCCTACCATAGGGGTGTCCAATGTGTAAGAAAAGGGAAGGGTTAGGCCTGGCAAGTGTGTACACTGGCCAGGACATCATGGCAGTTCACAAACTGCGCACAGGCACTGCAGTGGCAGGCCTGAGACACCATCTTAGGGCTACTCCTGTGGGTGGCACAATCAGTGCTGCAGGCCCACTAGTAGCATTTGAATCACCAACCCTGGCACACTCAGTGCACTTTACTAGGGACTTACTGGTAAAGCAGAGTATACCAATCATGGATAGCCAATCACAATAACAAGTTAACCAGGGAGCACTTGCACTTTGGCACTGATCAGCAGTGGCAAAGTGCCCAAAGCATATAAACCAGCAAAAACGAATTCCAGCACAGTGTCAAAAATACAGGAGGTAGAGGCAAAAAAGTCAGGGGAAACCACGCCAAGGATGCCAGGTCTAACACCTGCAAAAAATACCCGAGAGTCATTTTAGAATTAACATGGCATATTAGAAATGTACAAGGGAGAAAAAAATGTGATGTGTCCTTCGCAAGTTCCTGATGATGGCCAAGGTTGCGCAGAAAGGAAATTGGTAAAAAAGAATGAAGCTTCCTTGCCGACCGGAGCATGAGGACATTTGTACTACAAATTGATACATGATTGAGATGGAGAGATGAACAAAACACGGAGGCCTGATACTAGAGTTTCCTCTTTTGGAAGTGATTACAGTGTGCGAAGTTAGAACAAAGGGACATTTGAAAGTTAGGCACATCGAGAGTGGTGTGATTGAATACCCCTAGTTTGGACCAATCAAAATGCATAAACCATGTGAGATGACACAATGAGGGTTGGACCTTTCGTGAATTTAGAGTATAACTAGTAGTAGTAAGTGGGTGGGGTTAGAGCGCGTTTTCCCTTACTTTGAGAGAGGAGAGAGCAGTGTTGCTGTTTCCTAATTCTATGGGCTGGCTGTTGTTCTGCTGATCCTGACTCTTTGACTTTGCTCCTTAACTCTTCTTGAGGGGCCAAGCTTACTCTCATGGCCAGAAGGTAGCTTTTCAGTTTCCTAGAACCTCATATGATTGGCTAGTATGATATTCTGAATTTGCATAAAATCTATTTGCAAATGTCTTTAATCTTTTGTCTCTATGCCTATCCACTCACTCATTGCGCTGACATTTGAGATGTACTATTGATGTTTATTTGTTAATGTTTCTTCTTGTGTGATGACCTATGATTCGAGCTGTATTGTACTTGATGGGCAATTCACATTTATTTAGATAAAGCATTTTAAACTTTCAAAGAGTTTGTCGTTATTAGTGTCATTGATCTAGATATATGAAATAATTATTCTTATGTTGATATATTAGAAGTTCTGATATTATTGTGCCAAACCCTGATTAACTATAAAAGAATTATCGTCAATAATGAGATATTTTGGATGAACAAATTGGTAAGTTTGGTTTAAACTCACCCAGCGTACAAGGGGCTGTAGGGTTATTGAATTTGGGTCCAGATGATACATTTATCAGTTCCTGAATGCTGGATCAGTTTTTGATAGCAGACATGATGGTTTAATTAATTAATTTGGCAAATTAATAGGTTAGAATTAATGATTTTGGTTATTAACATATCGTGCTATTGTTATATGTAGTGGTCTGTTGTTGACCTTAAGAAAAGACGGGTCCAGAGTGGCCTAAGATCCCAGGATGATATTAGCCTAATGGGCAGAGTTTAGTGTGGCATACACTAAACATTGCGTTGTCTGCTGGTGTGATATTAAGCAAATAAACAGGTTGTTTAATATTGCATAGGGAACTCTGAAGTTAGTATAGTGGAGATTTATTTGGGTACCTTTAGAAAGCGCAGCTGAATAAGTTCCGAGAATTTTTCACTTGAATGCGAGTGGAGTAACGCTAGTCGATATTCCGCTAGTAGCGAAAGATTTCTTTGTTTGATTGAATCTATCTCTTTATTAGTGGGGCAGACAAAGCAGGTTTGTTTTATGTTGTTTCTAATTTTGTTTGTAATTTTCTGCCGAAATGTTATGTAAAGGGAGGGTCAGTAGTAGGAGTTATACTGACGCCACAGAGAGCCGCACTGGCTTTGGTCAGCTAGTGTGAATCGTCACAAAAGGGTGTTGTGTTACTATTGGTTGGTTGCTGCGAGTCGCGCTAGTATTGGGCAGCGTGAGTGAATAGCGTGTGTAGAAATACGGAAGAGTTTTTCCTTGGTTTGTTTGAGTTTATCTGTAGTAGAAGAATTAGAATGAAGTTATTGAAAATGATGTGGACTTTATTTATAAAGGATGAGCCTATACCTATTAGAGAGGGAATTCCTGTACCACTTGATGGTACACCTGCTTCTTTTATGTCATTGGAACGAGGATATCATACGTGTACATGGTTGGAGAATTGGGTGAAGTATACGGAAGGAGATGGAAATATGGCATTTCCAGAACATGGTACCTTTAATGTGAGGATCTTAGAGAACCTGAGATATCAAATGAATCAATTGAGACCAAATCCTAGACCTATGCAGTACGAGGCACTTGAAGAATTGGAACATGAAGCGTATAAGAGAGAAAGAGATGAGTCTGCAAATAAATATAGGAATACTGTGAGTAGATATTCAGAGGCAAAATTAGATGCTCAGATGAAAAGATGGAGAAGAGATGTGATTGCAGGAGGTTAAGGTTTATATCTGGTTGTTGTAGTAGAGGATCAGGCTGGAGGAAAATGTAAGGAGAAAAAGAAAAATGTAGAATGTACAGAACCAGATCCAAATGAGATTGATGATGAGTTACTAGATGAGTTATTATTAAACAGACCTCAACCATATCAGGAAGAGCAGGAAAGAACTACTCCAAATGCTCCATTGATTCAAGTTGAGGTACCTCAGTCTTCACAAGTAAAAAGTACAAATGTAATGAGTAAAGCAAAAGATGATTTGACACAAAGGATTATTCAATTAAATTTAAATGCAGAAGCTTTATCAGTTCCAGTGACGATTGGTCCTACAGTTCCATTGTATAGTGAGGGTCAAAATATTTCACAAGTGCATGCTTTGACAGTACCTATTAATAATGATAGGGTTAATAGTGGTGCTGAAGCGAGCTAGATAGAAACATTGATTGATGTTACAGAGAGACCAGTGGAAACCCCAAAGCGAAATGTACAGATGGAACCTAGAAGACTGGTACAGAATGTGAGAGAAGTGACACCTACTTCAGTGGATTCAGTAGGACCATCACCAGAAGAGTTAGATGAATGGATTAGAGGGATGGTGTCTAATAAAGTGAATACGAGCATGGATGTAAGCAGATTAAAAGCAGATTTGGAGGAAATGATTCTAGGTACGATTAGTCCAGAGAGACTGAGCAAATACCAGGAAGAAGAGTTGTTGTTATTTTGTAAAAATCTTACAATGAGAGCAAAGAGTCTTCATGAGAGGTTTGCTGAAGTTGCACAAACTTATGGAGTCGACATTGAGAAATCAAAGGCTTTGCAAAAGACATATGGATTGGATTTTAGTGATAAAGATTTGGAGAGCTTGAATGCTTCTGGTAAACGGTTGCAGATTAAAGAGTTGATTAATACATTGAAACAATGGGGTGAATTGGAACAATGTAAAGGTAGATGGGCTAAAAAGAAAGAAGAAATGCTTGCAAATAAAGGAGCATCATCTATGTATCCTGTGAGGGAGACAGAGACAGGGACAATAATGACTGAAATGATATATCCCATGAGAGAAGTACCAGGAGGTGGATATGTTCACGTTCCATGGTCAAGACAGGATATACTGTCTTTTACAAATGAGTTTCCCAGATTGATAGAAAAACCAGTTGAATGGTACAAACAAGTAGAAAGATTTGTAAAAGCTTCAAAAGTTTTGTTGAAAGATTTGAATGGGTTGTTTGATATTGTGGTTCCAGCTGACTTAGGGACTGAGTGTGAAATTGCAGTAGATTGGCCAAAAGAGGAATATCCTAGAGATGCAAAGACTGGAGCCCCGACAGATGAAGTGATGAAAAAATATAATCAAGTAATTACCTATTTGAAGGGAAAGATTTCACCAAAAGAGACAGATTGGGTAAAAATTGATAGGACGACTCAGGAGATGAAAGAATCAGTACATGCTTATTATGAGAGGCTTTTACAGGTGTTCAAACAGTATAGTGGTTTTGAAAGCATAAGCGACTAAGATATGGGACATTTTGTATACAAGTTTGTGTTTGGTTTGAAGCCAGAAATTAGTAACATGTTTCAACAGCATTTGATTTGTTGGCAGACTAAAAGTGTAGATGAGATACTACGGTATGCAAAATATTTTAGTGATGATATTGAATCGAGACACAAGAAGTTAAAAGAGAAATTTATGTGGGCACAAATGAAGGCAGCACAGAAAGGTGGTAATTTTGTAGATTATTCTCAAACAGGTTTTCAAGGAAAAGGTCAGAATCAGAATATTCAAAATGGTCAGATTTCTAACATGGGAGGTGTCATGATGAATGGAGGTGTTTTTACTCAAGGAAGAGGTAGGGGTATAGGTAACAAAGAAGGGATGAAAAAGAACTTCCTTGTCATGCGTGCCGCAAGTTGGGACAGTGGAAACGCGAGTGTAAGGTTTTCCTTGAACAAATGAAATGAATCAGAATTTTAATCAGCAAATGCATAATGAGGTGAACAGGAATCAACAGCAGCAGCAACAGGTAGTTACACAGGTACAAATACCTCAAGCTCCAATGCCAAATGATGTGATTGCACAAGTACAAAGATACAGCGCGAACGTGGGTTTTCACATGGGAGAACGAGTTGGTAATAGTAAAAATGTACAAATGGCTTCACCATACTGGTTGCAGTGCGAGGCGAGTGATTCCGATACATCTCAATGACGGTGCCTGAGGGGGGAGGAGGAGTGCGTCCTTGGCGCATCTTTAGAGGTATATCAGTGTGGTCCTTTTGTGGATGGGGATGTTGTTACATTCCTTGTAGACACTGGTGCTACCCATTCCACTGTGAGAACTGTGGAAATCCCAAATCTACCCATCTCGGGAGATACTATCCAAGTTGTAGGTGTTTCAAATCAGTTGGTTAAAACTCCAGTGACAAAACCAATGAAGGTACACATTGGAGACTTTAGAGACTTGCATCGTTTTGTGGTGTGTGATACAAGTCCAGTAAACCTGTTAGGAATGGACTTGTTATGTAAGATGAATTGTACCATCTATTGTACACCAGATGGCATTGCATTTCAGATGCCAGATGAAGATGTTGCGTTTAAAGTAATGTTGGCAAGGCAAGGGACAGAGGTGAATGATTTGTATCCTTTATTTACAGCAAAGGATTTGCCTGTTGAATTGAGAGACACAGTGATGACTGATGTGTGGGATTTTTCAGGGAAAAACATTGGATTGATGAAAGGAGTTGATCCTATTCAAATTTCAGTCAAACAAGGTGCAGAATTTCCAAAAATGCCACAGTATAAAATGAGTCCTGAGACTATTACAGGAGTAACGCCTGTAATTGAACAAATGATTGAACAAGGCATTTTGAGAGAAATACTAGGGAGACCTTGTAATTCACCTATTATGGGGATTAAGAAACCGAGCGGGAAAAATAGGATAGTTCAGGACCTGAGGAAAATTAATAAGATTGTGATACCTTGTTGTTCAATAGTGCCAAACCCAGCAGTGATTCTTTACCAAATTCCTAGTGAGGCAGAGTGGTTCACTGTGATTGATTTGTGCCAAGCATTTTTCTCGATACCCTTGCATCCGGATAGCCAGTATCTTTTTGCATTCCGGTTTGGAGACCGTGTCTTGGCATGGTGCTGAGTTCCTCAAGGGTATTCAGAGAGTCCCTCAATTTTCAATCAGATTTTGAAAAAATGTTTGGAATCATTGGTGATGCCAAAAGACTCAGTACTGGTGTAATACATTGACAATTTACTTGTTGCTTCAAAGACGAGGGAAGTATTGCTCTACTGAACCATTTGGCAGTAGGTGGGGATAAAGTGTCACCTGCTAAATTGCATTTTTGTCAAAAAGAAGTTCAATATTTGGGACACAAAATTGAAAAAGGAGTCAGGAAAGTATCACAAGATCGAATAACTGTGATCTTGGATATGCTTCCTCCCAGAACACAGAAAGAAGTTTGGATGTTCTTGGGTATGGTTGGATACTGCAGACAAGAGATCAGTGGTTTTTCACTGACTGCCAAGCCATTACAGAGATTGACACATAAGGATGTGGTTGATCCAACTGAATTCGATGAAGAATGTATGAGGGCATTTGTGGAGTTGCGAGACAGCCTTTGTCAAGCACCTGCATTAGGAATGCCAGACTACAGTAAGGACTTTGCACTATTCTGTTGTGAAAAATATGGTTGTGCACTTTCAGTCCTAACACAAACGCATGGAATGGCATGCCGTCTAGTAGCATATTTCTCTGCTACTTTGGATTCAGTGGCTGCAGCGTTACCAGGCTGTTTAAAAGCAGTAGCTGCTACTTGTGTGAGTTTGAAGCAGAGTGAATCAAATGTGATGGGAAATCCATTGAGAGTGTTTGTGCCACATTCTGTTGGGATTTTGTTGACACAAACTCGAACACAGCATCTTACAAGTAGTCGATTGACAAGGTATGGGAGAGTGATACTGGGAGCAGAGAGTGTGACCGTGACAAGATGTACGAATTTGAATCCAGCTACATTGCTACCGAGTCCGGGTTGTGAGGAAGTGGTGGATGAAGCAAACCGTGATTGTCTGGATGTGACTGAATTGTGTACAAAACCAAGGCCAGACATAAAAGTTACACCATTGACTGAATCTGATTGTGTGATGTTTGTGGATGGATCTTGCTTGAGAGAATAAAAGGGCACTCTTCGTGCTTCCTATGCAGTCTGTACAGTGGCTATGGTTCTTGAAGCTTCATGCTTGAAAGGAATAAGTTCCGCCCACATTTCTGAGCTGGTGGCATTGACCAGAGCATGTGTAATTGGCAAAAATCTGAGAATAACCATATTCACTGATAGTCAATATGGTTTTGGGGTTGTGCATGACTTTGGACAATTGTGGATGCAACATGGGTTTTTGACATCACCAGGTTCACCGATTCGAAACAGCAATAATGTAAAGGATTTGCTGGTTGCATTACAAATTGCACAAAGAGATTGCTGTGGTGAAGTGTGCAGTACACAAATCTGGAAACAATTAAGTGACTAAAGGTAACAAATATGCCGATCAGGTTGCATGTTTTTGTGCTCAAAATTCAATTTCAATAAAAAAAGAAATGCAAAAATCTGATACAAATTGTCATCTAATGTTCTCTTCTATGGAGACATGGGAAGAGGTTAGACAGTTGCAAGAAGAGCTAGTGAGGAGGAAAAAGAAACATGGATGAAAGCAGGTTGTACACGAAGGGCTGAAGATGAAGTATGGGTGTATACAGATGGGAGGCCAATAATGCCAGACAGCCTGCTATCACAGATGGCAAGGATGTATCATGGCTTAACACATGTAGGGAGAGATGCGATGATCAGGCTTTTCAAACAATCTTGGTTTAACCCAAAGTTCAGGGTCATTGCAGAAAGTCTTTGCCAAAGGTGTATAACTTGCCAGCAGCAAAATGCTGGAAGAAAGACAGTTGTCAGTTGGGGATGAATTGGAAAAGCAGCAGGACCATTTACCAATCTG
Source organism: Calotriton arnoldi (assembly GCA_963921515.1). Lineage (NCBI taxonomy): Eukaryota > Metazoa > Chordata > Amphibia > Caudata > Salamandridae > Calotriton > Calotriton arnoldi. Next base: position 1,247,286 of record CAWUFW010004590.1, on the reverse strand, counting down.
CAAGCAGATTTCATAGAGTTGCCTCCATGAAATGGTTTGAAATATGTGTTGGTTGTGGTTTGTTTGTTCTCTCGCTGGGTAGAAGCTTATCCAACAAGAAGAAATGATAGTCTAATAGTTGTTAAATTGCTACTAAGAGAGATTATACCTAGGTTTGGATTTCCAGTCTCTTTAGCAACAGATAGAGGAACTCATTTTAATAATGAAATAATTTGGATGATTTGTGCAGCATTGCAAATTGAGCAAAAACTACATTGTGCCCATCGACCAGAAGCTTCAGGCGTGGTCAAGCAAATTAATGGCACTATTAAGTCAAGACTCTCGAAAGCATGTGCGTCTACAGCACTGAAATGGCCAGATGCTTTACCTTTAGTTTTGATGAGTCTAAGAAGTATTCCTGATAAAAAGACTGGATTATCGTCCCATGAAGTGATTATGGGGAGAGCAATGAGGCAGCCAATAGTTCCAGCAAATCAACTGATGAATATAACTGATGGTCTAGTGCTGGATTATTGCAAAGGGTTGGCTGATGTGGTGCGTTCTGTGTCTCATCAGGTTGGAGGAGTTGCAACCACAACACAGCAAGAACAAGCACATGACCTAAGTCCAGGAGAGTAGATTCTGGTGAAGAAACATGTGAGAAAGACGTGTTTGGAACTGCGTAGGCATGGGCCATACCAAGTGATACTGGTGACAACGACAGCAGTGAAGTGTGGTGGCTTACCGAATTGGATACACGCAAGTCACACAAGAAGAGTCCCAAGTCCACTTGAAAGACCAGAAACGAATGAAGAAGAAGAGCGAGAACTGGCTGAGAGTCAAGGAGAGCCTGAACATGAACAAAGTTGAATAAAGTGGGCACCAGCTACTGGGTCTCGTGAGACTGTTGTCAATGCCAATGATGGAGAAAATTTGATTCAAGAAGTGCAAACAAGAAAAGAAGCAAACAAAAGAATTTGTGAACCTAGTCTTGAATCTGGTGAAACTGTACAAGTGAAAAAGGCGAGAAAGGGAGATATATGGCCATAGGGAGTGAAAAGACTGAAATATACTCTGAAAGAAAAAGTTTCAAACGCAATAATTGAAGTGTTGAGCCAAACAAAACAAAGTGAGTCTGAAGAAGATACAATTCAGAGAACAAAAAGGGCAAGAGTTCTGAACAAGAAGTACACAACACCTGAATGGACATACGTGTTGACTGAAACAGTTGAAAACACAGACCAGTGTGGAGAAAAGACTGTTGCAGAATTGAGTCACAAAAATGGTTATGAGCCACCCTAAATGAACTGTGTCAAAAATTAGGATGCAGAAAATTCAAAAGAACACTCTGAAGAGTGTAGAAAACTAAGCTGGAATTGAATTAAAGGCTGTGAAGATATTATTAAAAAAAGAGAGGGGTGAAGCAAAGAAGCTTAAGAAGTGCTTGGATACACTACATTATTTTTACATTATTTTTGCTAGTTAGTTTTTTAAAAGTTTTTTTAGTTTTAGTTAGTTTAGTTTTTGATTTTTGAATTTTGATTTTAATAGAAAATGGCAAAGGCAAATTTACTGGAGACTGGATATCAAAACCAAAGATTTAAACGTAGATGTATTAATGCTTGCTTTATAAGTGTTTTACTGCTAATGTTTGTTTGGTTAACACTGATTGCTGTTGTGCCTTATTTTATGTATCCTACAAAAAATAATATTACTAATAATGTGTTGAGTGAAAAAGTAGATATGGGAAATCTTAAAGAAGAACCACAAACTAATATTGAGAAAATAACATGTGATAATATATATCACCAGGATAACTCCATTAATGATTTTTCGTTAAATGTTTTCACTAAACTATTGTATGAATATGTTGATACCGTGGATGCGAGAGATTGTTATGTGTGCATGCAATTACCTTCGTCTGTGTCTGAGGGGGTGACTTATCATAACCTTCCTTTAACTTATGGAGTTTCATGTAGTGTACTAACAAGTTTATTCTATGAAAAAGGAAATTTGCAGTATTATTACTCAAATTATGGTTTAGTGTTTTCTGAAGTGCCAATTAGAAAGAATATGAACAGGGTAAATAGTGCGAAAAATGCTAAATATATGGGTGAATTCTTTCATACGACTAAAGCAATAGATACTGTATATGCACATCGTAATAATTTAACCTGTAGTTTGCGTCAGGAGGAGATTGAGTTTATAAATTTGGTAGAAGATAGATGACAGAATTTTAAGGAAAAAGCTACTGAGCAAAAGTCCAGAGTACCTCCTTGGGCTTTTAGAGAAGGTGATTATAAAAAGGGTGACACATATGCTGCAATGACTCTGGATTGGCATCATAGGGGAAAGCTTTGCTTGCTTAGACTAAAAACTGATTTTAACAATTATTTCATTGGTTCCATTGAATGTGATCATGTTTTCCTAATTACAGGAGGTTGGGGAATAAGAGGAGGTACGGGCCCTGTTTTCCCTGGAATATATTATGAGTGTGCTAAAAATGCTTACTATAGGTTGCCTGCACATTGGTATGGGTGTTGTTAAATAGGGATAGTTTTTCCCAAGGTTTATCATTTAGATAAAAATCATGGAATCAATAAAAAGAAGAGTGGGTTAACACGAAATAAAAGGGGAATTAGTGCCGCAGAAATTGTGGGTGATATTTTTGGAGCATTGATACCTTCAGTTGGGGTAATTTTAAAGTCATACAAAATTAGAAAATTGTCCACAGTGGTTGATCGTTTATCAACTGACACTGCTGGTGGCTTCTTAGTGATTGATACAGAAATGGTTGCTATAAGATCTATGGTCTTACAGAATAGACTTCCTCTTGATGTATTATTGGCAAAAGAGGGCTGAGTCTGTAGTATGTTGAAAACTCAACAGTGCTGTACTTATATCCCTGACAAAAGTAAGAGCCCAGAGGGATATATTAAAAATATTACACATTTACGGGAAGATTGAACTCCTCAGAGGGTAATTGGTTTTCTACTTTTGGCAATAGATTGCTAGGGAAAATACTAACACCTATAGTTAGTGTATCTACAGGGATACAAATGCTGGTATTAATATATAAGTGTTGCAAGTGCAAGAAACAAACACTGGATACTAAACAAAGAGCAAGGAAGAGAAAGAGAGAACAGATAGAATTAGAAGACAGAAGAGGAAATTACTATGAAATAGTAAAGGATGTAGATGGAGTTATGTTGAAACAAAAGAGAACTACTGCTTTGTAAGTAGTATAAATAATGATTTTTGTGTTGTGTTTTATGATGGCTTAAGTCGCCATCAAAGGAGGGATTGATGGAGCAGGGTTTTTGTGAAATAAAACCTGCTCGGATTGAACTCCTCAACGTGTGTTTCATTGACCAAATGTTGTGGAAAACTAATAGTGCAAGACTATAAGGGGAAAAATGAAAACTGCGCAAGTGCATGCTGGGAGTGTTAGAGTAGGCCACAAATGCACATGACTAATGTAGATAATAAGACAAAAGTTGAGAGTTTATTTTTTTACTAACAGTTAAAAAATAGTATGCAGTACGTAAGAAAAAGAAAGTGAATGAAAGCATACAAAGAGCGTTTAATAGTGGAATTTAAAAAAAATGATAAATAACACTTGTATTTGTTTTCTCTAGAAGTGTACTTACTGCCCTGCAGAAAAGGCCCAAGTGTCATTTTAGAATTAACATGGCATATTAGAAATGTAGAAGGGAGAAAGAAAATGTTATTTGTCCTTCGCAAGTTCCTGATGATGGCCAAGGTTGCGCAGAAAGAAAATTGATAAAAAAGAATGGAGCTTCCTTGCAGAGTGGAGCATGAGGACATTTGTACTACAAATTTATACATGAGTGAGATGGAGAGACAAACAAAACACGGAAGCCTGATACTAGAGTGTCCTCTGTTGGAAGTGATTACAGTGTGCGAAATTAGAACAAAGAGACATTTGAAAGTTAGGCACATCGAGAGTGGTGTGACTGAACACCCCTTGTTTGGACCAATCAAAATGCATAAACCATGTGAGATGACACAATGAGGGTTGGACCTTTAGTGAATTTAGAGTATAACTAGTAGTTGTAAGTGGGTGGGGTTAGAGCACGTTTTCCCTTACTTTGAGAGAGGAGAGAGCTGTGTTGCTCTTTCCTAATTCTATGGGCTGGCTGTTCTTCTGCTGATCCTGACTTTTTGACTTTGCTCCTTAACTCTTCTTGAGGGGCCTAGCTTACTCTCATGGTCAGAGGGTAGCTTTTCAGTTTCCTAGAACCTCATATGATTGGTTAGTATGATATTCTGAATTTGCATAAAATCTATTTGCAAATGTCTTTAATTTTTTGTCTCTACGCCTATCCACTCACTCATTGCGCTGACATTTGAGATGTACTATTGATGTTTATTTGTTAATGTTTCTTTTTGTGTGATGACCTATGATTTGAGCTGTATTGTACTTGATGAGCAATTCACATTTATTTAGATAAAGCATTTTCAACTTTCAAAGATTTTGTCATTATTAGTGTCATTGATCTAGATATATGAAATGATTATTCTTATGTTGATATATTAGAAATTCTGATATTATTTTGCCAAACCCTGATTAACTATAAAAGATTCATCGCCAATAATGAGATATTTTGGATGAACAAATTGGTAAGTTTGGTTTAAACTCACCCAGCATACAAGGGGCTGTAGGGTTATTGAATTTGGATTCAGATGATAAATTTGTCAGTTTCTGAACGCTGGATCAGTACATTCCATCATCAGCATCTACCCGGAAGCTCTGTTGAAGGGTTCTCTTATCTCTCCTCCTTCCCCCTTTTACTTTGTAGTCTATTTCTGGAAGTTATGTTATGTTTCTAGATCTTGATATTGGGGAAAGTTTGAAATTAGTCTCATGGCATTCTGTCAGCTTGAAACCTCAGATTAGTAGCAATCTGTTAATGGGAGGAAAAAGGGGTAACCAAAACAGAACAGCCCAATAAAAAAATATGCTGAGGGCAATCGTCCCTACAACATTTCCTGTCCAAAGAAGGTGGAGGCTCAAATAAACCCCACCCCAAGGCCACCTCACCAACACAAAGCAAGAAAAAGTCCCTAACTGCCACTCTATAGATGAAAATATGAAAAGCCAAGACATTTGTGGCCAGCATAAGGAGAACCCTCATCCTCACTTTCTTATTCTGGCCCCAATAAGCTTATCATTGAGCTTCAAAGTCTATTATCTCCAAATAAATAAAATAGATGCTCGTGCACCCCTCTCTAGCACTACTCCCAAAGTCTGTGATAAAGTGCTAGCCCTCTGACGTCCTGCTGCTGCTTCATCTATTTTGCAACTGGTTTATCGGACAGCCATCTGGGTTCTCCTACTACTCATTCTCAAGAATATTAAACTTTTATCATGATCTTTTCTGAGCTGCTGATGTCACTCTCACTGCAAAGTTTCAACAGAATGTTGAGATCAGACGCTCTCTTTCTGCCCTGCTAATAGTTGGTCTACTGTACAACTCTGAAGTCCTGAAACATAGATCAGAGCTAGTTGCAATCAGATGCGAAAAACTCTATGATGACTTCAACGCCTCCTTGTCCAGTACAGGATATCAAATACCAAAACTCCTTTAAGTCAGAAAGAGGAGGTTTGCATCTCTCAAAATCCTGCTTTGGGCTGTCACATCACTAGACTGGGACCAAATATTCTATTCATACATCATGACACAAATGAAACAGCTGCTATGTCACCTTACAGTATTGATTAGCACCGAGAAACCCTATGTGGGTAGCTGTTGCCCTTTATAAGACTATACATAAATACAAATAAATAAATGAGTGTGTCTTCTTCCTCTACACATTCTCTACACTCAGGACAGGAATACAGAAGACTGAGCGTTCCTTGCATTACCAGATGCAGAACACTTTCTCTCCATTAGAAACGGTTATCACTTTGTTACAGGTGGTTCTTCGGACTTGGGTACAACTAATGAAATTTATAAACACTTTATCATCCCTCCTTCAAGTAACTAAAGTAGCACATCAAAGATGAATGTATACATATGATCTCCATCCATGATCAAAGGACTATTCCCAATACCTGCAGTCAGCCAGAATTTACCAGATCTAAAGATATGGAGGAGTCCTTAGGAATTACTGTGTTTCTTTAACATTCTGCAAGACTGAGGATTTTGATAAATATATTTGCTTTCTCTGTGTGAGATTTGCAGATTCCTGGATAACAAAGGGAACAAGTATTCTCAAAGCCAACTGGCCTCATCTTTTGGCATTCCTAATTTGGACCTATTGGCTTTCTCAATACTTTTTGCTGATGCTATCCAGCATTGGGCACAAAGAAATAAAATGGTTATTGCAGATGGTGTTCAACATGTGCAAAAAAATAATAATAAAGCAAGTGGAATGAGGTATAGTTGTGTATGAGTCTTCACACATGTGCAAGTATGTGTAATGATGCTACATTGACCCCGGCCTGATGACTGATGTGCAAGCATACAGCACCAAGCATGCACATGCAGAAGCTATGATGCAACAGGATTTTCATGCTTTTCATTTACTGTTCCAAGATGGTGGACACTGGACACCTATCCTGGAGAGGTGAATTGGGAAAAAAATTTTTTTGTGAAAGCGCATTTACAAAAATGAGAAGCCTGGTAGGAAAGTGAAGCTGTTGGGCCTACAGAAAAAGTGAAAAAACAAAACTAAATTAAAATGTTGGGAGGGAAGAAGTGGGTAAGCAACAGAGGAGTGATGGGATGAGGAGCAATTAAATGATGAGCGGCTATAGTGGTGAGCAATGAGGGAGCATGGGAGTAATAGAGGAGGTGTTTAAGTAAATAAAAAAGCTGAGAGGGATGGGGAAGCAACTGGAGAGCAGAGACTGGTCAGTGACACTAAGAGTGTCAGAGTGCAGAGTGTAAAGTGGGAACAGCATACACAAGAGAAGGTGAGAGAGCAAGAAACACATGTACTCCAATGGATTGCTAACAGAAAAGGAAAACAAATAGTTCCCTGAACATGAGCAGTGGAAGGAAATAAGTCACCCAATCAAAACATTGTAAAGACCTTATGTTCTAGAGGCCGGGCAAACAAAGAAATGGGAAGAAGACCATTAAATAGGAGACATGGAAATTAAATAGACAAGAAAGCCATCCAATAAAGAGCAAGGGGCTGACCCAAATCCCACTCTATGTATATATTTTAATGTATAAGAGATAACAGGTCTTAAATAAGGCAAGAATTGAATATTTTGAAGTTTAATTAATCATTGGAAATTATCTCTCTTCTTTCATGATATGTCTCTTCCACTCTCTTGTTAGACTTCTTATAAATATGCTTATATTTAATCTTCTATACTTTGCATAATTTCATATTTCCATTTTACCGCCTCTAAGAAGTGTGATTGGCTTCAGCACCTTCTTGGGAGGGCTTTCACACTTTTGCCAAGAAGACGTTTGGATTAGGGAAAAAAGTAAAAAAGTTACTGCCCTTTAAAGTTTTATAACAAATTGCTGTGCAACACTGGGTCAGACAAGTTCCATGTTTATAGACTTGTTGAATTTACTATTTGGAATATTAATTGCCTAAATACTAAAAAGAATAGAGAAGATATTTTATTAACATTTAGAGGAGGGTGTTTTCATGCTATTTCCTCTCTCATATAGAAGGGAAAAGTGACAACTGAGCCAACAGCCTATTCTCTCTAACCAAATGGAGTCCATTTAAAGCACATTACATAATACTTCATAAACCAAATAAATTAATTTGTATTCTGGTATGTCTGCCTCTCAGCGTAGACATGCTTTCCCAACTACTAGGTTTTGGGTTGGTACATTTACTTTTGTCTATATATTGATTAATTTGAGGTGATCCATCAGCATAGCACATGCCTTTGTTGAATTTTTAGATATAGAGAGGGATATATTTTCACTGGTTAACAGTATGTTCTTCAAACCATGTTTGATAAATGTTCACAATCCAATTTAGAGAACATTTCGATATTGAGGTATTCTATTTCTATTCTTAGCAAATATTTTATGCTTGTCATCATTTGGCGGAATCTATGTCCAATGCTTACTTCTCTTCTTTTTGCTTTGATCTGTATATGATCTAATAGCTTTTGGTCAAGGTTATTCAGACTGCAGCTCATATTCAAAGTAATCATAATCAGCAGAAAGCAGAAGTAGAGTGTCTTTTATGTTATTTAAATCTTGATCAAAATACCCACGATCAAGTTTAGTGTCTGTGGAGTATTGCCCAGATGCATCTGCGGGGTGTTTGGCACCACCAACTTATGAGGAAGTTAGAAAAGCCCTAAGTCAAACTGTCGCCAATAAAGCAGAGGGACCAAATGGTGTCCCGGACGATCTCTTGAGCTCTATAGCTCATGTAGGCCCGCCTAAATCCTGGGCCAATGTGACAATAGTACCCATCTTCAAGAAAGGGGTTAGGGCGGATCCTAAGTGCTACCGCCCAATCTCTCTGATCCACTGTACTTGCAAGATAATGGACAGGGTCTTATTGAACCGACTAGAAGCCTGGGTAACTGAGAGGGGGAAGCTATCTGACATCCAATATGGCTTCAGAAGAGGCCTGGAAATGGTTGAGCAGTGTCTCAATCTACACTTGCTCATAAGTAAATACATGCTAGCCAAGAATGGATCACTCTACCTGGGATTTATGGACTTAGCATCTGCTTTTGACTAAGTAGACAGAGGGAAACTCTAGTTAAAAATGCTAGCTATCGGTTCAGACCCACCATTGGTTTATTTTTTAGCGCAAATGCACCAAGATGTAACTGGCAGAGAAATACGGACAAATTCTTCCACTCCTAAAAAAGCCCTCTGCAGACCCCTCTGTAGCCAGTAATTACAGGCCAATATCGCTGTTGCCCTACTTCTCCAAGGCTTTGGAGAAATATGTGAACACTGTGGTCACTGACTTTGTAGAGGCAACCCATGTACTGCATCCCAGCCAGTCAGGGTTCAGAGCCAACTTTAGTACGGAGACGGCTTTATTGGAAGTCTCAGACACCATTAAAACCACTCTGGATAGAGGAGGAAAAGCGGTATTGATATTACTGGACCTCTCAGCAGCTTTCGATACTGTGCCCCACGATTTACTTCTGCACAGACTCCAGGACTGTGGCATTGGGGGCACGGTCCTTAGGTGGTTCTCCTCCTTTTTGGAAAGCCGCCAGCAAACAGTTTGGTTCCCCCCCCCTTCTCTGCCCCTATCCCCCTGATGAAGGTTGGAGTGCCACAGGGCTCTGTTTTGAGCCCAACTTTGTTCAATTTATACATGGCTCCCCTTGCACTCCTGGCAGAGCAACATGGGGCAAAAGTTCTATCCTATGCTGACGACACGCAGCTGTTGTTTACCTGTGAGAAGGACGCTGCGTGGAGAGGAAGTGAAACAATTGCCTGACAAAGGTGTTTGCCTGGTTCAGGCAAAATCAACTGTTATGTAATTCAGACAAGTCTGAAATCATTTTTTTCGGCCATAGCCCGGGTGAGGAATGGCGCCAATGGTGGCCCCAGGATATGTCCCCACCCCCCCCCGCTTGCCCAGTCACCACCGTAAAAAACCTTGGGGTAAAATTGGATACGGACATGACCCTGAAGTCCCAAGTCCAATCAGTGGCCGGCACTTGTTTTGGACTATTGAAAACGATGAGGAACTTCCTCCCCCTATTTCCAGTCTCGCATAGAAAAACCGTGGTCCAAGCCCTGATTATGTCAAGGTTGGACTATGGGAATGTCCTGTACTTAGGCCTCCCGGATTACCTATTTGGTCATCTGCAGGTGGTTCAAAACGCGGCAGCAAGGGTCATTCTTATGGTTGAGCCTAGGACACACATTACGCCTATTTTGGTGTCCCTGCACTGGCTCCCGGTGCGAAAGAGGGTTAATTTTAAGGCCATGGTGCTGGCCTTCAAGGCCTTTCACAACTTAGGGGCTCCCTACATCCGGAGCAGAATTCAGCCCTATGCTCCATTTAGAACCCTGCGGTCCTCGACTCAGAGGTTGTCGATCGTGCCTAAGTTCGCTCGTTCGCGTATGGGCGGACGCTCCTTCTAGATGGTGGCCTCTAAGCTGTGGAACAGCCTGCCGCCCCCCCCTGAGACAGGTGCAGGATCTCCTTAGCTTTAGGAGAAAGCTAAAAACTTGGCTCTTTCAACATTAGACAAAGCACCTGCTGTTGCGTACAACTGTTCTGTCAATGGGGTTAGGTCAGCGCTGGGACACTCTCTGGAGTAGCCGCGCGCTCTACAAATACCTTGTAACATAGCATAACATAACAGATATGGAGCAGAAGGTGAACTCTCTGCCCCCATAAAGATGAATTATGGAGTTCGATAAGGGTGTGTGTTAGCCCCGTTTTTATTCTGCCTGTATATTAATGATCTAGAGAACCACCTTGGCCGAGGGCAGGCTGATGTCCCGAGGGTGGGCTCAAGAAATTTGCCAGCATTACTTTATGCTGATGATTGCGTTTTGATGTCCAGGACCAGGGTGGGTTTGCAATTACTTTTAAGTAGTTTTAACGATTTTATGTGCGATCTTGGACTAAAGACTAATACGGGCAAGTCTTATGTTATGGTTGCTGGACAGATTCCTTGCCCACTAAAAACCTATTTCATTAACAGTGCTAAATTACTTTATGTGCCAACCTTTTCGTATTAGGTATACCTTTCGATCAGAGAGGAACATGGAGTCATCTTGTGAATGTCAGGATCGAAATGTGGAGGCACTATTCAGGTTTCCAAGGACGTTGGGCCATAAACAGATAGACTACTTAATTACCATCTATAAGGCCCGCTGCTGTGCTGTCGTCTTGTCTGGGGCGGGAGTGTGTGGCTTTTGAAATTCAACGTTCCTTCAGATAGCAGAAAATCATTTTCTCAGACGCCTCCTGGCGGTTCCTAGCAGCCTGCCAACTATCTCATGCCACAGGGAGCTAGGTCTAATTCCGCTAACGCATTGTGTAAAAATTGCCCTGATAATGCTGTGGCACTCGGTGTGGGTTAAAGAAGAGCCCGCGCTTAATTGCACAATATTATCAGATTGTCTCAGCCCTCAGGAGATTCCTTGGCTTCGCCATATAATGAACGCAGTAGGAAGAGGGGAATGTTTTAGTACTCCGGAAACAATGGCAAATATTTCAAAACAGCAGCTGAAAAAGGATTTGTTATCCATGTTAAAACTAGAAAATGAATGCATAGAGCTGGGCAAGAAGAAAGTCCAAGAGTATTTGCAGCTCGTCTGTGCTGATAACATAGAACCTTATTTACTGTTCCCCTAAGCCACTTGGCAAGATTTTATTTGGTCAGATTTAGGTTCAGCATAGCTCATTTTTTGGTTTCCTATCCCCGTAAGGCGTATTGTGACGCTGAGCTCCAGCTATGTCCGTGTGATTCAGAGTCAAAACAAAATATGGTGCATTACTTATTCTTCTGTCAGCTGTATTCAGGGCCACAGAGAAATTTTACTCTGACTCTGACTATAAGGATATGTAGACCAGCTTTGTATTATTTACAGCTCTTGAAAACAGAAGTAATTTGCCAGATGGTTTATAACTTCATTTCTTCTGTGGTACGTTTGCGTGATTTAGTGGGAAAATGATTAGCACGCCACTTCTACGCTAACAATGAATGATACTGTTTATGTATAATGCATTTCTCTATTTTGGGTTTTTAACTGTGTAGTAATGAGCCTAAATGATGTTTATTGATTTATGGTGACTTTTTGATAAATCGAACGAGATTGATATATGCTGTAAGCTGCGCACCTTACATGGATTTTATTAAGCTTTTACTAAACTGATCTATATGCAATTGGGCACGCAAGCACTTTGCCCATTGATTTTTCTTTTGTAAAATTATCATGAATTGTTTATTTGCTTGTTTTAATTGTATACAGTGATGAGTTATGTTTTTAATCATATTTTAACCGTATGTTTGATGTACTCTTTTATAATTATGGAAATAACCGAATAAAGAAATTTGATGATGATGATCTAATAGCTTTTGGTCAAGGTTATTCGGACTGTAACTCATATTCAAAGTAATCATAATCAGGAGAAAGCAGAAGTACAGTGGCTTTTATGTTATTTATATCTTGATCAAAATACCCAAGATCAAGTTACACCTCAATATTAATGCAAAACCTCCAAATAGTTTAGAATTATTTAAATAGTCAGTACTCACCACTAGTAGTCTAGGAGCAGATGAAATTCCTGTACTCAAAAAAAACAATTGCAATAAGGATAATATGGGATCTTGTTTGTCACAATACAGACACAACTATTTAGCTTGGAATGCAAACTAGTCATGTTAGTAGGGTAGTTATTTGTAGGGACAAGTAGTCCTCCTGCTTGGTGGCAAACATGCACACTTGCCGAGAGTGCCCCAGCTACATGAATATCTAGATCACTGTTAATGATTATTGGTCACAGGTGAACACGGATCATGTGTGTGTGACATGACCTGAGCCTGTCTCACAGTAATGCTTCAACACCCTCCGCATGCTTCGCAAGATCTACAGGTGGATCCCGACAGACACAAGAAGAACAGTCACCCAGGCCCTCGTCAGTAGCAGACTGGACTATGGGAACGCCCTCTACGCGGGAGCCCCGGCCAAGCTCATCAAGCGACTGCAACGCATACAAAACGCCTCCGCACGACTGATCCTCGACGTACCACGCCACAGCCACATCACCCCCCACTTGAGGAACCTGCATTGGCTCCCCGTCGACAGGAGGATCACCTTCAAACTCCTCATCCACGCACACAAGGCACTCCACAAAACTGGCCCAGCCTACCTCAACAGACGACTCTTCTTCTACGTCCCCAACCGCCAGCTCCGCTCCGCCGACCTCTCCCTCGCCACCGTCCCTCGCATTCGAAGAACAACCACCGGCGGCAGATCCTTCTCACACCTCGCCGCCAAGACCTGGAACACCCTTCCACTAAGCCTACGACAGACCCAAGACCTGCTGACCTTCAGGAGGCTACTCAAGACCTGGCTGTTCGACCAGTAGCAGCATCCCCCCCCCTTCCCTCTCCCCAGCGCCTTGAGACCCTCGCGGGTAAGTAGTGCGCTCTACAAATTCTGTGATTGATTGATGTGGTCAGGTTATATTAGGAGTGGTGCACCAAGCCATGCTCTTTTGAAGCTTTCTGACATTAATTACTTGTTGGACACAGGTGCCACACGGGAACCAAAGATGGTGTTCCATGTGAACCATCAACACCTTACCTCGGACGGGTTTACAGAGAATCTCATGCAATGCAGAGGAGCTTGAGGAAAGCAGCGAGCCCCTTCCTGACCTTCTGCTTTGTGACATTAAGGATGGTACTGTGGGAGGGGCTCAGTTAGCCCCTGAGTTAATGCATGAGCAGCATACAGATTGTGAGAGGTGCTGGGATGTTTTTCTTCTTGCTGGTTCTATGGTTTCACCTGTTTGTGTCCATGACATAGCCACGGCTGACAGTCTGCTGGTGAATTGCAGAATGTACCATATATCTGACCTGGTTAACTGATACATTAAGGCAGAGGTTGCCAAGATGTTGGACCAGGGAACAAATGGACAGTGGCATCGAAAGTTTGGCCCTGAGACATCAGAAGTAAAAGACCTCACTCACCTTTGAGCCGAGTAGATTCTGCTTGCCCCTTGGCCTTCAGACAGTACAATTTTCAGAGTCAGTATATTCTAAGAAATATAAATGAATACAGGGTCTTAAAAAGTGTGTGAAATTTGCATAATTTGCTTCTGCGTAATTACACAAAATATCTGAAATATTACGCAAATTACACAAAATTACATAAAAAACAAATCCGTAATTTTTTTTAACATTCTGTTTATTCAAGATTCTGTGAATGCAATTACAGTGGACCTCATGTTCAGGCATACATGTAGTACGATTTAACAGTTACAGTTCACTGTGCAATGTCCATTCTTCTGGCTTCTCGTGATTGGCAAAGTCCACTTGTGACATATCACATTTAGGATTTTCATTAGGCGCACAATGCAGCTTGAAGGACCCAACAAGATCCTGTTGACTTCTCGTGAGTTGCAATTGTGCTGTTCCAGATAGCATAGCATTAACCGTACACCAAGGGAGGGAGATCCGAGGGGAAGGTGTGGGAAAGGGAGGGTCCTAGGACGCGCAGTCAGGTCGCACGGTCTTGTGAAAGGTCACATTATCCCTACGTGGCTAGGGAGGCAGAGGGCAGAGCGACACATCTGTCTTCATTGGGGCGTGGAGGGGGCAGCCGTGTCAGTCAAATGTGCGCTTACGTACTGTTGTAAGGGGCCCCAGAAGTCCCTAGGTCTGGATTGAGTGGGTATCAAGTCCCAGAATGCCGCTAGCTGTTGCCTGGTAGAATGCTGCGTCTCTCAACCACATAGCTTTTGTGGGGGCCTGTTTCCTGCCCCATGTCATGGCGATGCGTCTTTTGACTAGCAGCAGGAGCATCGAGCAGAGCCGTCTGTCCCCTGTTGGGATGTCCTTCACGTACGCTAACAGCGCCGTCATGGGAGATCTGTCTATTGGTGTATCCGACATCTCGTCTAGAGCGACAAACACTGTCTCCCAATATGTGTGGATCTGGGGGCAATCCCATGCTAAGTGCAGGAAAGTTGCATTGGGAGCCCCACATCTCAGACAGCGCGCCTCTGATGCCAATCCTAGTCTCATGAGCCATGCGGGGGTCCTATATGTGCAGTGCAGGAAATTGAAATGTATAAGGCGCAGCCGATAGTTCGGGGAGAGGGCGCACGCATGTGCACAGCAGTACGTCCATTCTTCCTGTGTGATAGGTGTGCCCAGCGCGGTTTCCAATTCCTGGCGGGCTCGGGTCTTGCATACCGGGGCAGTGTTTTGCATGTCTGTGTAGAGGCGCTTGATCAGCTTATGTGGGGATGGGTTTTTAAAAAAACGCTCCAGAGTCTGGAATGTGTCCGGCGCCTCGGGAAAGGTTGGGTGGTAGGCGTGCAGCGCTGCTCGTAGCTGAAAATATGTCATTTGCTCTAGGACAATAAGCTCCTCCCCCTGCCAAATCTGATGTGTAGCTATGAAGGTGCCACCCGGGTACAGATCTCCCATTTTTGTAAGTTTCATTGTTCTGAGTCGGGCACAGGGACCGACCTCCGCTAGAAAGGGCAGGCTTGGGTGTTTTATCAGGGGGACTAGAGGGGTGTGCATGATGTCGAATTGGGCCCTCTTTTTCAGGTTCTGCCAGGCCCTGAACGTACATCCCACAGTATCTATCTCTTTCCTGGCTCTGGGTTGTGGTTGGTATAGGGTCATCGGGAGGGGGACCGGATCCACCTGATCGTGTTCCGGCGCTGTATGAGCCATGAACTGTATGGGGCAGATCCAGTGGTATGCAAATTGCGCCTGGGCGCACCAATAGTACAACTCAAGGTCTGGTGCCCTGAGTCCTCCCTGCTCAAATGGGAGAGTGAGCACTTCCCAGGAGACTCAGGGTTGCCTGCCCGCCCATGCATATGTAACCATGTTGGAGCGCAGCCGCCGTCTGAAGCAAGCTGTGAGGGGGAGCGGAATGTTAGTAAAAAGATACAGGAGTTTGGGTAACACCACCATCTTGGCGATGGCCAATCTCCCAGCCAGGGAGAGGGGAAGCGTGACCCACCTCTTTATGTGCTGTTCCAGCCAGTCTATAAACTTCCCTTAATTGGAACGCCAGAGTTCGTCCGGTTCTCGGCTGAGCCATATTCCCAGATATTTCACCGGGTCTCGCATCCACTGTAGATGATACTCCGTCTGTGTCTGCATTGTGACCTCCGTGAGCGGGAATATCACTGATTTGGTCCACTTTATTTCTATTCTGGAAAGATCTCCAAAGCGCAGGAATTCCCGAATCAGCGGGTCCAGATTGTTGTTGGGGTTCCTAACGTAGAGTGTCACATCTTCCGTGTAAAGGGACACCAGAACCACACGTGGGGTGAATGCCAGTCCCCTTCGGGAGTGGTGCTGCCGCAGCCTAGCTGTCAGCGGCTCCATGGCTACGGCGAATAGCAGGGGTGACAGAGGGCACCCCTGGCGTGTGCCGTGGGAGATCGGGAAGGGGCGGAGATCACCCCATTTACCCTGATGCGCGCCGTGGGGAGAGAGTAGACCAGTGATATTAGGTGGAGGAATTTTGGACTGAGACCTATGCGTTTAAGCAGGATAAAAAGATATGACCATTTGAGGGAGTTGAACGCCTTCGTGGCGTCCAGGAGTATCGCGGCTGCCTGTAGCTGCGGGCCTATCTCCTGCATTGTGGCAAACAGGGTGCGTAGATTGTGGGCAGTGGACCTGCCTGGGACGAACCCACACTGGTCTGGGCGGAGTACCATGGGCAGCAGGGGAAGAAGGCGCGCTGCGATCAATTTCGCCAATATCTTATTGTTCACATTTATCATAGAGGGTGGGCAATACGAGTTGCATTGTAAAGGGTCCTTGTTGGGCTTTAGGATTGTGATAATGAGAGCTTCCCAGAGCGATGGGGGGAGTGACCTGCACTCCACCGAGACTTGGCACATGTCTATCAGCCGGGGGGCAAGTAGGTCAGCATACTCCTTGTAGAAGGCGGCGGATAGGCCATCTAGGCCTGGTGTTTTCACAGCTGGAAGGGAACGGATGGCACCGACCACCTCCTCTTCGTCAAGGTATGCTCTGTGTCCCACCTCAAGCCACAGCAGCTGCAGGGTAACGAGGTATTCCTCCACCCCAGATGCATCAGTCTGCAACTGTACCTGGTAAAGGGAGGTATAGAAGGAGACCATTTCCTCTTGTACCGCTTTTTGACCCGTCACCACCTCGTTGTTTGCTGAGCGCAATTCGGAGATATAGTCACTGGCCCATGGTTTCCTGAGCAATCCCGCCAGGGCTTTGCCTGCCCGATCTCCCTCACTGTATTGCTGCGCCTTGGTCTCCCTGCCCAGGAATAGGGCCTCTCTCTCTCTGGGCGGCTTCCTGAAACTCGGTAATTTTGGTGCGTATGTTATTGAGTGTGTTTGTATTTTTGCTAGAGTAGAACTCTCTCTCGAGGGCTCCTATGTCTTGTTCCAACCGCCGCAGGTCTCCTCTTAGGAACTTGAGAACACCTGCCTGCTTCGCTATGCACTCCCCTCTTAGAACAGTTTTGAAGACCTCCCACAGGGTCGATGGGGACTCCACTGAACCCTCGTTCTTGCAGAAGTAGTCAGTAATCGCCTGCCTGATGGATTCACGAAATACCTGATCTCTCAGTGCTCCCGATGGGAGCTTCCAGGAGAAGGCCCTGGTGGGGTAGTCTGGTATGTCCAGAGTGAGCAATATTGGGGAATGGTCAGAGAGGGTGCGGGGCAAATGCTGGGCCTACGTTGCCCAACCTGCTGCATACCAGGATATTAGCCAGTAGTCTATGCGCGACCACAAGGGTCCTGCTGCAGTCATTCATGTGCCACTAGCCTCGTCAGGGTGTCTCTGACACCAGATGTCTGCCAACTGCCCATCCTGCATTATCGTCTGGAGCTGCGCAGCTGTGCGAGGGTGGGGGCACCGAGAGTCTCCGGACCTGTCTTTGGGGTCATCTAACACTACATTGAAGTCTACGCCCCATATGATGGCCCCAGGTCCTAGAGAGTCCGCCACTCTCCAGACTTCCGCAAAAAAAAACGGGGTTGTCCAGATTCGGCCCATAAAGAGAGATAAGCCTAACCGGGTGTCCCCCTAGTGTACCAGCTAGCATAGTGTATCTGCCCTATTGGTCTAGGAGTGAAACTCAGGTGTGCCAGTGGAGCCCCTTCCTAATGATGATGGTGAGCCCCCGGGCGTAGTTTGAGTAGTGTGCTACATGCTTCTCGCTGATCCACCCCGCTCGCAGGCGCCCCTGTGTGTGCTGGGTCAGGTGAAGCTCCTGTAGGAACCCTATGTCCACTTTGTGCCTGTCAAGTTGCGCCGCCACAATCCTAGCTATGCGCCCATCATTCAAGCCACGTATGTTCCAGGAGATGCATTTGATTCTGGTCATGGGACTTCTTGAGACCAAGTGGCCGGGTGTGCCGTATGCAACGCGCCATAGAGGAGGGGACGCACGGGGAAGAGCAAGGGAAGACAGGGAAGGGGACACGTTCGGTCATTCATATATATGTAACCCTCAAACCAATCCCACCCCAATCCACTCCAGCCCCCCAAGTAGGCTGAGCATATTTCCCAATGAACCTTTCCCCCAAACAATAGAAAACCAGAGCACAGTGGCAGGGAATCATCCCTAGGGGGGAGAGATAGGAGCCCAACCCGACCACCCGAAGAGGTCAAACAGCAGGATGCCACGCAACTGGTGACACAATCTCGTTCAAACAGTATAGAGAAGGAATTGAACATTTTGCAGCAATACAGTGTGCTTAGAAAGGATACAGGTAAAGAGCCCAGATGCAGTCCATCATGCAGTTTGCATTAAGGCAAAGTTCCACCAGCACAGCTCCCCCGGCTAGTATGTGCCGCTCGCCGGCTTGCTAGTCATTGTTGCTGGTCCAGTCTCCCTCCCCCGGGTTCGTGCTGCGTCAATCGTGTCTTAGCGCAAGGTGCAGTTCTTTGACGTGTTGTGCGGCCTTTTTTGGGTCTGTGAAAAAGATTGTATTTCCAGCATGGAAGATCCGGAGCTTGGCGGGGTAGAGGAGTGAGTACTTGACCTCCAGTTGTTGAAGGGAGCGCTTGATTGGGATGAAGTCTCTGCGGGCTGTCTGGACCGCCATGGTGAAGTCAGGATAGAAGGAAATCAAGTTCCCCTGGTACGACACACTTTGCATTTCCCTGGCAAGGCGGAGCACTGTGTCCCTGTCCTGGTAATTGAGTAGGCGCATGATTATAGGTCTGGCGGCTGCTCCCGGAGGCGATCGTGGGCCAAGGGAGCAGTGAGCGCGCTCTACAATGCACACGGGGGATAAGGACTCTCCAAACGTCACACGTAGCATCTCCTCTACGTAGTCCTCCACTCACACCATGGCTGTGGATTCGGGCATCCCCGTGATTCTTAGATTGTTGCGGCGCGACCTTGCCTCCAAATCCTCATTCTTTTGTCGAATCAGCTCCAGCACCTTCTCCATCTTTAGGAGCTTTTCGCGCGTGTCCGCTCCTTCGCCCTCGAGTGTGGAGGTGCGTTGCTCCACTTGCTCCAACCACTCTCCGTGGTTCGTTACTTTTCCTTTGAGCTGGTCAAAGCGGTCAGAGAGTGAGTTGATTTTGCAGTCTATTGCAGTGAGTGAGTGCTTTAAGTCCCTAAACATTTCCCGTATGTCATCCTCAGGAGGGGGAGCCTCAGATGTTTCAGGTGCTCGGTGGGGATCTTCTGCGGCCAGGGGGCCACTTGGGGTCCTGTGCGGTTTGAAAACTAGCTTTGGATGCTTGGCGTCTGGCTTCCCCATGACCGCAGTCTCGCTGTAGCAGAGGGCACCCGGTCTATTGCAGCATCCTAATTCTGTGGCTTCAGCCTTGTCCCACGTAGCGCTTATACCGTGATGGCCTTGGCCTTGGTTACCTCCCCACCTGGGGGGCCCAGACTGTGTCTTCGCCAAGCCCTCTGGGGCTCTTAGGATCTGGGCGATGCACATGCTGCTGCACCTCCCACCGCCAGAGAGTGCTTGTGTTGGTGTTGGCGGCTCCCACCCCAGCTATCCACGGGGCTCCTGTCCCAGTTTGTATATACGCCACACAACCGTGGGGGCTACCGTGTTTCTGCGCACCTCGCCGTGCTCACAATGCTGTCCAGCCGCGGCCTGTGTTGTGTGGCGCACCCAGGCCCCAAGTGACTTCGCCTGCACTGGAGCACACAGGGAGGGGCGCGGGCTCACTCCGCACGTATCGAAACTGAGGGGTGGCTGCTGCCGGTGAGATTTCATCTTTCAGGCATGCACCCGATTCCGGGGTGCGACCCTTCAGTGTTGCAGCTGAGTTGCTGTTTGTCAGGCCCGTGTGTGTAGGCCCGAACACCTCTCGGTCGGAGCTCGAGTTAGGGGTTAGGCCGCACCCGCGCCAGTGTCAGTGTGGCGGCATGGCGCAGCTGGGCGGGTGGGCACTACTGATAGAGCGAAATGTTCTTGTGAATTGTAGGGGTGCATCATAATCACTGATAGTCCGCACCCGCATGTATTCAGACATATATTCGTATATTCAGTTGTATATTCATGCATGTTTAGTAAAGAATGAATAGTTCACTGAGATAAAGTGAACTCAGCAGCATAATGGTGTTAGGATACTGATGTAATGTAATGCTTATCGAATGGTGTGAACATAATGCATAGAGGAATTAGTTCGTGTGTAATGTAATTGCAGTAGTTTAAACGTGCACCATAATAAAGTTGCACATGTAATTCATTGTTTGCATATGAATCGTAATGAAAATGCTTATAGGGAAAAGTAAGATGTGTGTTTAAAAAGTCATATGTAAGGGCCTGACTACATATATGCTTAGGAAAGGCCTGGTTTGTTCTTATGTTAGCTTATTTCGTAGGCAGTGAAAAGATTCTCTTGGTAAGGCTCTCTGGGCACAAACGGTAGATTTAATTTGCACAGTAGAAGGTTTCTGTTGAACGTATCTTTTGTTGCAGGTGCAAGGACACATGTCTCGTTAGTAAAGCCTAACTCTTTGTTTCCAAAAGTTAGAGAGATGGGAGGCATGGTACGGGAGTGCAATGGAATTTAGGGATGATACTTTCAGCGGAGAAGGTGCCTGGGACTCAAGGTCATCGCAACCGTCCAAGATGAAGTAACCGTTTCGATGGAAAAATACAAGAAAGAAGACCTGGCCAAGGAGGCGTGACAAAGGCGTGTACAATTGTTTTGTATTAGGGATAGTGCCCTGAGGGAGGAGGCCAGAGAAGAGGTAGGGGAGACCAGAGAGAAGGACAGAGCTGAG
Organism: Calotriton arnoldi; assembly: GCA_963921515.1. NCBI lineage: Eukaryota > Metazoa > Chordata > Amphibia > Caudata > Salamandridae > Calotriton > Calotriton arnoldi. The sequence goes on along the minus strand of CAWUFW010004590.1, from coordinate 1,226,401 downwards.
CTTAGGTATTATGTGATTGCACTTCTTAGGAAGTCTTCACAGCTGACACCTTTTATTCACTCTTGCCTGGGAAAATCGTTATGCAGGGATGTCACTTAGCGTTAGTGTAGGGACAGCAATTGATTTTAAGCTTGTTTAGTCCAATGAAGAACAACTTAGAAATTGGAGCAATCATAGTCTGGTTGATCCTTCTAGAACTTTCTATTCTCCTTATCTTGAGTCGGATGAGACTCCTGCGTAGGTTATTATTTGTATTAGTGCCCATCTATTTCTTTAACCTCGTGTTGAGGTGCTTGCATGTCCAGTTATTTTTGGCGATAATAAATTCTTAAACTTGAATTCGGAGTCAGTGGTCCTTCCAGACAAAATGAATGCTGTTATGTAACCAGATGAGATTCTCTCCTTTACACTATTCAACAGGTAAAAAGATCTTGGCGACCAGAAGGTTCTTATAGATAATTAGATAAGAATCGGCGTTAACAGTTGGTAGCAGAGTAGGATGGTTACCTTTGATGGTAAGGGGAGATCTAGAGCAAGATAGGAGATTAAGTTGCCCCATAGAGCCCGAGTGACGCAGATCCAGAGGACCGCGGGAGAAGGATGTCGGAGGTCGTGGAAAATTGACGGAGAGTGACGGTGTGGCGGAAGTAGCAGTTCGTGGTAGAGTGAGTATGAAAAGAGTGATGTTTGGCAGATTGCGGTGTTTTATTGTCGTGTGATGTCTTGCGGAGTTGGAAAGAGAGTTGTGTGATTGAGAACCGGACCGTGAGCGCGCGCGGGACCGGGAGATTTATTGTGGTGTAGAATACACCCAGAGTTGAGAACGTTGACCAGAGGTTGTGGGGGTCACGAGACGTCATTGACAAACCCACTGAAGATAGGGAACGCATGAGTGAGTGTGTGAATAACCAACGCAGGTCGTAGGTTATTGTGTGCAGAACATCGAGTGATTGAATCCTATCGAGTGTGTTAGAGGCGATTGTCCGGTCGTTTCGCGGACAGACGGTTGCCAGATTGAGGTTAACAAGCTCAAGAGGCTGATCGGTCATTGGTAAGACTGACGGTCAGAGAGGTAATTGTTCGGTAGGACGGACATTATTTCAGAGTATGATTGGGACAGGTGCGAGTGAGAACAAGTGAATTAGAAAGGAGGGGAACTGCTGCGAGCGGAGGAAAAGTGACGTCAGACAAGTGCCGCGCTGCGATAGGCCGGTTGGTGTGAGCCGCGCTGGTATTGGTGGAGTGAAATCGAGAATCAAGAGCTGACATTTTGAGTGCAAATACAAAGTTGATTCATCATGAAATGTTTTAAAGTTTTACGGGAACTTTGTAGAGGTGATAGACATGTGGTTGTTCGGGAAGGAGAGGAAGCTCCTCCCGAGGATACACCAGCACATTATATGGCAAAGAATGTAGGATTGCATACTATAATTTGGCTTGAGAATTGGCATAAAATGACAGAAGCAGAGGGAGAATTGTCGTTCCCACGCTATGGTACTTTCAGGTTAGAGGTGCTGTACCAGCTAAAAAGTATAATGGCTTCTTTACGACCACTACCTAGACCAACACAGTTTGAGGCACTACATGCGTGGATAAGAGCAGCGTATGATAGGAAGAAGGACAGATGCCAGGAAAGGGTGAAGAAATCGGTCAGGGCATTTCAAGATGCAAGGTGGGATGCATTGGAGAAAAGGTGGAGAGTGGAAACGATCGAAGGAGATAAGTTGTACCCATTGTTAGTACAAAATGGGAAAATAATAAGAATCGATGAGGACGACAGTGACCTAGATGACAGCCTGTTGGATAGGATGTTGGCAGAGAGGCCACCACCATTTAATCCAGACTCAGAAGAGGGAAAGCCGACCCCAGCAGTAACAATTGATGGGAGCCAGAATCAGACTAGCATGAGAGTAGTGGGAAGGATTTCCACAGGAACAGAGGGAGCAACGGCGTCTATGATAACACAGCCTCCTGTAGGGAACACAAGATTACCGGACTCCTTGACAGTACCTGTTACCATTGGCCCTATAGTACCGGTATATGACCCAGACCGAGTGAGAGAAGGGGGCTCCGTACAGATGGGAAGGGAAGAAGTAACCAGCGAGAGTGGGAATGGGTTTGGAGTACGAGTGGTTCATTTCCCAAGACCAGTGGAGACAAGTACGCCGTTACCGGCTACTGCAGACTCTTCCTTTAGACAAGAAGAGGAGAGACCAGAAAGACCAAGGTCTTTGCGTGAATCCAAGTCAGCTTTGAGGATGTGGACACCAACAGCAACAAACCAAGAGGATAGGATGCAAGGAGATAGGGCACAGAACGTCTCGGAAGACAGACCAAGTTCCAGGAATATGATGGAAGGGAATAGGTCACAAGGACAGAATAGTGACTGTGATGAGCGGGATGGCTCGGGTTGTCGAGATGTACTGAGGAGTGCGGTACAGGCAAGGTTACTAGACGTAGTGAGATTGAAAGCAGAGGTAGACGAGATGATTAATGGAGGTCTGCCCTTGGAAAGGATAGAAATTTATGGATCAGATGAGCTGCTGTTTGTAGCAAAAGATGTGACTCGAAAAGCTAGGATGGCACATGATAGATTGAAGGAATTGGCCAAAAGATATGAGGTAAACCTGAACAAAACTAAAGCGTTGCAGGGGCCACATAGATTACAGTACAGTGATCAGGAGCTGGAGGAGAAAAGACTAACAGGATTAAGGACACATACCAGAGATTTGATCGTAGGGATGAGGATATGGATTTTGTTGGACAAATGGGAAGAAAGGTGGTCCAAGAAGAAACCAGCAAAGAGAGCTGAAGGGGAAACGCCGCCTCCGGGGGGGGGGGCGACGGGTGTTGGAAATTTTCCTTTACGGGAAGTACAGAATGGAGGGTACGTGCATGTGCCGTGGAATAGAGGTGATTTGGCTGCATTTACAAATGATTTTCCTCGGCTGAGGGAAAAACCAGTAGAGTGGTACAAACAGGTTGAGCGGTTTGTGAAGATTTCAAAAGTATTGTGGATTGATTTGAACACTTTGTTTGACATAGTGGTACCGGGAGATTTGTGGACAGCTTGTAAAGTCGCTATCGAGTGGCCGACTTCGGAACCGGATAGAGAGGCGGTTACAAATGGTCCATCACCCCTAGTCATGAAAAAGTATGAGCAGGTGATTACATGGTTGAAACTGAATATTTCACCTCAGGATATAGATTGGGTTAAGATAGATCGGACTGTACAGGAACCCAAAGAAACAGTGCATGAATATTATGAAAGACTTCTGCAAGCTTTTAAACAGTATAGTGGGTTAGATATCTTGGACCCCAAGGATATGGGACAGTTTGTCTCAAAGTTTGTACTGGGTCTGAGAATGGAAATCAGCCTCATGATACAGCACCATTTGATCTGCTGGCAGAACAAGCCACTAGATGAAATATTGAGGTATGCGAGATACTGTAGTGATGAGGTGGAATCGAAACATCGAAAGCTAAAAGACAAATTGATGCTTGTCCAGATGCAGACAGCACAGAGTCAGCCTAGTGGAGGGACCTTAGGACGAAAGCAGGGAAATTTCCAGGGGAACCAGAATGGGCAAGGCCAGGGAAAGGGAAAACCAGTAGACCCCAAGACAGGAGTGGACGTGGCCACATTGAAGAAGACCACGGCGTGTCATCTTTGTCGCCAGGTCGGACATTGGAAACGCGAGTGTCCTTTGAACCCAGCTAATCAGTTGCAGGAAGAGGAAGAGGGGGCTCAGGCACCCGCGCAAGAGGTAGTTAACACAGTAACGAGGCCTAGGACGATGAAAGGGGGGGTATACAGTTCTCACGCCCAGGTTCCCCAAGCTCCACGGATTTCACAAGGAACACGAACGTACCAACAGATGCCCCTGTTCGAAGACTATGACGAGAGTAGCTCAGACCCTTTATCCTGACGGTGCCTGAGGGGGAGGAAGACTGCACACTTGGAGCGGTCTTGGAGGTAGACCAGAGAGGACCTTTTGTGGAGGCAGATATTGAGGGTCATCCTGCCACACTTTTGGTTGATACTGGTGCTACCCGGTCTACTGTAAGATCAGCAGTAGTCCCTAACCTACCCCTCTCGGGACAATCAATCCAGGTTGTTGGAGTAGCGAACAAAAGAATAAGCAGCCCATTGACAGAACCGATCCTAGTAAAGATAGGTTCCTTCCAAACTAGACATCAGTTTGTAGTATGTGATACGAGTCCAGTTTGCCTTTTGGGGAGAGATCTGTTGTGCAAGTTGAACTGCACGATTTACTGTACGCCACGAGGAGTGGAGGTCCAGACGAGAGATGACGATGCTGACTTTAAAATTACCAATCAGCATCTGTGTATAGATCTGTACCCAATGGTGACTGTGGAAGAACTTCCACCTGATCTGAGAGACGCAGTGTCGTCTGTGGTGTGGGATTTCGCAGGCGACGAAATAGGTCTAATCAGAGGGGTTGAACCAGTGCGGATTGAGGTGAAACAGAATGTTGATTTCCCCAGGACACCTCAATACAACCTGTCGCCAGAAACGATTGCAGGGATAAGACCTGTGATCGAGACTTTCATTGAGAAAGGCATTTTGAAAGAGATCAGAGGTAGCCCCTGTAATTCACCCATAATGGGACTACAGAAACCGAGCGGGAAATACAGGATCGTGCAAGACCTGCGAAAGGTCAACACGATAGTTGTCCCTTGTTGTGCAGTGGTACCGAATCCTTCAGTAATACTGTTCCAGATCCCATGTGAAGCTGAGTGGTTTACGGTTATCGATTTATGTCAAGCCTTCTTTTCGATACCGCTCCACGAGGAAAGCCAATTTCTTTTTGCGTTCAGGCTGGAAAATCGCGTGTTAACATGGTGTCGTATCCCTCAAGGGTATACGGAAAGTCCATCGATCTTTAACCAGATCCTGAAGAAGAACCTTGAGAGTCTTGTGTTGCCACAGAACTCAGTTCTCGTGCAATACATAGATGACTTGCTCATTGCCTCAGAAACAGAAGATGCTTGCAGAATTGACACGGTAGCCCTGTTGAACCACTTAGCAGAGAATGGACATAAGGTGTCCCCGAACAAGCTGCAGTACTGTTTGAATGAGGTACAGTACTTGGGACACAGATTGGAAAAAGGCAAGAGGAAGGTGTCACCAGATCGAATTGAGGCAATAATGAGCATGGCAGTACCCACCACACAGAGAGAAGTTAGGATGTTCCTGGGAATGGTTGGCTACTGTCGACAGTGGATTCCTAGTTTCTCCTTGAGAGCAAAGCCTTTGCAGAGGCTTACGCACAAGGATGTGAGTGATCCGGTACCATGGGACGAGGAGTGCTTGATGTTATTCCTGAAACTGAGAGAGGATTTGTGCAGGGCTCCGGCACTGGGAATGCCTGATTACAACAAGGCCTTTTCATTGTTTTGTTACGAGAGGGAAGGATGTGCATTAGCAGTGTTAGCTCAGAACCATGGAGGTGTCCGTAGACCAGTTGCATATTTTTCAGCTACTTTAGATCCAGTAGCTTCTGCGTTGCCCGGGTGTCTAAGATCCGTTGCTGCAACAGGTGTCAGCATTGAAAGATGTGAAAGCATTGTAATGGGACATCCATTGACTGTACATGTGCCACATTCGGTTGAGTTATTGATGACCAGGACCAAGACACAGCACCTAACGAACAATAGGTTAACGAGGTACGAGCAAGTCATACTTGCCGCAGAAATTGTGACTCTGAAAAGGTGTTCTGTCTTGAACCCTGCGACATTGATGCCTACACCGAACACAGATGATGAAGATTGTGCGGACCATGATTGTCTCGATGTGACTGAGCTTTGCACCAAACCGAGACCTGACATTGTCGATGAACCATTGGCCGACCCAGATGAAATTTTCTTTGTCGATGGTTCATGCTTAAGAGACAGTGTGGGGCAATTGAGAGCAGCGTTTGCTGTATGTACCATTTCAGGAGTGGTCGAGGCTGCTTGCCTAGAAGGAGTACGTTCCGCGCAGGTAGCTGAGATCATTGCCTTGACCCGTGCCTGTTTGGCCGCTGATCGAATTCGAATCACGATTTACACAGACAGCCAATATGGGTTTGGCGTGGTGCACGACTTCGGGCAGTTATGGTCTCAGAGGGGATTTTTGACATCATCCGGCTCACCCATTCGTAATGGAGAATATGTAAGACAACTGTTAGATGCATTACAGCATCCGAAAGAAATTGCTGTGGTAAAGTGTTCAGCCCATGGGAAAGGGGAGGACTTTGTATTATTGGGTAACAATTACGCGGACGAAGTCGCCCGTTTCTGTGCAGAACAAGGATGCATATTCACAGATAGAGAGGTAGAGGAGAGCCAAGAAGGAACCGAGCTCAGCATAATGTTGGCCATGGCAGACACTTGGGAAGAGCTTAAGCGATTACAGGACGAAGTTTCAGTCCAGGAGAGAGAGGGATGGATCAAAGCTGGTTGTGAGAAAGGAGATGTGGATGTGTGGGTATCCAACGATGGGAGAGCCCTGTTACCTGAAGAATTGTTGAGTCCGATGGCAAGACTGATACATGGACAGGCACACCTTGGTAGAGACGCAATGATGAGGGTGTTTAGACAGACGTGGTACAACGCACGGTTCCGAGCAATGGCTGAGACGGTATGTCAGAGGTGTGTTAAGTGTCAGCAGATGAATGCTGGAAAGAAAACTGTAGTTACGTTGAGTCACATTGGAAGGTCAGGAGGGCCCTTCAATAGAATACAGCTGGACTTTGTGGAGATGCCTAAGTGCAATGGATTGAGGTACATTTTAGTGCTAGTATGTGTATTCTCACGGTGGGTGGAGGCTTACCCCACACGCAGGTGTGACACTCTCACAGTGGCTAAGTTATTGTTGAGGGAGCTCATCCCTAGATTCGGGATCCCGACCTCTTTGGAATCAGATAGAGGAAGGCACTTCCACAGTGAAATCATGAAGTTACTTTGTGCTGCATTGAACATTGACCAGAGACTCCACTGTAGTTACAGACCAGAGGCTTCTGGGATGGTGGAACAAGTTAATGGAACTTTGAAGGCCCGGATGGCAAAAATGTGTTCTTCGACATCCCTGAAATGGCCCGACGCTTTGCCGCTCGTGCTGATGAGCATGCGAAGTGTCCCAGACAGAAAGACTGGGTTGTCCCCCCATGAGATATTAATGGGAAGGGCAATGAGATTGCCAGCAGTACCAGCTACAGCCTTGATAAGCATCACTGATGATTTGATTCTCGATTATTGTAAAGGACTCTCTGATGTGGTGCGTTCTGTATCCCAGCAGGTGCAAGCAGCAGTGGTCCCAGCCTCGAGTGATCTGTGCCACGACTTGTGTCCCGGTGACTGGGTGCTCGTCCGGAAGCACGTGAGGAAGAGTTGCTTGGATGCCCGCTGGCGTGGCCCGTATCAGGTGATACTTATCACGAACACAGCAGTGAAGTGTGGAGGATTGCCGAACTGGGTGCATGCCTCCCATACCCGCAGAGTTTCAGCACCCTTGGAAGAAACAGCTCCTCTCGTAAATGAAAATCCAGCTGATGTGGCAGGGCCACATGGGAGGACAAGTCAAGCTGTAAGGGTCGCTGACACAGCTGGTGGTGCCCTAGAGCAAGCCGAAGAGGGTTTCCACAGTTCGAACCCTGACTCAGACACCGAAGACAGAAACGGTGCAGTGGGCGGAGAAGAGTCAGATTCAGCAGAAAGAGGAAGTAGTGCACTGGGTATAGAAGGGGAAGGCAGACGAATGAACAGAAGTGCAGAAAGTTGGCCTGAAAGACAGAGGCGACTGAACCTGAGGTTAGCACCTGAAAGAGACCTTGCTCCAGTGTCCGAAGCATCTGAAACAGAAGCAAGTGACGAAGATCAAGCACAAGACAGTCGGCAAAGGTCAAAGAGAACAAGAGTGCCTTGTCGCAGATACTCTACCCCTGAGTGGACTTACACTGTGTTTGATGCAGGGGGTGGTGAGCACGGGAAGGCTGAGGTCAGTGCAGGTGGTCTGTCGGAGCCCGAATGTGGTGGTGAAGGTGGTGCTGCAGTTGCCAGGGCTCGAAATAGAAGGAACACTGACCCTCACAGTTCCGAATCCCCCGCTTCTGAGTGAAGTCCGAAACTTGGTTCTGCATCGACTCGAATTCCCACCTTTTGGAGTTGAGCCGTTTTCACATGAAGTGCTGATTTTGCGTCTTGAACTTTTGTATCACGTTCTGGTATTGCTCAATGAGGATCTTATAGTGGATCAACTATAAACTGTAAATAAAAGTCTAAAAGAAGAAGATAACCTAGGTCCGAGTGGAAGAAGAATAAACTTAGGGACTTTCCACAGAAGAGGAACGAAAACTAGGGAAGTCTTTTTCTGGACTGTGTAAATAAGATTGTGATCGAAAAGGGAAAATCCAGAGATTTCATGGTTGCTCGAGTTGGTTAAGCAAGTCACAAATAAAGGACAGAGACTTTTTCAGGGTTCTTTGCTATAACCAAGACTTTTGAGAACTTTCAAAACCATGGAGCCGGGAGATCCCAATCGTAGATCTAAATGGATTGTAGGCATCCTTATAAGTAGTGTGATAGTTTCTATAATCATAGTAGTTATAGTCTCATACACTGGTTCGCACGAGCTAGAAGTAGAGGGGGTGACAGGGACACCGACACCTATCACACCTAGCCAGAAGGGGGTAGACAGGGCAGCTGACAGAGCTTTGCTATTAGAAGAAAGTCGTAGATTACATGTAGATTTATCTAAAGGTGATTTTAAGTTGAATGCATATGCTAAGTTGTTGTATGAGTATGTTGATGTGATGGATGCGAAAGATTGTTATGTGTGTATGCAGTTGCCTACTTCAGTGGACGAGGGTATTAGGTACCACCATCTTCCACTGACTTATGGTATTTCATGTAGTCTTTTGCTTAGTTTATTTTATGAGAGAGATCAGTTTGAGTATTTCTTTTCCAATTTCGACGCAGTGCTTCCCGAATCCCAGCTTACAAGCATTTGAATAAATATGACTATTATAAGACGGAAGATAGACTCAGGAAGTACTTCATACCGAGTTTGGAATTGGATACAGCATTCGCACACAGACACAATCTGACTTGTTTGATGTCGGATGTAGAGAGAAAGTTTGTAGATCAGGTTGAGGATAGGTATAGAAAGCTGACTCACTCCCGAGATTTGGGGCATCACAGGACAGATTGGACAGAGGAAGAACAGTTGCATAAGACCAGGGGAAGCTATGGTCCTATAGCGTTAGATAAGGAGCAGAGGGGTAAGTTATGTATAAGGCGTTATCAGACTTACTACGAGAAGGTGGCAGTGGGACAAAGTACTTGTGATCACGTTTTCACCATGGCAGATGTGGCAAAAAAAATTCTCCAAGGTCCTGTACAAGTGATACCAACGGTGTACTACGTATGTGGGAAGAATGCTTATGTGAGGTTGCCTGCAAATTGGTATGGAACATGTTATTTGGCAATAATATTTCCAAAGATTTACCATACAGAAGATTTAGATCTTCTAGAAGGTGGAGAGCATTCAAGAGCGAGAAGAGCTGCAAGTGCAGGAATAGTTGTGGGAGACATCTTTGGAGCTATGATACCCAGTCTGGGAGTAGTCTTGAATGATGTGAAGATCCGGAGGTTAGCGACTGTGGTGGATGAATTTTCAATGAATACAGCAAAGTCGTTGGTGTTGGTGTAAGGAGAGATGTTGTCGATAAGGGGAATGGTTTTGCAGAATCGCCTTGCTTTGGATGTCTTATTGGCAAAAGAGGGCGGAGTCTGTAAAATGTTGAAGGTTCAAGAGTGTTGCACTTATATACCAGACCGTATCAAGGATCTGGAGAAATATATAAGTAACATCACTACAATCCACACAAAAATAGCGGATTTGACCGAAGAGGGGGCCTGGGAAAAGGTCGGCAAGGGTTTTGGTCAAGTGGGAGGTTGGTTTGCGAATCTAGGAAAGGGATTCCTTGGGTACTTTCTGAGACCCCTCCTTATTTTGGTGGTTTGTGTGGTTGGTTTGTGGATTTTGATCAAGGCCTACAAGTGGTATCGAGCAGGCCGATTCAAGAGAGCTTTGAGGGAAAATGACATGAGATTGGCAAGACTGCAGGACAGTCAGTATCAAAGGCTCAAGAGCATGGAGAAACTAAGATCAGGGAAGATGGCAACAAGTTCTGTTTAGGTCGGTTCTTTCTCCAAGGGAGTAGAATGAAATGTGATGACAGGAGTCATCAAAGGGGGAACTGATAGAGCGAAATGTTCTTGTGAATTGTAGGGGTGCATCATAATCACTGATAGTCCGCACCCGCATGTATTCAGACATATATTCGTATATTCAGTTGTATATTCATGCATGTTTAGTAAAGAATGAATAGTTCACTGAGATAAAGTGAACTCAGCAGCATAATGGTGTTAGGATAATGATGTAATGTAATGCTTATCGAATGGTGTGAACATAATGCATAGAGGAATTAGTTCGTGTGTAATGTAATTGCAGTAGTTTAAACGTGCACCATAATAAAGTTGCACATGTAATTCATTGTTTGCATATGAATCGTAATGAAAATGCTTATAGGGAAAAGTAAGATGTGTGTTTAAAAAGTCATATGTAAAGGCCTGACTACATATATGCTTAGGAAAGGCCTGGTTTGTTCTTATGTTAGCTTATTTCGTAGGCAGTGAAAAGATTCTCTTGGTAAGGCTCTCTGGGCACAAACGGTAGATTTAATTTGCACAGTAGAAGGGTTTCTGTTGAACGTATCTTTTGTTGCAGGTGCAAGGACACATGTCTCGTTAGTAAAGACTAACTCTTTGTTTCCAAAAGTTAGAGAGATGGGAGGCATGGTACGGGAGTGCAATGGAATTTAGGGATGATACTTTCAGCGGAGAAGGTGCCTGGGACTCAAGGTCATCGCAACCGTCCAAGATGAAGTAACCGTTTCGATGGAAAAATACAAGAAAGAAGACCTGGCCAAGGAGGCGTGACAAAGGCGTGTACAATTGTTTTGTATTAGGGATAGTGCCCTGAGGGAGGAGGCCAGAGAAGAGGTAGGGGAGACCAGAGAGAAGGACAGAGCTGAGCTTAGGTATTATGTGATTGCACTTCTTAGGAAGTCTTCACAGCTGACACCTTTTATTCACTCTTGCCTGGGAAAATCGTTATGCAGGGATGTCACTTAGCGTTAGTGTAGGGACAGCAATTGATTTTAAGCTTGTTTAGTCCAATGAAGAACAACTTAGAAATTGGAGCAATCATAGTCTGGTTGATCCTTCTAGAACTTTCTATTCTCCTTATCTTGAGTCGGATGAGACTCCTGCGTAGGTTATTATTTGTATTAGTGCCCATCTATTTCTTTAACCTCGTGTTGAGGTGCTTGCATGTCCAGTTATTTTTGGCGATAATAAATTCTTAAACTTGAATTCGGAGTCAGTGGTCCTTCCAGACAAAATGAATGCTGTTATGTAACCAGATGAGATTCTCTCCTTTACACTATTCAACAGGTAAAAAGATCTTGGCGACCAGAAGGTTCTTATAGATAATTAGATAAGAATCGGCATTAACACTACTTCACTGGGGAGGAGGAGGGAGGGGGGCAATGAAGAAATAGAGCCCCACCTCCCCGCGCCTCTTACCGGACTGTTCCTGGGCTTCCACGGGGGTCCTCCTGGGCCCAGCGTCACCGACTCCTCAGCTTGCTGGGCACGCTGCACAGGGCCCGGGCATGCCTCGATGCACCCTCCGGGGCAGGAGCCGCCGCACACAGTTGATTCTTCCTGCTGGGGGTTTCCGGAGCACCCCTCCGCTGCTCATTGTGGAGCGCGCTCAAGTGTGGCGTCCCTGCGCGCTCCGCCTAAGGCGCGGCCTTAAGCTCCGCGGCCTCGCGTCGTCTCACAACTCAGCGTCGCAATGGCTTTCACCTGGGATTCCGGGTCAGTTCTGTGCCAGTTGACTTCCGGGGCTCTGCAGCAGCGTGTTCTCAGCCCCCAGGTCGACTGTGAACGAGGATATCTGGCGGATTGATGGTCGGAGCCGATCTAAAGAGCGGCCATCTTGGATAGGGCTCTCTAGCGCCCCCCCCCCCCGAATCCATCATTTTGTGATATATTTTCAATCAAAATGCATCCTTACATCAATTTTTGGCACAAGGGTGCATTTAAACGAAAGCACTGTGAACAGCAGCTGCTCACGTTCTGGAATTCATGTGAGCTCGCGGTAAATGTTTACTGTGAATAGCACCATTCATGTTGAATTTTTACAGAGAAGGGTGCGTAATTAAGTGAAGTGGTATAATGGTGTAATTTCAAGAATTTTGCATAACAAACGTAACATGAAATTCCCAAAATTCTGAGAATTAAGCCAGTGTACTTTAACGTATTAGCAGACTGGACAGCACTTGAGCTGCAGAAAACAGTAATATGCAGTGCTGATCTGGTAGACAGCTCTTTTGAAGTTTGTGAGAACTATATTTCTCTGAACGCATATTCTGAGACTAGGAGGCATCCACAAGGTATAAAGAGTTCCCCAACGGCTGTCCCTAACCATATACAGTTAATCGCCATTGGATTCAGGTGATCTATTTAGTTTGAGAATCCTTTTCTACATGGATGTTTTGTGTCAGGGTTTCTACCTTTTTCAGTCCTGATAAAGACCCCAATAAAATTGGTGTAGGGGGTCGAGATGTCCACGATTTGTCCTGTTGACTGCTATTCAACATGGAACAATGAAACTGAACTTGCAATAATGAAGTTCTGTTTGACTTGTATCATTTTTCCAAGCAGTCAACAGTATATTATTGACTGTTTTTTGTATCACAAAGCATACCAGTAATCATGTTAGACACTATTTTATGTGCACTGCGCCATTTCTTGGAGCACCTAACTTATTCCAGACACAGTTCTCTTGTGTTTTTATCTTACCACTTAAGTGAAAAAAAGGAAGATACATTTACAAAAATAGAATTAACTTTATTTGTTGTTTGCTTTACGCATTGCCAGGAAAGCATAGGCTGATATGCTTTCTCCGAGGGAACCACTGTAAATTCTTTGTTTAGAGAGTAATTTAAAGTTCACCCAGGCCTATAATAAAGCTGACAGACAAGTATAACACATATATGTATGTATTAGTTATATGTTAACCACTTACAAACTTCTTCAATAAAGAATGCTATAACGAGCCTCAAGTCCACCAGGATGCCACTTACAGACATGAACAAAGTTGGGGTCTGCCTTCTAGGACAAAGAAATGAGACAACAATACACCACAGTGCAAACAAATAGCAAAGAGGATACCTGATTCAGAGGACAAGAGGAAAAAAACACAAAAAAGTGCTAGACCAAAAGCTTGTGTGAACTCAACAACATAAATGCCCTTCCTCCACCTCACGTTGCTCGTCATTTGTTCATCTGTCCTGTTGAATCAGATGAATCATGAAGAGGCATTGCACTGTATTAATCAAGGATTCATACAAAGTAAGTGCACCCCACTCCACAGATGCCACAATCCGGTCCTTCAGATACAGGGCATCACTATACAAAGGTTCCAAATCCTTTCTGCCCTTGTTTCCTGTCCCTGTCTGCAGCCAGGTAGGGAATCCGAGACAAGAAGATCTTAAATTATAAGAAAGTGGATAACCGCAGCCTCACCTCCTGTACCCAATCATGTGAATCTGACAAGAAAAGCAACACACTGCTCCTCATTCGAACAACTAAACACAGCTAAACACTTGTTTTCAACTACCTCTCGGAGCCATGAACATCTAACTTCAGGGAGCAGAACAAAAGAACAATGGACATTTCATATGCACTTCCACCGCCTTAATACATCTAGGGGTATATTCACAAGAACGTGCGCTAAACATCTCCAAAAAATGTTAACGCAACTTTACACATCGCAGTCTATCGCGGGAAAATAACCCCGTGTTAACGTGGAATTCACAACACGGCGGTACCATGCGATAGTTTGCCGAAAACGCGGCCAATGTCCGCGATACAACCACCGCGACGGAGATAAAAACACAAACCCCAAAGCAAAAAAACATGCGATGGGCCAAACCGCGATGAGGAAATCAGTGATAAGCAGCGCCAGGCCTGCAATACACACACGTCAGGCGGGAAAATCACTACAAAAGTAGAAAAAACACACAAACACAAAATAACCAACACCGAAGCACCATGGAGGCAGCCGGAGCAGGCGCAGAGGATGAGCGGAACCCCACAAGCACCCCGGACGACCAGCCTGGGACCTCGGGGACAGGGAAGGGCAAGGACAAGAAGAAGAGGAAGAGGCGGTTTGGTCCGCAGGAGAATAGGATCCTGGTCACGGAGGTGATGGAACACCATGAAGAACTGTTCGTCACCTCCAACGTGTCATTGGACACCAAAAATGGAATATGGCGGTCCATCGTGGACAAGGTGAATGCCGTCGGAGAGCACAGGAGGTCAATGGACGAGGTCAAGAGGCGATGGATTGACATCAAGCGCAAAACCAAGGAGAAACTCGCAGGCAACCAGAAGGCAGCAATGCAGACTGGAGGTGGGAGTCCATCGCCACAGCTGGAGCTGGATGACATGGAGGAGCTGGTGTCGACAGTCATCAGCGTGTAGACCGTGGCAGGAGTTGGGGGAGGGGACACTGCTCGACATGACACAACACAACAGCAACAGGGTGAGTAACCACCAGGTACTGGGGGGACGGGGGGAGATGGCCACAACGGCACACATGCACAATCAAGCAGAGCACAGTGCACACCCATAATGACTCTGGATCATGGCCCTGATCTACAGACTGTCACAATGTACATTGCCATGCTGTCTGAATGTGAACATCTACCATGCGGCTACATACATGTGGACACATTGTAATACAGCATCTCCCCTTCACATTGCAGAGGCACCGTCAACACCTCCTGCAGAGCAGTCCCAGCCACTCTTCACTGATGACGAGGAGGACACCCCCAGCATCGACACCGAAGCCCTCCAAGACATCATTGAACTCATCCGCCAATCACCTCCAGGATCAGGGCAGCCCAGCTGCATCGAGGAGACCCCACCCACTCCACAAACCACCCAGCAGGAGGCACCCACAACCCCGGCTGTCTCCCAGGACCCCCACGAACAACACATGGCCTTCCAACGCTGTGTGTTGGAGGGCCAGAGGGAGATGGCTGAGCAGGTGCGGGTGGGGTTCGACCTCATGGCTACCAAACTTGACGCCATCCATGGGTGTCTAAGTCCCATCAGGGACCACCTCCAGTCCCTAACGGACACCCACAGGCCGCTCCATGGTCTCCAACGAGCCCTGGCTGACATCGCTGGAGTCATGACTCGGAGACAAGAACACCTGTCCGCTCAGAGTGGCTCCAGCGATCTTAGCCGTGAGCTGGCACACATGTGGAGGCTCATGGAGGACATGGTGCGGATGGAGGCGGAAAGGATGGCAGCCACCGCTGCACATCAGCAAAATGTAGCTGGGATCTACCATGCCCTGCAGATCCTCATCATGGCATTGCTGCCACAAGGAGTGGCGCAGATGAATCCTGCTGCTCCTACACCATCCACATCTCTGCCCCCTGGTGTGTCAGTGCCTCACAGTGCGGCAGACCTTTCCACTCCAGCACCTGATGTGTCACTGCCACACAGTGCGTCCGACAATCCACCTCCGGCCCCTGATGTGTCAGTGGCACACAGCGCCGCAGCCGGAACTGCACCACTCACAGGTGAGGCAGAGCACACATCCGAGGACGAGGACGTGGATGGGATTGAGATCAGAAGGAGGCACTAGCATTCATTTCCGCCACCTGGCCTGTTGCTGCTTGGTGCTGCATATGGCCCCATGACCTTCCACTGACCCCCGATACACTCTGTTGAACTCACCTTGGACCTCGACATGGACTGCCATATCCTGTTTGGTGACCAATGACACGGCTACCAGACTGTGGACTGTACTCTTCCTCTTCCGCTGTACTTGTCATTCCCCGATGGACTCTGGCTGGCCCTCCACGGGCCGATATTGCTAAGTGGGGTTGGCATGGCCCTGTACTGCTCCAGCTGCAAAACTCCACTGGATGTGCATTAAACATTCAGAAACGCACTGCTGTGTCATGTCTTTCATCATTCAATATGAATGTGTGGATGAATGTAGGGTCAGTGACTCCCCCTAACGTCAATGATGCTCATCTAGTGGGATTCCAGTCACAGTGTGCTACAATGCCGATTGCGTTCCGGGTGCCGTAGACACTACAACAGGGACACATGCATTAGTCACTTCCTTGTCCGGACATGGACTGAACCACGCCCAGAGCCCCCGAGTCATTGTTGCACGCCCTGCGATGGTCCGGCGTACGCCAGGCCAGACCACTCCGCTTACGCTCCGGGGGGGGCCACATAGCTACATGTCGCAGGTTTACACGCTAGTGGTCTGCAGTAGGCCTGGGCGGTAAATTCCGTTCCGCTTGCGGAATTTGCGGAATTTGGGTAATTTTGCGTTCCGCGGAGAACGCGGAATTGCCCAAAATTCCGCGATCCACGGCTTCGCTGAATTTTTTGCTTGTTCGCGCTTTCAAAATGCGTGTTCACGAGATATTTCTTCCTGAGCACGCAAACAGCGTTCGCGAACAGGAAAAAAGCATCGCAAACGGGCGGAACAAGCAATTCCGCATGTTCGCTGAACTTTTGTGTGCTCGCGGAGATTTTTTACCGTTTCGCGGAACTTTGCGTAGCGCGACTACGCAAATTCCGCCCACCCCTAGTCTGCAGGTCACTGGTCTAGTTGTCAGCATGTCACGGCCACTCCCTGAGGGCAGGTTTGCACACACACCACACCCATCCGGCACAGGCGTCACAGGCCATGTGACCACGCCAATATAAGGGGCTGACAACGTCACATTCCCCACTGCCGGAGGTGACTGGATGACGGACGTTCCACGATTCTCAATCATAAAGGGCCCATGAGTTGTTGCACACAGGGTTAGTCACACCCGAAGCCATGCGGCCGTCACGGGCCTACCACCACGTGGCGCTGACTGGGGTTGCACAGGGTTAGTGGCACCGAAATTGCTGAGCGGGTGTGCAGCCTGCGATGATGACGTGTGCACTGATGTGGTCTCTGCCATTGATGCCTCAGTACTCAGCGTCATGTGTGGGACCTGCTGGGCCGCGGTGCGGGTCCGCATGATGTGAAGCATGCCATGGTGGTGGAACCAGGGCCTGGAGTTGCACGGGCACGTGGTGTGCCCACTGGTGGACACACCGTTGGCGGCAGGTGAGCAGTGGGGCCTGGGTGCGCAAGGGCGGACAGCCAGCGCTGGCCAGCGGGAGGTGGTAGGGTGCGGCTGCATGTGTGCGCAGGGATGGACAGGCGTTGTTGCCGTGTGCAGTGATATGGACTCTGCCATGATTGACTCTGGCCTCGATTACAGATTGCAGACCTGGTGGCTTGCAGTGTATACCGGCTCGTGGTTGGAGACACACCGGTGGCAGCAGGTGAGCAGTGGTGCCTGGATGCATGGGGCGGCAGTGTCCCTCTCTCTCTCTCTCTCTCTCTCTCTCTCTTCCTTCCTTTCCTTGCTTCTCTCTCTCTCTCTCTCCCTTCCTTTCCTTCTCTCTCTCTCTCTCTCCCTTCCTTTCCTTCTCTCTCTCTCTCTCTCCCTTCATTTCCTTCTCTCTCTCTCTCTCCCTTCCTTTCCTTCTCTCTCTCTCCCTTCCTTTCCATCTCTCTCTTTCTCTCTCCCTTTCTTTCTTTCTCTCTCTGCCTTTCTTTCATTCTCTGTTTCTCTGTGTCTCGCTCCTTTGATGTGCGCATGACACACGTTCTGATTTTGTGCTTTATTTTCCAGGCTGTGACATCAAGATTGTCCCGGACGGACCCCACAGGAGTCTTCCGCATTGGTGTTTTGTGTTGTATTTCAATAAAGTTTTTGGTTGTTACTTCAATGATGAGTGACTGTTTCTCGTTCTTCTGACCACTCATGTGTGTTTCTGTTTGTCATTGTGCGACATCATGTGCTTTTAGTGGCTGTTGTGTCGTGCACAGTATGTGTTTGTCCGGGGGGGGTCTGGGGGGGGGCCTGGGAGTGGTGGCGGTGGGTGTTGTGGCCCTCTTGGGTCTCCGAGCTGCATGTTCATTGGCTCCATGGCATCTGTGGGTCTTCCGATGTGGCTCTGGGCTGGGCTCCCTTTCGTACTGCAGGTAGTCGTCCTGCTTAACACCAGCAGAAGGCAGGTGTTAATTCCCTGCTGCTACCGCGGCTTATCGCCTGTTTTTGGTTCGCATCGCAGATCTGGCAGTTCGTTGTGGAAGTGGTGTTGTGGTGTTTTCGTGAGCGTTTGCATGGGAACGCCTACTCTGCATCTCATTAGGGTTAGTTGGTGGTGTCACCCATGGAGATAAATTTTGCGGCAGTTATCGCGGGAATACTGGCGATGTCTGCAGTTTGCACCCGCTTGTGAATGGGGCGTTAAATCTATCTCCACTTTTGATGCGTTAAGGTGGCGATAACTCGGCGATAAGTCCTTGTGAATATGCCCCCTAGAGTAAAGAAAGATCATGCTGAGCTATCTTCAGATTTCTTTACCATTTCATAATGTCCATCTACCTTGATTGTCTTTCGCAATATTGCAAGTCTTGAGAGGGCCAATAAAGCCAAAGGGGCAGCTTCACTGATTACAAGATTTCCGATATGTAAATCTGCTGACCGTAATGTTATCTGCATGAAGTGATAGACAATATGTATTTCATTCTCCCCAACCTTAGAATGTTATTTCAATCTGTTCAACAGAGAGGATTAGAAGCTATATACTGGACAAAATACCAGTATATTTTTATTTATAACACAATAGAAACCTGAACCACATGATATTGATTGTTGTCCTATTTCTCTTATGAATATTGACTCAAAAATAGTTTCAAAGTTGACAGATGATACAAAGGATAAATGTGCACAAAGCATTATACATTTAATTCAGTATTCATTTATTCCCTGGGATTTAGGTTTGCTTAAAGTCTGTATGTAGTGCCAAAATACAGAAAGCATATGTGATCTTGTAGAGTTGGCGGTGATAAACCTCCACATCAGGATTGCTAGAAAACACACGATTGCCTTCCTCAATGGAAGTAAATTCTCATTGAGCCTGGCTCATTTGGCAGCTTGTTCCACAAAGTACGAACACCTACACTGGGTCGCTCAGCTGCAGGCAGGATGAGAACATTTTCACCACAGGTCCTAAACTGTCAATCTTGGTAGTATATCGTAAGTTCCCTTTTAGGTATTCGGTGCTTTTCTGTAAATGGATTTATGTGACACAGTCAAGGTCTCAGGTTTTACTCTGATCATGACCAATAACCGATGCATGTTCCTCAACGCTGGTGCTACACGTACTCTCCACAGGAGAATGATACTACATAGGCAGTTGAGCTGCACACTATCTGGAGTTTTCTGAAATGTTCTTTAAATGTATCTATTAGACTGCATTGAAGCTGTCAATTTTAGTTCTTGTCACCGTCCTGACAATTGTTGCCCTGTCATGGCATTCCAGTGGTGTGCAAAATATTCAGAGTATTTTGAGTTGGAAGTTTGTAGAGAAAATGGCATTAACCTGACTCTCTATATACCAGTGGTGGCCGGTAAGTTTAGGAGGGAGGGGGGGGACGGGACGCACACATACACACTCACAGCCATGAATTCACACACGCGCACAAACACATCCATTCACAACACTCATTACCAAACATTCATACATACATGCACTCACCAAACATTAATAAAAAAAACAGTGGCCTTAGGAAGTCCCAACGTCATCAGAGAGAGAGATGGGGTCAGGGAGACTGCTGACCCAACCCCACTCTGTGATGAAGTGTCACTGATTGACACTCGACCCTGGGTGTGTCAGGGCTTGAAGTGCCTAGGTGAGAGGCAATTAGTGATGCTACCCCTCGTCACTTAGGAGAGGGCCTCAGGGACCTTTGCTGAGCTGAGGAGGTTACGCCTACAGGAGCTGTGACTTCCTCAGCCCAGAAAAGTTCAGCTCAGGCAGCCAGGAGCCTGCGCATTTAGCGTATGTCTGACTCCTGGCTGCCTGACCTCAAAATGAACAGTGTCTGTCAGGCTGACCTTTGTTCAGTCTGACAGACACTGCTCGTGAGGGGCAAAAGGTGGGGGGGGCGTGGCCCCTCAGCCCCAATGGACCTGCCGTCACTGCTATATACTTTCATGAGTCAAAATAGTCTCTCTGGTCAAGAGTGTCAAAACCCACAGAGAGACCCATCAGAATTAGAAAAGCAGAGTCACCTGGATTCATTGATCTTTGTAAAGCAATAATGCTGGTTTCCTTACCTCTTTTTATCTGGAACAGGGATTGTCATGTCCCTCAGCTACTAATAGGCAACAGATGGAATTGGAAAGGAATTAAGGGGCCAATTTAAATTTGAGAAGTTGGGTCATCCTCCGCCAGGGCGATGATGTAAATATTGAAAATTCTGTAATGTCTGTCAGTCTGGCGGACATTTCCATGTTGACAGGAACCTCCATCAAGACGGTTCCTGTCAATCCATTGTCCCTGAGCACTTTTTAGTGCCCCTTACCACTAGGTTTTTCCTAGTAGTCATGGGCATTGAAAAATGCCTACATATCTGCCCATCTAAATTAGGTGGGCAGACATATAGCCAATCACCTGATGGTCTTTACTCCGTCAGGCCATCAAAGAAGTTTGACTATGGTGGAGACAGAGTACTCGCCACCGTAGTCAAACTATGGTCTGCCTGAATTTAAATCGGGCAGGCAGGCTATAATCTTGATTTGGAGGGAACTCTGTTGCCATTGAGATGGAGTCCCCTCTATGCCAAGAACTAAATCAGGCCTTATGCCACCTTGCCCAGTACCTTCAGCAAAAAATGAAACATTAGTATTGGACCAATAGTTTCTTGTTGAATCCTAATGAAAATAAATCACCTTGCTATATTAAATATCTTCATGTTTATAATACGAGGCTCAATTGATCGGCACACCCATAAACGAGAAACCATTCTGCCTGGCTTTGTATCTTGATGCCCTGTGCCCAGCCATCTTGGCACAGCCAAACGTCATGTGCAACATGGATTGGGCATATGTGGGGATTGGGCCTGCCTGGTATTTGGACAAAATATTGGATTAAAAATATTGAGAGGCAAAAATATCTGAAAATAAACATCGTGATACACAAATATCATGATGTAAAAATATTGTTTACAAGAAAACAATTTTTTAGGTAATATCGTATATAATAATATCAATGTTTTTAATATTGTTTTTAACAATTTTGTGGTAAAAATATCGGGGCATATTAGCAAGACTGGCGATAAAATTATCGCCGTTTTAGCGGCAGGAAACTGCCGCTAAAACGGCGATAATTAGCTTGCTAATATGCGTTATAGAATTCAATAGAAGCCCAGGTTAGATGTGCAGGACATTTAACCTGGGCTTCTATTGGAATTCTATAACGCTTATTAGCAAGCCCATTATCGCCGTTTTAGCGGCAGTTTCCTGCCGCTAAAACGACGATAATTTTATCGCCAGTCTTGCTAATATGCCCCATCGTTTTCTAATTATTTATTTATTTGAATGTGTTTCAGTTGATAGATTAGTTTTATGTGTTACTGTTGTTTATATAAAGGTTATTTAAAAAAATATATAGCTTGAAATTTTAAGTGCTTTAAAAAATTGTATTTAATTTTTTATAGTAGTTTATAGTGTCATAGCGGGTTGTTGGGTTTGTAGGAGGATAGACTGGGAAGTAAAGTAAGTAATAATTAATTATTAATTGAAAATATTTATTTTAATGATTTCAATTATGTAATTTATAGAATATTATGAAGCAAGGGAGCCTGCATTGGCTCCAGGCACCATATTGTGTGCTGGCGCTGGCTAAAAGGACAGAAATGGGCCGTATATAATAAATACGGCACACTCCTGCCCTTTCCTTTTGACGTAGGGCAGCGCAGCAAAGTGACTTGCTGCACTGCCCTGCATCAAAAACTTGCAAATGAGGCCCAAAGTTTTATATTCCTGGTACACTGGCAATGTTCAACTTAATAATAATATCCATTTTCTCCTGTATCAACAAATTCTATTAGTCCAAGGGCTAATTGCCCTTTCTAGGTGGTAAATGCGCAATAATTAAAGACAGACACTGCCATGTGATTGCAATAAATCCTGGATTCCCCAGAAGTTATAATTCTCCATAGCTAAATTTAGTTTCAAATGTCATTATTTCTTTAGATATTTAAAATATAAATTGAGCATATGCAAAGACCGAAGTGAATCCTGCATGAAATTATACTGTCACAAGTTACATTAAGGACATATGTTTTATATATCAAAGTGACATGCTGATTGCTGATGTCCAGGTGTAGAATCATGGTACATCAGGTCAACTAAACTAGTAAAATTAAATACCTATTTCAACAACACCCTTCATAGAGCCCAAATTAGTCGCTGTAGGGATCCAAGTAACCCTTCTAAATAAGTGCATGTATGCAATGCTGGTTACTGCTGTATCATATCCTCTCATATGAAGCCAGCTGCGACAATGCTACTGTCCAGTCCTCTGTCCAGTTCAGTGTCCTATTTGGCCTACATATTTTCAAGATAAGCAATTTTGGATCTCAGCAATAGTCTGATTATCAATGCTGATGTTTTTGTGTATAAAGTACGCAGTAAGACATTAAAATTCACTGTTTGGTGCGCTTAACTCCTATGGCGAGTAGAGTTCAATAGTTAAAAAGTAGCATGTTAAATCATGTCTGTCAAGAGATGCTTATGGATAGTATAATTATTACAAATTAGGTTAATTAATAGTCAGCTACCACTATTTGCAATAGACTGTGAGAGTTTCATGGTATTTCACATGAATACACACATACTTATACCAGTACTAGTTTGTGTCTTACCTGTCTGTACTATTGGTCATCAACAGCATTGCATCTCATCTAGAGGTATCTGCTCCACAGATGATCATTTGCAGATATTTCCAATTGTTATAACTTCCTTTTAGTACTGAGAATCCCTCAGCGCATGCAATGTGTGAGAACACCATTATCAAGCACAGGATGAATTCACCCATTCTGCTGTGCCTGAGTACCAGTGATCTACGTGACTGCCGGAGATCCCTACTCCTGATGCCATCGATGGCAATGTCATATCAAGCGGCCAAGGTGGGAAAGACATGGCTGGTTGTAATATGAAGTTTCTCTCAGAGTAGATAACACTATAGCTACACTACCTATCCAGATGTAGTTGCCCATATAGAAGTAGAAGAACGTATGCCAAATTGCACAAGTGGTAGATACATTGGGGTTTTTAATAGACTGACACCTAATGAAAGGATGAATCAGTCATTACCATGCAGGCAGTGGAACCCTCATCTCAGCATCAGGAAGGAAAATACACATCACTGACAGAGAAGAAGAACTGGCTGATCCAGACCTCTTGTGACAGTCATTTTGGTCCGCGAACTCGTTGACTAGAAGACTCTAAAGAGCTCCTTATTCCTGGAGTCGTTAGAGGTGAAAGTCAAATCTTGCATAAAAAGGGTGAACAGCTCTCTCATCCTTTCTCTGTTCTAAATTAGTCCAACATTAACTCAAAAATAAAGGGCCCGAAGCTGTGCCTAGTTTTAAATTCCAGAAGCACTGGGCAGCCAGTTGCCATTGCAGAGAGGTAGAATATATCCCAGAGATTTGGTCACCTTAGAGCCGACCTCGTTCAAGCCTTAGGTTATTTTTGGAGCCATTGTGCATCTGAAATCATAGCCTGATGGCCAGCAAAGAGAGGCTACATCTCTCCTGAAAGTAACAATGATGCCAGTAATTATCCCTCATGCAAAGGCATGCTCCCAGTTATTCTCTTTGTAGATGGAAGAGGCATTGAGTATAGACCTTAGCGTGTGTCTCACCAGCCATGGAAGAAGTGAGAGTTGATAAGGTTCAGGTTATCATCTGTAAAGAGGTGGACTCTGGTGGCAGCATAATATGGTCTGCCCTTCAATTACTGGTTAGGGGACATAGGGAGCACCTTTGCTTTTGGAATATATGTATTGGTCAGTAACAAGAAATTGATTGACCTTCATCTGTAACGTCATTTACATTCGGACGTGTCCCAGGAAAAGCCGGAGCCTCTGACAGGGCTATGGGCTATGGCAACTGACTTGGAAGCCTGACAAAATATCACTGGGTTATTTGAACAAAGATGAAAGAATACAAAAGAAACTGCAAATCACACAGGGGCATATTCACAAGAACGTGTGATAACCACCGCAAGTTTAGTTTAACGCAACTTCTCACGTCGCAGTCCATCGCGGGAAAACAACGCCATGTTAACGTAGCATTCTCAACCTGGCATCACCATGCGATAGTCCCACGATAACGTGCCAAATGACCGCGTTAAAAATAAGGCGACGCTGAAAAAATGCGAAACACCAACGCGAATAGAGTTGCGATGAGAAAACCACGAAAAAAAAACCAGCGACAACCTGCGACAGGCCTGCAATCCCCACGCGTCTGGCGGGAAAATGCACCATAAAAGCTGAACAAGAAAAACACACCATAAACAAATCAAACTGCGCAGCAACATGGATGCACCCGGAACGAGTGCCCAGGTCAACGCGAACCCCACAAGCCCCACAGACCACCAGCAATGAACCTCGGGGTTGGGGAAGGCCAAGGAGAAGAGGAAGAGGAAGACGGGGTACAGTCTGCAGGAAAACCCGATCATCGTCACGGAGGTGACAGAGCACCACCAACAACTGTCCGTCACCACCACCGTGTCATTGGCAATACAGACAGAAAAATGGCATCCCATCGTGAATGCAGACGCAGTGCCGAGGAGGCCAAGATGCGCTGGCACAATGTCTAAAGCCAAACCAAGCAGAAACCCGCTGCCAACAGGAAGGCAGCAACGGCGAATGGAGGTGGGAGTCTTGCGCCACAGGAGGAGCTGGAGCAAATGGCGCCCACAGTCATCAGTGTGGAGACGGTGCAAGGAGTCGGGAGTCCGGACACTGCTCGACATGACCTGACACAACAGCAACAGGGTGAGTAACGAACAGGGACTGTGGGGGCGGGGGGGACGGGCACAATGGCACACATGTACAACAACGTGTAGCACACCGCATACCCACAATAACCCTGGGTCATGTCTCTGATCCCCGTGGCACACTGCAGCACACATACAAACATCAAGTAGGCCCCCGTTCACCATGTGCCCAAAGGGGTCCCACCCCACACAACACCAATTACACAACACACACATGCACCCGTGCGAAACACAGCAAAGATGAGTATGTGAGAGCCACACTGAGAATGCAAGTGACACCACATGACCAGCAGCATGGCTGGAGTACAATCACCATGACACTGTGCACGCCACGAGACTGAGGTGGCTGAGTGTGGACCACATCCGGAAAAGAGCAGGTCACACTCTGACACATCCACCTGCACAAACAACCACTGATGTCAACAACACATCTGCAGACAAATAATGCACAAGAGTACAAAAACCGTCCAAGAGGGCAAATGACCCAAGTCGCAAACATCACAGCACCGCAAAAGCACAAAAGCCAAAGGCACACTGCCTCCAAGGGATGAGGGGCAGCAAAATCACAGCTGCAGGTGCGACTCCCACACAAAGCAGAACACACACATAGCAATTACAGCACACCCACATGGACGACAAGGTGGTACACAGCCCAACATCTACACTGCAGAACAGAGGACACAACTGGGTCCGCCTGTGCGTAGAAAATGGCCAATCACATCTGACATAGCAGGAAACTGTGAGATGCAAAGGTACGTGTACAACCTCACCTACGTCATGTAGTCCAAATGTCCACTGTCCCGCATCAAATAGTCCGCCCCTCCCAAACAGTCACAATGTACATTGTCATGAAGTCTGAATGTAAAGTTGAACAAGGCGGCAACATACATGCCAACTCAATGTCAACAAGCATCTCCCCCCACATTGCAGAGGGACAAACAACACCCCCAGCAGAGCAGACCAGACAACTCTACAGTGATGCTGAAGAGGACCACCACACTTCCGACACCTACGCCCCACAACAGTCAATGGACATTTAAGGCAATCGACCTCCAGGAGCAGGGCAGCACCGCTGCATCGAGGACACCCCACCCCCTGCACAGACAACACAGCTGGACGCACCCACCACCCCGTCTGGCTCCCAGCAGCCCACCCAAGCACACATCGCATTCCAAGGCCAGGTGTCAGACTGCCAGAAGGGGGTGGACGAACATGTGTGGGTGGGCCACTACCTCATGGAAGCCGAACCAGATCCCATACGTGGGTGTCCAAGTCCCTTCGGGGCGCACCAACACTCCCCAACGGCTACCCACACT